>JBBDGP010001332.1:600000-1047500 GCA_037952835.1 Lithobates septentrionalis
ACCATTCCCTCTATTGCGTATGTCTCAGTTAGGAGGTTAGCACATCGTGTTATCCTCCAATAAAGGATGCAGTGTCTTACCCAGTCAACAGAACGGCAGATCTTGAACTGAGAAAAAAAAATTCTTGTTTCAGGTGGGGCATGTCACCATACAATCACTCTAACATGGACCATAAGAGCAGGTTCTTCATGCACAAATAATACCTTAGTGTTTGCTTAAATCGCTTCAAAGGGAAACTAGGCACTGCTATTTCAAAAGTGACAGAGGGGTTGCTCAAGTTTATTGCCAAACGACAGAAAACCCTGCTGCCAAAGACAACACATGGAATAGAGAGCTTTCAGTGACAGATCCAATGATTTGTGAGCATACAAACCTGGTACTGAGTTGTGTAGGGATTGGAGAGGAACACAATTGTTCATCAAGATGTCTAAACAAAATTCCACATCTACTTCCTGGGAGACAAAATAAAAAACCTTCTGACGATACACGCATTCACTTTTGACTGGTGGGGACCAGTCTTCAGGCGTTTCTCGGGTGTGGAAAAATAATATTGTGGACTGTTGGGTGATTCCTACATTGACGAAAGACTATTGCTGGTCCTTAAAATCATTCTCCATGGAACCATCTCTGCTGTTCATCCGGTACATTTAAAGGTCACTTAAAGTGGGCTAATCAGACAGTTTTAGGAGTAGATAGATACATTTCCTTCCACTCATTTCTTTTTGTAATAAAAAGAAACAGGAGACCTAAGACCGGTTCTGGGCCTTAAATCACCAAACGAATCATGCCAGCTATAATTCACTTAGGATCCAATTGGTGACCACAGCATCAGACTGAAGAGATAAAGGTTGACCAACGCCTTAACTGTTCTCTGTCCATATGTCGGAGTTGTGATCTATTCAGTTTTTATTGTGAAGATTTCAAGAAACAATCTTTTATCTGGTACATTGTTGGAGTGCGGTCAACTTTTATCTCTACAACTTCCAGTTTGTACGTCTTTAATTAAGAATACCGACAACTCTGAGGACCTTCCCAAATGTGTTAATGCCTCTCATTACACATATTAGAATAAAGAGCTTTAGACGAAGTCAGTGTCTAGAAGACATCTTACTCCCGGCCTGTTGGGTCCCCTATGCATGAAAACCTCAATTGTGATACACTTGTAACATATCGTCGCGCGCGCTGGAATGAGAGCAATAATTATAGCACCAGACCTCCTTCGTAACGCTAAACTGATGGACCTACAGGGTCTTTTAAAGTGTTGCCTATGGAAAATATAGGGTATTGAACTTTGTCGCTTATTCATGGGCACACGCAAATTTAAGGTTTGACATGTTCGGTATCTATTCTCTCTGTGCAACTTTCATATTTTACCCCAAAAATTGGGTAATTTATTGTGTTTTTGTGCCCTAAAATGAACTTTAGTGTATTTTTTACTGAAATGTTATGTTTCCTAGACCTTTGTGGTAATATCGTGTGACATAAAAAACGGAACTACTACTATTTTATTCTCTAGGTGTCACAGTGCTACATAAAGTGAAGGGGTTTTGTCATTGAAAATAAAGCTTTGTCAGTTAACAAAAACTGGCTCCTAACTTTTTTAGCTGGCTCCTAGATTCAAAGCAAATTTGCCAAGCCCTGATCTAGGAGAGATATCTATCCGGTCTACTGGACATGATAAACAATTTCATACAGTTGCCACAAGAAAACATGTTGGATGTTCAGAGCAGAAGTAAATAAAAAGGCTTGTATGATTTTCTTTTACAACTGCGGATATCGGCAAATATTTCTATGTAATTACCAGGAAAGATCTGAGAACCTTTGCAGGCTCAGAAAGGATTCCTTCTCACCCCCATGACACAGAATACCCCAGAGGGTCTTGTCTTCCTCTGGACTAGAACTGCAGCAGTTTGTGAGAGGCTGAACTTGATAGACTTGTGTTTTTTTTTATCCAGTTTGTTTAAAATTTCACAATTAAAGCAGCGTTAAATGCCAAAGCAAACATTTATTATACTGCAGCTTACCAATTCTTAGATATGATGGCTGCATTAAAGTCTCTTTTTTAAGCTTCTTTTATTTTCACATGGTGATCCAGCCAGTAAGTCTGTTGTTTTTCAACAGAACAAGCTGTCCTGCAGACGTTGCACCTCAATGACTTAACCTTCAGTGAGCGGAGACAAAACATGTCTGGGTGGGGCGTGGTTAGTGGGGTAGTGCTGGCTGAGGCCACTTAACACTGTACACTGGTCAGGCCGGGGGAGTGGCATCCCAGATACTGCATATTGTTACTACTGCAGATTTTGCACCTCTATGACTAAGCCCAGGTGGGCGGAGGCGAAACATGTCAGGGGGACGTGGTTAGTGGGGTAGTGCTGGCTGAGGCCACTTAACACTGTACACTGGTCAGGCCGGGGGAGCGGCATCCCATATACTGCATAACGTTACAATTGCAGATGTTGCAGTTAGAGGGCTGAGACAAATCATTTACCACTGACAGGGGTTCTTACAATGATCAGCTTTTTTATTCAATTAAAACCTTTATCCCCCAGAAAACAAAACAAAAAAAAAAAACGTTTTCTGTAACTGCCTAAAAAGTGCTGGAGTTTGGTTTCATTGTGTTGATGTATTTAAACCTGCTAGTACAAAGGTGACTGTTGCTTCTTCATCCAGAGTGGGGGAGCTCTAATACAGGATGTGTGTTTTGGACCAGATCACCAGGAAAAAAGCCTAAGAAAAGAAAAACTAATGCAGACACCCCCTAATGGTTGGTAAGCTGCAATATATTACATTTTTGGTTTTGTGCTTAATACAACTTTAATAAGTAGTAAAGTGGTTGTAAAGGCTGAATGTTTTTTACCTTCATGCATTTTCTGCTGTGTGCTGCTCCCCTCACAGCCCCCTAATACTCGATCCAATAATGTGCGCGAGAGCCTCGGCTGTCCCGGGACTCCGTCTCCTCATTGGCTGATCCAGCAGTGGAAGCCATTGACTCCCACTGCTGTCAATTACAGCCAGTGAGCCAATGAGGAGAGAGCAAGGGGTGGGGCCAAGCTGTGGCTCTGTGTGTCCTATGGAGCGTGGCTAAAGAGCGAACGTACACCAGTGCCCCCATAGCAAGCGACTTGCTATTGGGGGCACTGGTCAAGGGGGAGGAGCCAGGATAAGAGGATAGGGGCTGCTCTGTGCAAAACCACTGCACAGAGCAGGTAAGTATGATATTTGTTGTTCGTTATTTTTTTTATTTTAAAGCCGAATCTTTAATACCACTTTAATTTTTATCAATTGAGCAGTAGAATGTGTTGTGGCCACAGAAATGTGTAGTCATTGTGTGTGGAAAATAAAAGCACAATACACATAACTGAAATACAGTCATGCATATCTTAACCACTTCCGGATCGCCGAACGCCGATATACGTCCTTACTTTGAGGAGGAATATCGTTGTTATGGCAGCAGCTAGCTGCCATAACCCTGGTATCCTCGTGTTCGGCCGGCGGTCCACTTCAAGAAAAAAGTGGTCTCTGTGGCGTGAGATCACTTTTATGGGCGGAGAGAGAGGGCCCCCCTCTCCCGCTGCGCTCCGGTGCCCTCCGCCTCTTACCGGAGCCGTCGGCAGCGGCGGAGGCGATCAGGTCCTCTCTGTGGCTGGGCATGGAGACGAGTGAGGGGAAGATGGCCCCCACCCGTCTCCATGACATTGCAGGGCGGAAGGGGAAAACGTCACTTTCGCCCATAGCTCTTAAAGGGCCATTTTTTTAAATGACAAATTTTGTTTATTTTTTTTTTTTTAATTGCATTTTAGTGTAAATATCAGATCCTTATCTTTTTTGACCCCAGATCTCATATTTAAGAGGCCCTGTCATGTTTTTTTTTCTATTACAAGAGATGTTTACATTACAAAAACGGTGTAAGAATAAAAAATATAAGGTAAAATAAATAAGAAAATTTATTTTTTTTAAATGCGCCTGTCCAGCCGAGCTCGCGTGCAGATGCGAACGCATACGTAAGTAGCGCCCGCATATGAAAACGGTGTTCAAACCACACATGTGAGATATCGCCGCGATCGGTAAAGCAAGAGCAATAATTTTAGCCCTAGACCTCCTCTGTAACTCAAAACATGCAACCTGTAGAATTTTCTAAACGTCGCCTATGAAGATTTTTAAGGGTAAAAGTTTGTCGCCATTCCACGCGCGGGCGCAATTTTGAAGCGTGACATGTTGGGTATTAAAGGGGTTGTAAAAGTAAATTTTTTTTTTTTTTAAAAAATAACAAACATGTCATACTTACCTTCACTGTGCAGCTCGTTCTGCAAGGAGTGGCCCCGAACCTGCTCTTCTGGGGTCCCTCGGCGGCTGTTTCAGCTCCTCCCCGCAAGAACTAACCACCTTAATGCGAGCTCCCTCGCATGGTGGTTAGTTATTGCGGGCGCGCTCCCGTGATACAGCCGGCGGCTATAGCCGCTCACTATCACTCGGCCCCGCCCCCCGGCGCGCCGCGTCATTGGATGTGATTGACAGCAGCGCGAGCCAATGGCTGCGCTGCTTTCAATCCATACACTGTAGCCAATCAGCGACCAGGCTAAACTGCAATAGAGATGACGGGAGCGAGCAGCGGAGATTCGAGGTGTCAGGTAAGTAAAACGGGGGGGCTGGGGGCGGCGGTATTGTCAAAAGTTTTTTCACCTTAATGCATATAATGCATTAAGGTGAAAAATTTTTTACCTTTACAACCCCTTTAATTCAATCGGTGTAACATTATCTTTCACAATATAAAAAAAAAAAATTGGGCTAACTTTACTGTTGTCTTTTTTTTTTTTTTTAATTCAAAAACGTATATTTTTTCCAAAAAAAGCGCGCTTGTAAGACCGCTACGCAAATACGGTGTGACAGAAAGTATTGCAACGACCGCCTTCTATTCTCTAGGGGAGTGATGGTGAACCTTGGCGCCCCAGATGTTTTGGAACTACATTTCCCATGATGCTCCACTACACTGCAGAGTACATGAGCATCATGGGAAATGTAGTTCCAAAACATCTGGGGAGCCAAGGTCCGCCATCACTGCTCTAGGGTGTTAGAAAAAAACATTTTAATGTTTGGGGGTTCTAAGTAATTTTCTAGAAAAAAAAAACTGTTTTTAACAACGAATCTAAAAAAAGAGGCTCGGTCCTTTAGTGGTTAAAACGACTGCAGTCTCTAATAATGTGAAATACCCACAATGCTCCTGTAGCCAAAGTCCATGTTAGCCAGTCTTCTGATCAGCTGATTGTGCAGCATTTTTCTTATTCATGCCAAGTAAACGGATTAAAAAAAAATAATAATAATAATAACGTGCTTTCGTGCCATGTGCCCTACTGATTCATGTGCAGTATGAATTTTAGTAATCCACTTCAAATGCCATTTCTGCCCACTTACTTCCAATGAAACAGAAAAATGTAATGGAATCTTAACAAAACTTAAAAAAAAAAAAAAAAAGAGGAAATACTCTGTGAATAATAACAGAAAGAGACAGTTGTGCAAAAAATAATGCCCTTGGCTGAATCACAAGAAAGCCAGGGAGAGCGCGACCACAGCAAATAAACCACAAGGAAATCAGATGAGCCGTGAGCCAATGAGATGGGCAGCGAGACAGTGTCCCGCTGCCAGTTACAGATAAGATTTAAACTGTGGTCTGAGGTTTACCATCACATCCTGTTATGTTTCATGCACTCTTCTGAGTTGGTTACGGTAAGGAGAGGAGAAAAAAAAAAAAAAAAAAACTCTCTGTTCAAGCTTCACCCTTACACTGCCAATCGGCTCGAGGGAAACAATCGTCTTTTTTTTAAAAATGCAATTTATATCAGCAAGATGTTTATGTCATTGTGGGCTGCTTGGCAGAAATGATTGTTAATATAAAAGAAATAATCTATTTATAGATAGTTTGTGATTTTCTATGAAGAATTGGAGGAGGCATTTGCTCTTTACACATGCAGGCTCCGCGTTCTACTTAGTAGTGCTGCACAGTGCTTGTGATCTACGGCTCCTGATTCTCTAATGCAAGCTTATTAAAGTATAACTAAAGGCCAAACCTTTTTTTTTTTTTTTTTTAAAGAGAGTGGAGAAGGATTAGAGCACCTGTCAGGTTTTTATTGCCGTCTGTGCCCCCGTTAGGCTAAGTTTACACTTGTGCAGGGTGAGAACGCATGCATAATCGTGTTCCTGAACTGCAGACAAACCACATTGCTCTTTAATTCTTTATGGGACCCTTGCGTATTGGAAAATATGGCGCATTTTCATGTGCGTAAAACTGCATAGTGCTGGTTTCGTGTGATTCTGTTTTCAAAAAGTGTTGGGGACTTTTTCTCCACGTTTGCCACAGATACAGCAGTTCATTCAAACCAATGGGCTGCTGTTTGGGCCACCAATAGGGGGGTACCACCAGGCCTCCTGTAGGGGGCCCGGGCACACACGGGGGCCCAGACAGCAGGGGGATCAGTGCAGCGGGCTGGGAGGACAATTACAGAACAATGCACTGTCTCTGTGTCTCTCCCTCCAGCAGCTGAAAGCGGTTTCTCCCCATCTCCCTGCTGCTGGCTTTCAGCTCCTGGGGGGGGGAGAGACTGACATAGCACACTGTTCTGTAATGCCGCGTACACACGGTCGGACTTTCCAACGGGAAATGTTCGATGTGAGCTTGTTGTCGGAAAGTCTGACCGTGTGTAGGCTCCATCGAACATTTGCTGTCGGAATTTCCAGCCACAGATGTTTGAGAGCAGGTTCTCAAAGTCTCCGCCAACTTCACTTCGGAACGTCCCATCGTGTGTACACAAGTCCGTCGAACAAAAGTTCATGTGATCAAGCAGAAGGAGCCGCACTGGCTATTGAACTTCCTTTTTCTCGGCTCGTCGTACGTCTTGTACATCACCGCGTTCTCACGTTCGGAATTTCCGACATTTGTGTGACCGTGTGTATGCAAGACAAGTTTGAGCCAACATCCTTCGGAAAAAAAAATCCACGGTTTTATTGTCAGAAATTCCGATTGTGTGTACGCGGCATAATTGTCATCCCATCCCGCTGCATTGATGCCTCTCTGTGTGCTGCCCACATGCGATTCCCTTCTGTGTTCCCGGGCCCCACCTCATCCCCCGCAGCGCTGTCGGTTTCCGTCTCCCACTGGTTGCTGCGGGAGCACAGGCGGATGGAGAGTGGGGGGGGGCGGGATTAGAATCTGGTAAATATGTCATTTACTGGCCTCTTCTTTTTCTGAATGGGACACAGTGAGCGATCGGTACGGATCACTCCTGTGTCCATTTATAACTGAGCATAGTAAACTGTTTACTATGCTTCAGTTTATGAATGGACAGGAGCCTCTGTCTCCTGTCCATTCATCTTCAGTGCAACCAAGGCTGCTGAGAAAGGAATTGAAGAGTCTGTGTCATCATATCCTTTCTCTGTCTCAAAGGTTATATATTAGGGGTCTATTTAGACCGCAGTGTTGTAAAAAAAAAAAAAAGAAAGAAAGAAAGGTTTTGCCTTTATTTCTACTTTGAAGTGGCACTAAACCCACATGATAAAAAATGTTATCAATAAATGGTATATTACATGCTCTTCATACTCACTCAGTCACTGTGAGATTCATTTTTTGCATTCTGCAAAAAACCTGGTAGATCTTGCTGCTCTCTATCTCCCCCTTCTGTTCATGTCCCCAATTCAGCTAGGGATTTAGCAGCTGTGGTGGCAACGCTGCACATGCTCAGTTTTCAGTGAGTTTCTATTTCCTCCCTATCACATCTGACGAGCCCATGTGACTATAGAGTCTCACATGTGAGCATATACACAGTAGTAAATAACAGCACACTCCCTTCCCCCTCCTCCATGCCCACTAACCAGCTAAACACAATGGGATTGGGACAGTAGATGTATGGAGGCTTCACCTCCCTCCTATTCTAACACACAGGCAGGATGGGCGTGACACAGCCTGTGTCAGAAATCCGCCCACACCATGTTATTGCCAAAAAACAATAAAGATTTGATTTCAAATATATATTTATGACAATTTAAAACAGTTTATTAATATTATTTATTTATTTTTAGTCTTTTTTATTTATTTTGAACATGTTACCACCAGCAGAGATCCTCCTGCCTATGTTTCCCTGCAGGCAGGAGGAAGGGAAAGAGCTGGGTCATGTGACAGCTGTATATGGATTAGGAAAAAGGTACTCAGATGTTTTTTTTTTATTAAAATAATTACAGTGCCATCATCCATATACAAAAATAGAAGGGACAATGTAACTGAAAGTGTGTGTGTTTAATATCACTTTAACTTTCTCAGACTAAAGATCAGATTTCTAGGTGGATTATTGTTTTATCTCAGCTGTTTTTCGGTCAGCCTGAATTGGTGGATATACAGAAAGCTATTTACAAACCCCTATAATACCATTAGGCTGGGTTCACACATGTCCGTCTGTGGTTTTCCGTCCAGGATCTGGTGTGTTTCTATTTACCGGTTCAAGTGCGATTCAGGTGCAAATTTTTGCCTGAATTCACACCTGAACCGGAGCCAAAAACGCACAGGACCCTTTTCAAAACCACCCCCCTGCCCCCGGAAATGTGAGAATCGGGTCCATTGAAAGACGGTCACATTCATGTTATGTGAATTGGATGCGGTTAAAAATGCATACAATTCACATATATGTGAACCCAGCCTTATAAAAAAATAAAAACAGCAAGTAAAATGAATTACATCAGAAATTACTTAAAAAGTCCACATAAACAATTAGAATGCATTCAATTTCTCCCCTTTAACCAACTTTTTCTGTTACTGCCGGTCAGTCCGTTTTGAAGGGCCCTAGCAGAATATAGTCACTGAGCTGGGTGCAGAAATGGGGTAAGCGTGTCCCTGAGGCTTCATGTACACGGGACGTCTTTACAACCTCTCCTGAACGATTTAACTTGACAGATAGTAACCCACGTTTAACCACTTCAGCCCCGGAAGAATTTACCCCCTTCCCGACCAGAGCACTTTTTGCGATTCGGCACTGCGTCGCTTTAACTGACAATTGCGCGGTCGTGCGACGTGGCTCCAAAATTGACGTCCTTTTTTCCCCACAAATAGAGCTTTCTTTTGGTGGTATTTGATCGCCTCTGCGGTTTTTATTTTTTGCGCTATAAACAAAAATAGAGCGACAATTTTGAAAAAAACGCATTATTATTTACCCCTTCCCTGCCAGTGTCATTTACACAGTAATCGGTGCATTTTTATAGCACTGATCGCTGTATAAATGACAATGGTCCCAAAATAATCTCAAAAGTATACGATGTGTCCGCCATATTGTCGCAGTCACGATAAAAATTGCAGATCGCCACCATTACTAATAAAAAAAAAGTTAATAAAAATGCTATAAGTCTATCCCCTATTTTGTAAACGCTATAACTTTTGCGTAAAAACCAATCAATATACGCTTATTGCAATTTTTTTTCCCAAAAATATGTAGAAGAATACATATCGGCCTAAACTGAGGGAAAAATTAGTTTTTTATATTTTTTGGGGGGATATTTATTATAGCAAAAAGTAAAAAACATTGCTTTTTTTCAAAATTTTCGCTCTTTATTTGTTTATAGCGCAAAAAATAAAAACTGCAGAGGTGATCAAATACCACCAAAAGAAAGCTCTATTTGTGGGGAAAAAAGGACGTCAATTTTGTTTGGGTGCAACGTCGCACGACCGCGCAATTGTCAGTTAAAGAGACGCAGTGCTGTATCGCAAAAAGTGCTCTGGTCAGGAAGGGGGTCAAATCTTCCGGGGCTGAAGTGGTTAAAGAAAGCACAACAACCCGGGTGTCCACCATCCTGTGCTCCAACATCCTCCCCATATTACCACTATTTCTGAAAGTTACATAATGCTTTCATTTTTACAAGTGTATATAGCAAACATAAATCAGACACAGCTGAGGATGAACAGCGACATGGGATTTGGCTCCAAAAAGAGAGCCAGTTTTAAGCCACGGCTGATTTTCCTGATTTTATTGTGGTTTCTATCCTATTGTTAGACTTCATTGCTCTTTCAATTAAAGAAAAAAATGTAATTTAGCAAACAATGGAAGCTTCCAGCACCCAGACGTTAAAAAAAAAAAAAAGAAAAAGAAAGATGATGTTGGTTAACTGAGTATGCCAATATGTTGTATTGTCTTTTCCCAAATAAAAAAATATTGTAAAAGAAAAAAAAATCAGATGTGCGAGGGTTAAACTGTCTGTCAGTCTGCAAAAACACCAGGCCTCATAACTCACCCTGTTCCCTCCATTTCACTGACAGCTATCAACCTGCTTCCAGCTCTGCTGCTGTCAATCAACTACTACTGTGAGACTTGTCAGGGCCTGTACTACACTAAACATCCTGTACATTGTGTATTACACTCCACACCCTGTACCCTGTATACTACACTCCACACCCTGTACCCTGTATACTACACTCCACATCCTGTACACTGTGTACTACACTCCACATCCTGTACCCTGTATACTACACTCCACACCCTGTACCCTGTATACTACACTCCACATCCTGTACACTGTGTACTACACTCCACACCCTGTACCCTGTATACTACACTCCACACCCTGTACCCTGTATACTACACTCCACACCCTGTACCCTGTATACTACACTCCACACCCTGTACACTGTATACTACACTCCACACCCTGTACACTGTGTACTACACTCCACACCCTGTACACTGTATACTACACTCCACACCCTGTACACTGTGTACTACACTCCACACCCTGTACACTGTGTACTACACTCCACATCCTGTACCCTGTGTACTACACTCCACACCCTGTACCCTGTGTACTACACTCCACACCCTGTACCCTGTATACTACACTCCACACCCTGTACACTGTATACTACACTCCACACCCTGTACACTGTGTACTACACTCCACACCCTGTACACTGTGTATTACACTCCACACCCTGTACCCTGTGTACTACACTCCACACCCTGTACCCTGTATACTACACTCCACACCCTGTACACTGTGTACTACACTCCACACCCTGTACACTGTGTATTACACTCCACACCCTGTACACTGTGTATTACACTCCACACCCTGTACCCTGTGTACTACACTCCACACCCTGTACCCTGTATACTACACTCCACATCCTGTACACTGTGTACTACACTCCACACCCTGTATACTACACTCCACACCCTGTACACTGTGTACTACACTCCACACCCTGTACTCTGTGTACTACACTCCACACCCTGTACCCTGTATACTACACTCCACACCCTGTACCCTGTGTACTACACTCCACACCCTGTACCCTGTGTACTACACTCCACACCCTGTACCCTGTATACTACACTCCACACCCTGTACCCTGTATACTACACTCCACATCCTGTACACTGTGTACTACACTCCACACCCTGTACACTGTGTACTACACTCCACACCCTGTACACTGTGTACTACACTCCACACCCTGTATACTACACTCCACACCCTGTACCCTGTGTACTACACTCCACACCCTGTACCCTGTGTACTACACTCCACACCCTGTACCCTGTGTACTACACTCCACACCCTGTACCCTGTGTACTACACTCCACACCCTGTACCCTGTGTACTACACTCCACACCCTGTACCCTGTGTACTACACTCCACATCCTGTACCCTGTGTACTACACTCCACACCCTGTACCCTGTGTACTACACTCCACACCCTGTACCCTGTGTACTACACTCCACATCCTGTACCCTGTGTACTACACTCCACACCCTGTACCCTGTATACTACACTCCACATCCTGTACTCTATGTACTACACTCCACATCCTGTACTCTATGTACTACACTCCACACCCTGTACCCTGTGTACTACACTCCACACCCTGTACCCTGTGTACTACACTCCACACCCTGTACACAGTGTACTACACTCCACACCCTGTACACAGTGTACTACACTCCACACCCTGTACACTGTGTACTACACTCCACACCCTGTACCCTGTGTACTACACTCCACATCCTGTACCCTGTGTACTACACTCCACACCCTGTACCCTGTGTACTACACTCCACATCCTGTACCCTGTGTACTACACTCCACACCCTGTACCCTGTATACTACACTCCACATCCTGTACTCTATGTACTACACTCCACATCCTGTACTCTATGTACTACACTCCACACCCTGTACCCTGTGTACTACACTCCACACCCTGTACCCTGTGTACTACACTCCACACCCTGTACCCTGTGTACTACACTCCACACCCTGTACCCTGTGTACTACACTCCACATCCTGTACCCTGTGTACTACACTCCACATCCTGTACCCTGTGTACTACACTCCACATCCTGTACCCTGTGTACTACACTCCACACCCTGTACCCTGTGTACTACACTCCACACCCTGTACCCTGTGTACTACACTCCACATCCTGTACCCTGTGTACTACACTCCACATCCTGTACCCTGTGTACTACACTCCACACCCTGTACACTGTGTACTACACTCCACACCCTGTACACTGTGTACTACACTCCACACCCTGTACACTGTGTACTACACTCCACACCCTGTACACTGTGTACTACACTCCACACCCTGTACACTGTGTACTACACTCCACACCCTGTACACTGTGTACTACACTCCACACCCTGTACCCTGTATACTACACTCCACACCCTGTACACTGTGTACTACACTCCACACCCTGTACCCTGTGCACTACACTCCACACCCTGTACCCTGTGTACTACACTCCACACCCTGTACCCTGTATACTACACTCCACATCCTGTACCCTGTGTATTACACTCCACACCCTGTACCCTGTATACTACACTCCACATCCTGTACCCTGTGTACTACACTCCACATCCTGTACACTGTGTATTACACTCCACACCCTGTACCCTGTGTACTACACTCCACACCCTGTACACTCTGTATTACACTCCACACCCTGTACACTGTGTATTACACTCCACACCCTGTACCCTGTATACTACACTCCACATCCTGTACCCTGTGTACTACACTCCACACCCTGTACCCTGTGTACTACACTCCACACCCTGTACCCTGTGTACTACACTCCACACCCTGTACACTGTGTACTA
The DNA here is from genome assembly GCA_037952835.1 of Lithobates septentrionalis. Taxonomy (NCBI): domain Eukaryota; kingdom Metazoa; phylum Chordata; class Amphibia; order Anura; family Ranidae; genus Lithobates; species Lithobates septentrionalis. Next base: position 613,142 of record JBBDGP010001332.1, read on the forward strand.
CACTCCACACCCTGTACCCTGTGTACTACACTCCACATCCTGTACCCTGTGTACTACACTCCACATCCTGTACCCTGTGTACTACACTCCACATCCTGTACCCTGTGTACTACACTCCACACCCTGTACCCTGTATACTACACTCCACATCCTGTACCCTGTATACTACACTCCACACCCTGTACCCTGTGTACTACACTCCACATCCTGTACCCTGTATACTACACTCCACACCCTGTACCCTGTATACTACACTCCACACCCTGTACCCTGTGTACTACACTCCACATCCTGTACCCTGTGTACTACACTCCACACCCTGTACCCTGTGTACAGGCTACATGTCCTACGTTATTAGACTGGAAAAGAGAAGTTCATTTAATAATGGAAGTGTAACGGTGGGTGTATGTGGTTAGAGACCAACAAGACTGGTTTAAGAATATATGGGCAGGATGGATGTATTATTCTTTAGAGATAGATATGGATTAAATGCCTATGAACAATTTGTAGATACTACCACGTGTTCTCATTTTTTATGTTTTGTATCGTCTTTACAAGTGCACCTGGTTTGTTAATGGTCCTGTAATATATTTTGGGTGGGGAGGGTTTTTTTTGTTTTTGTTTTTTGGGGGGGAGGGGGGAAGAAAAGAGGAAGAGAGAGCTATGGTACCCTCACTCCTTATATTTCTTTGGTGGAATATAATAGTATTTAGAATGGATGACTCCAAAATTAATTGATATGGTTCATGATTTAGGGGGAAGTATTATTTAAATTAAAATTTTTGGGTGGGAGGAGGGGGGGTGATGTTTGGGTTCCTTTTTTTTTTTTTGTCATATATATTAACTTCACTTTAAGCGCCGGGGGATAATCTATCCTCCAAACACCTTCTACACATTACGTTTTATAATGCATTTTGAACACTACACTTTGGGTGTAAGGAGATGTGATTCTCCTTCCTTTTTTTTTCTTCTTTTGTTTGGTATATATATATATATATATATATATATATATATATATATATATATATATATATATATATATATATACACACACACACAGTATCTCACAAAAGTGAGTACACACCTCACATTTTTGTAAATATTTTATTATATCTTTTCATGTGACAACACTGAAGAAATGACACTTTGCTACAATGTAAAGTAGTGAGTGTACAGCTTGTATAACTGTGTAAAATTTCTGTCCCCTCAAAATAACTCAACACACAGCCATTAATGTCTAAACCGCTGGTAACAGAAGTGAGTACACTCCTAAGTGAAAATGTCCAAATTGGGCCCAAAATGTCAATATTTTGTGTGGCCACCATTATTTTCCAGCACTGTCTTAACCCTCTTGGGCATGGAGTTTACCAGAGCTTCACAGGTTGTCACTGGAGTCCTCTTCCACTCCTCCATGACTACATCACAGAGCTGGTGGATGTTAGAGATCTTGTGCTCCTCCACCTTCCATTTGAGGATGCCCCACAGATGCTCAATAGGGTTTAAGTCTGGAGACATGCTTGGCCAGTCCATTACCTTTACCCTCAGCTTCTTTAGCAAGGCAGTGGTCATCTTGGAGGTGTGTTTGGGGTCGTTATGTTGGAATACTGCCCTGCAGCCCAGTCTCTGAAGGGTGGGGATCATGCTCTACTTCAGTACAAGTCACAGTACATGTTGGCATTCATGGTTCCCTCAATGAACTGTAGCTCCCCAGTGCCGGCAGCACTCATGCAGCCCCAGACCATGACACTCCCACCACCATGCTTGACTGTAGGCAAGACACACTTGTCTTTGTACTCCTCACCTGGTTGCCGCCACACACACTTGACACCATCTGAACCAAATACGTTTATTTTGGTTTCATCAGACCAAAGAACATGGTTCCAGTAATCCATGTCCTTAGTCTGCTTGTCTTCAGCAAACTGTTTGTGGTTTTCTTGTGCATCATCTTTAGAAGAGGCTTCCTTCTTTGATGACAGCCATGCAGACCAATTTGATGCAGTGTGCGGTGTATAGTCTGAGCACTGACAGGCTGACCCCCACCCCTTCAACCTCTGCAGCAATGCTGGCAGCACCCATACATCTATTTTCCAAAGGCAACCTCTGGATATGACGTTGAGCACGTGCACTCAACTTTTTTGGTTGACCATGGCGAGGCCTGTTCTGAGTGGAACCTGTCCTGTTAAACAGCTGTATGGTCTTGGCCACAGTGCTGCAACTCAGTTTCAGGGTCTTGGCAATCTTCTTATAGCCTAGGCCATCTTTATATAGAGCAACAATTCTTTTTTTCAGATCCTCAGAGAGTTCTTTGCCATGAGGTGCCATGTTAAACTTCCAGTGACCAGTATGCGGGAGTGAGAGGGATTAGACCAAATTTAACACACCTGCTCCCTATTCACACCTGAGACCTTGTAACACTAATGAGTCACATGACACCGGGGAGGGAAAATGGCTAATTGGGCCCAATTAGAACATTTTCACTTAGGGGTGTACTCACTTTTGTTGCCAGCAGTTTAGACATTAACCGCTTCAGATCCGGGCCATTGCCAAATGACGGCAACAGCGTGGATCTAAATTGCCGGGGCTACGTCTACTGACGTCGTCCCGTGCACGAGCGGCCTGCGCGCCCCCTGCAGGGCGCACGCGGCGCGCTCGGTGATCAGCGAGTCTATGAGACTCGCCTGATCACAGATCAGAGTAAGGGGTTGGTCCCGACCCCTTACCACATGATCAGCTGTCAGCCAATGACAGCTGATCATGTGATGTAAACAGAGCCGGTAATCGGCTATTTTTCCTCCTCGCGCTGGCAGCGCGAGGAGGAAAAAAAAACCCGATCACCGGCGGCCGTGATCGGGACATCAGTCCTGATCACGGCGATCTTCCAACACAAGGCAATAGGCAGCAGTGCTGCCTACCAGTGCCCACCAGCGTCACCCATAAGTGCCCACAGTGCCATCAATCAGCGCCACCCATCAGTGCCCACAGTGCTATCCATCAGTGCCCACAGTGCCACCCATCAGTGCCCACAGTGCCACCCATCAGTACCACCCATCAGTGGCACCCACATCAGTGCCACCCATCAGCACCCACATCAGTGCAACCTATCAGTGCCACCTACCAGTGCCCATAAGTGCCCATCAGTGCCGCCCATCAGTGCCCCCCATCAGTGCCCCCCCATCAGTGCCGCCCATCAGTGGTACCTATCAGTGCCCATCCGTGCCACCCATCCGTGCCACCCATCCGTGGCCATCAGTGCCGCCTTATCTGTCCCCATCAGTGCCGCCTTATCTGTCCCCATCAGTGCCGCCTTAACTGTGCCTATCAGTGCCGCCTTAACTGTGCCCATCAGTGCCGCCTTATCTGTGCCTATCCGTGCCCATCAGTGCAGCCTATCAGTGCCCACCAGTGCCGCCTCATCAGTGCATATCAATGAAGGAGAAAAATTACCTGTTTGCAAAATTTTATAACAAACTATTAAACATGATTTTTTTTTTTTTTTCAAAAATTTCCATCTTTTTTTGTTTGTTTAGCAAAAAATAAAAATCCCAGCTGTGATTAAATACCACCAAAAGAAAGCTCTATTTGTGGGAAAAAAATGATAAAAATTTAATTTGGGTACAGTGTTGTATGACCGCGCAATTGTTATTCAAAGTGCGACAGCGCTGAAAGCTCAAAATTGGTCTGGGCAGGAGGGGGGTTTAAGTGCCCTGTAAGCAAGTGGTTAATGGCTGTGTGTTGAGTTATTTTGAGGGGACAGCAAATTTACACTGTTATACAAGCTGTACACTCACTACTTTACATTGTAGCAAAGTGTCATTTCTTCAGTGTTGTCACATGAAAAGATAGAAGAAAATATTTACAAAAATGTGAGGGGTGTACTCACTTTTGTGAGATACTGTATATATAAAATAAAAAAATATATAATATATAAATATATATATATAATATATAAATATATATATATATATATATATATATATATATATATATATATATATACACACAAATCACTATTAATCACTGCACTGGAGGATTCCCCTGCCCTGTGTTTTTTTTGGGGGGGGAGTTGAGAAGAGTGTAAATAATATAAAGGGTATTGATGATATTGGTAATTTGAATAATTCACTTACAAGTTTTGTGGAGAATGTTTAGAATGTTTGCGATTATGGGGCTGTGAGAAGAAGTCACTTATAGTTTAGAGATTTAAGCACTAGTGTATAGACCAATTTGGAGTTTGTTTAAAGAGGAAAGGGTGAGTGGGTGGGGGAGGGGGAGATTTTTTTTAATGGTTTGATGATAAGCCATATCATATGTACAGATATTATGGGAGTATATAAAGTTGAGACAAAGAGGCTGGTTAGGGAGATGTTGGGGTTTATTTGGCGTTAGTCTAGTCCTTGTATAATATAAAAGAAGGAATATGGTTTTACAAGGTAACTGTAATGGGAAGAATAGAATATTGGATGCCCCCCTTTGGGTGAGGCCTTCCCCTCACTTTTTTTGTTTTATTTTGTAGATGTTTTGGGGTTTAGGGGAAAATAACCCGGAATAGGCATATAAACAGGATATAATGTGTGAACGATCAGTGGATATAAGTTATGGTCTTTTTTAATTGACTTGTTTTGTTATGTTAAATCTCAATAAAACTTTGATAATAAAAAAAAAAAAACACTTCCAGGTATAAATTACCCCTCGTCGAGATCACAGATCAGTCCACGCTGCAGCCTCTCACTTGATACAAACTCACATTGTGTCTAATCACTGGAAGAGAGGAGACTGAGGAAATGCTTCCTCCTGCCTGCAGCTGACTGGTGGCATCTGACAGCCCATGAGGGCATTTTTTTTTTTTTTTAAATGGCACTGTAGCTGCATATAAGTTACTGAAAGGTTTACGTTACCATAAAGCAACTTTAGCAAACACGTTTTATCTGTAGTTTTCTGAAAAGACCCATCAAAAAAAAAAAGGGGAGCCCCCTTGGCCCCTCCCGTATAATAATTTAAGCTACAGTGTAATTTGGACAGAGGGTTAGCCTGGCCTGGAAAGAGAGGCAGGTTCTGTGTACATGTGTCAGGCCTCAGCTGGCTCAGGACACAAATCATAAAACGTCCCCCTCCCCACCCTCCCAAACAGGTGCACATGTGCCTGGAAGGAAACTTTGCTTTCACGCATCAGCCGTGCTTTATAGCGCCTGTCAGGATCATTATCCTGTGCAAGAAGGAAACGTGCAAGTGTTTTGGCTCACGGTGACATTAGAGCCATCAATCACAGGCTCCTAATCGTAGGGATTACACAAGCCAGCTAATGCTCTTCCCATCCTTCCCTGATCAACGTCATCCCTGCAAACCTGTCACTGAAGACTCATATCCAGTGACAAGGAAAAGGTGGACCTCCAGAAAATAGGACCTCTGCGATTTACAGAGGTCAACGGGAGGAGGTGACCTTCAACCCACATCATCTGAGAACCTCAACATCTTCTTTTTTATGTGAAAGGGAAAATACAGTAAAAAGCAATATTATCCATTTTTATGGAGGCAGGTCAATAGCTGCTCATTGAAAACAATATTTTTTTCAAAAAGTGCCTAAAGACCTAAAGAATATTTGTCTGTAGCCTATTCAGCACCTGACCTTAAAAAGGCACAAAGTCCAACAAGTACCCTCCAAAATCTTGTGGAAACTCTTTGTAGAAAAGGTAGAAGCTGTTATAGTTGCAACGGGAGAGGATGGAGGGCAAATCAATACTGATGTCAATAGTCTTGGAATAGAATGTCCAACAAACTTTTGGCTATGTAGTGTATGTAGGCATTTTTTGCTCAGGTCTGACGTCTACAGTCAGATTAGTCAGGTGCCACTTTACTGACCAGTGTGTCCAGAGAGGTGCCAGTCAACCTAGATATATTGGTAGGTCTAGTCTGCAGCCAGATTAGTCAAATGCCAGGTAACTGACCAATGTGTGTAGATTGGTGCCAGCCATTCTTAGACACACTGGTAAGTCTAGTCTACAGCCAGATTAGTCAGATTCCAGACAACCAGCCATCCTAGACACACTGGTAGGTCTAGTCTACAGCCAGATTAGTCAACCTTCTAATTAGTAACCTACCAATGTGTCTAGATTGGTGCCTGCCATTCTAGACACACTGGTGAGTCTAGTCTACTGCCGGAATAGTAAATCCCAGACAACCAGCCACCGTAGACACACTAGTAAGTCTAGACTACCGCCAGTTAACCTACCAATGTGTGTAGATTGGTGCCAGCCATTCTAAACAAACTAGCAGGCCTAATTTACAGCCAGATTAGTCAGATGCCAGACAACCAGCCACCCTAGACACATTGGTGGGTCTAGTCTACAGCCAGATTAGTCACATGCCAGTTAACCTACCAAAGTGTCTACATTGGTGCCAGCCATTCTAGACACACTGGTAGGTCTAGTTTACAGCCAGATAACCAGCCACCATATACACATTGGTAGATCAAGTTTGCAGCACGATTAGTAAGATGGCAGTTAACCTACCAGTGTGTGTAGATTGGTGCCAGCCATTCCAGACACACTGGTAGGTCTAGTCTACAGCCAGATTAGTCAGATTCCAGACAACCGGTCATCCTCGACATACTGGTAGGTCTAGTCTACAGCCAGATGCATCAGCGCCAGACAACCAGCCACCCTAGACACACTGCTAAGTCTAGTCTACTGTTGGATTAGTCCAATGCCAGTTAACCTACCACTGTGTTTAGATTGGTGCCAGCCATTCTAGACACACTATTAAATCTAGTTTACAGCCAGATTAGTCAGATGCCAGACAACCAGCCACCCTAAACACATTGGTATGTCTAGTCTACCCCCAGATAGGTCAGATGCCAGTTAGGGTGGTAGGAGGAAACCCTTACAAACACAGGAAGAGTATATAAACTCCATGCAGACAGTGCTAACCAGTGTAAATAGAATTTAAGAGCACAGTAGTGAAAGGCAAGAGTACTAACCACCCTTCTGCTATTTCTCTACAGGCATTTTGTAAAACATGGGAGCTCACTGATACAATTAATATAATTTTAAATGCTGGTAAAAAAGGAAGTGAATTTGACCTAAAATGGAACCTCCCCCAAAAGGGGAGGTTCCACTTGTTTGCCTTCTCCTCCCCTCCTCTGTAACATTTGGCACTTTTTTTTTTGGGAGGGGGGGGGGGTACCTGGTTTTGATAGGTACCCACTCCCACTTCCACCCAGATCGCAGTGATCCGAGCAGAAGACCCCATCCTCCCCTCTTCGCCCACAGCATTCTGGGACACATCACAGGTCCCAGAAGACTGTGTGACCATTCACAGGGCGCAGCACCACTCACACATGCACAGTAGGAAGCCGGCTGTGAAGTCGCTAGGGCTTCACAGCCGGTTTTCCTTAGTTAGGTGCCGACGCCTGGACCCAAAGCCCATTGAAGAATCGGCTCAAGTGAGGACAGCATTGGATCCATGGACAGATAAGTGTCCTTATATTGAACGTCAACAGCTACAGTATTTGAAGCTGTTGACTTTTAATTTTCTTGGGGGGTGCTGTAGTTGCTCTTTACATTTTGCCTTTTTGCAGCAGCAATAAGGCTAAAAAAGGAAGGGGAATACTTGAAGACATTCAGGTGAGTTCATAGGCATTGGCCGCGTTGCTAAACCCCAACATTGGAGGAACATGCCCTAGGTCTTGTACCCAGTGCCCTGGGTCTGGCAAGAGTGCTAAAAGATCTAGTCACTCCATCAGAGTGATTTGCTTAGTTCTATGAAGGCATGGCAGAGTGGAGGGCTATCCAGCCCGATGCTGCTTTTATAGTTTTGGCCCAGTGCAACAAGCAGAGATCTGTGAGTCTGAAGGAAGCAGTGTGGAACCTGTACTGGTGAGTACACATTGCTCCCACTAACCACCAATAAAAGGGGGGTACAGAATGTTGACCATCACAAGGTGGCACCATCACAGAGGGGCACTTACCACTGCCCTGGGGAGCATGGCCTACTGCAATACATTTGCAGAGCTGCTTTCTCCACTGTATCAGAGGTTGCCCTGTACTTTCCTAATCCTAGAAACACCACTGGGTGAGTTGAACGCACAAGTCCTGACAAGGAACATGCTGATCAGAGGAGAGAGCAGATTGAACAAATGGATGAGATCACAATTCTGTTGCTGCTCCTTCACTGTCCAATCACAGGATGGGGGGAGGGTTTAAAAAAAATGCGTTACTAAACTGCAGAAGAGAAAAGTCAGGTCACCAGGCTGGCTGTGCATTCTGGCATGGCCTTGTATATCTCAGGACATGGCAGAGAGAAATACAACCCCTTTGGGAAGTAGGAAGCTCCAATATATGTATTTCAATTGTGTGTTTAGCTGCTTGTCTGGAGTTCAGCTTTAAGCCGCAGATCTCCATGTGGCAGAAGTTGAACCAGAGTGGGAAGTGTTAAGTCTTTTCCCGGGTGAAGGTTTTGGTAGATGGGCTGTCGGTCACGAAGTGAAGTGGGAACTGGTGGCGTCTTTGTTCTGGAATAGGAGTTCTGTTTGTATTTCGATGGTGAGGCGGCCCTGCTTCTCTTTAATGCCAGATTTTACAACCTTTGCTTTTGCACCTAAAGAAAGCCTATAGGATTACACATCTGCTTGGCCTGATACCAGAGCAGCTCAGGGAGATAAGGCACCTCAGCAGAGCCAAAGAAAGCAGCCTGGGACAAACCCTCTGTATTCGACCATTTTATTATTTTATAGGGTAATCTTCTGTTATCTTGGAAAAACACGTACATACAACATGTGGGATTAAAAGCCTCACACTATACCCTCTGATAAGGATTGCTTCAATGTTCAGCTAAGTGTGGACTCTGTCCTCATGCCAAGTGCTGGCACAATAGCTGGTCACATGACTGTTCAGGTTATAATTACCGTCCTCATGATAATAGCGGTGATTACCCAGAATCCTTAGGGCACACAGGCTCATAGCTTATGTCGGGCTCCCGGCATTGCTATGCTGACATTTATCAATCTCCAACTAGCTGAAGGTTTGGTAAAAAGTGAATTACTAAGCACTGCAACAGGCCACCTATAATTGGCTACACGTTGTCTAACAAGAGAGAGTACAGGCTGGTAACAAGAGAGCATCTTAATTCCCCATCTACCAATCTGCAACTGACCTCAAGCCATGTAACAAGAAAGAGTCCAAGAGCCAAATCTACCAATCTATACTAACAGTGAGTTATACAGTAGGAAAGAGACTGAGAACTACATCTACCAATCTTTAACTAACTTCAGGCTATGTTACAAGAAAGAGACTGAGATCCACCTCTACCAATCTATACTGACAGTGAGTTGTATTGCCAGGGACAGACTGAGAGACACTTATTCCAATCTATAATTGACTTAAGGCTATGTAACAAGAGAGAGATTGAGAGTCACTTCTACCAATCTATAATGGACTTCAGAATATGTAAAAAGAAACAGACTGAGGCTCGATTGACCTGAAAGTTGCACAACTTATGGTGCGACTTTGCCAGGTGACTTCCTAGTGATTTGCCGATGACTTTAAGTGACTTGAGTACTACTTTGATGCGACTTTAGACGTGACTTTCAGGGAATGCCCGAGTAATCTTCCTGTAATGTCGGATCCAAATCACATCAATATAGATGAGGATCTGACTTGGAGGCGACTTCCATCAAAGTCTTTGGGCACATGTCGGATAGAAGTCACCTTAAAGTAGTACAGGAACCTTTTCTAAAGTTGGAACGACTTCAGTAGTGCTAATTAAGACAGTTCTCATTGACTAACATGGGATTTTACATTAAAAAAAAGAAGTGGTTTTATGGGACTTTAAAATGACGTGCATGACTACATGCACCTCCACCCCTGTATCAAAGTTTCAAAAGAGAGGGGAGGGGGAATTTAGGGATTGTAAGCGAGGCACAGGACACAATTGTAAACTGAATAATGTTTAGTTTACTGAAAGGCATGACATAACCCATAACGTATAATACATAGAGCGGGCCGCCCAGCCAAAGTGAGAAGGGTCTTAGTCAGGGAGGTGACCAAGAACCCGATGGTCACTCTGACAGAGCTCCAGTGTTTCTCTGTGGAGAGATGAGAACCTTCCAGAAGAACGACCATCTCTGCAGCACTCCACCAATCAGACCTGTATGGTAGAGTGGCCAGACGGAAGGCACTCCTCAGTAAAAGGCACATGACAGCCCGCCTGGAGTTTGCCAAAAGGCACCTGAAGGATTCTCAGAACATGAGAAACAAAATTCTCTGGTCTTATGAAACAAAGACTGAACTCTCTGGCCTGATTGGCAAACGTCATGTCTGGATGAAACCAGGCACCGCTCATCACCTGGCTAATGCCATACCTACAATGAAGCATGGTGGTGGCAGCATCATGCTGTGAGGATGTTTTCAGTGGCAGGAACTGGGAGACTAGTCAGGATCGAGGGAAAGATGAATGCAGCAATGTACAGAGACATCCTTGATTTAAACCTGCTCCAGAGTGCTCTGGACCTCAGACTGGGGCAAAGGTTCATCTTCCAACAGGACAATGACCCCAAGCACACAGCCAAGATAACAAAGGAGTGGCTACGGGACAATGCTGTGACTGTTCTTGAGTGGCCCAGCCAGAGCCCAGACTTGAACCCAATTGAACATCTCTGGAGAGATCTAAAAATGTCTGTGCACCGACACTCCCCATCCAACCTGATGGATCTTGAGAGGTCCTGCAAAGAATAATGGAAGAAACTGCCCAAAATAGGTGTGCCAAGCTTATAGCATCATACTCAAAAAGACTTGAGGCTGTAATTGGTACCAAAGGTGCTTCAACAAAGTATTGAGCAACGGCTGTGAATACTGATGTACATGTGAATTTTTTTGTTTTTATTTTTAATACATTTGCAAAGATTTCAAACAAACTTCTTTCACGTTGTCATTATGGGGCATTGTTTGTAGAATTTTGAGGAAAATAATTAATTTAATCAATTTTGGAATAAGGCTGTAACATAACAAAATGTGGAAAAAGTGAAGCGCTGTGAATACTTTCCGGGTGCACTGTAACTGACTTCTGGTTATGTTACAAGAGAGAGACTGAGATCCACCTTTAATAATCGTCACCTAACTGTGGGTGTGTAACAAGAGAGAGACCAAGACCTGCATCTACCAATCTGCCTTGTTGTTTTTCGCTTACCTCAAGTGGGGGTTTGTGCAAAGCAGTTGGACAAGAGTGCTGTACTTACATACAAGATAGCAGTTACAACGTATGCCTCATTCACACAGGCACATACACCGGTAGTCTATGACTAGGTTGTCTTTAGGTGGCTGAAGTACTCCGTGCATTCAGCCCATTCACATCTATGGGCATGCATCTATAGGCATGGACATTTGCATGGCTTTTGAAAATTAGCATGGTTGTTGGGTACCAGCTTTTCAGCATCACAGTTTTCAGCATACAAGTTTTCTTCACCAAGAATTGTTGAGGAAAGACCTGTAAGTACCAGGAAAGTTCTATGGAAAAGGCCCTCAAGTGTATCAGATATAGTGCCTAGAGAGCTGGCTGCCTAGACATGCTGAGAGTTGAACGTGACTGAGTGGATATATACTGTACATATATACCATGTGTATTTGGGCTCTAGGAGCAGGAGAAGCTGTCCAATAATGGCTTGCACTTCTACCACTATGGTTGCAGCCACACAGCGCTGTGCAATGGGTGACAAAGTGGCCCTGAGAAAAGCAGTTGCAGAATAACCACTTTAAGTGCTGTATCATTCACTACTGACTTTTCTCACACTTAATAAAGGATAAGTTTGCCTGCAAAATTTTCAGCATTAATTGTCACATTAGTCTTATAATGGCAATAGAGGAATTCTCAGAGGCTTGTAACACACACCTTATGGACTGTAGTAGAATGCTTATAGGAGGAAGAACAATGGCCAATGATTCCATATATATGCAGCCTTTGCCTTTGTGTTGTTGTTTTTTTTTTTTTTTAGTACTGATTTTCATTTAAAGGAGAAGTGCAGGAATAAAAAAAAAAAAAAAAACATACATACTTACCTACCTGCTGCGCCATCGGTCCAAGCTGCCGGCTCGAAGCCTGAGAACTGAGCGATCACATGACAGTTGATCCCTCAGTTCTCAGTCTGTTTTGAGCAGAGAGCGTTGACCATCAGTCACTGCTCTGTGTTCTGCCCCTCAAGTGGCTGGCTCTTAGCGTTGTGCTGAGAGGCATCTTGAAAGGCATCTGGGTGGAGCCTGACATTACTGTCAGGATACAGATGGAGGAAACTAAGTGGAAAGTAATACTGGGAGTATGCTATAGGCCTACTAACCAGAGGGAGGAGGCGAAGGCGGACCTCCGATCACAATTTAGATTAGCAGCAAGAATGGGAAGTGTCATTATAATGGGGGATTTTAATTATCCAGACATAGATTGGGTGGAAGATACCACACATTCAGCTAAGGCTCGCCATTTCCTAAATGTCTTGCAAGACAATTTCATGGGTCAGATGGTAAATGCACCACCTAGAAACAAAGCGTTACTAGACCTGATTACCAACAATACAGACCTGATCACCGATGTGGAAATACGGGGCAATTTAGGAAACAGCGATCACAGGTCAATTAGTTTTAGTATAAATCACACAAATAGGAAACATAATGGGAATACAAAGACTTTCAAATTTCAAAAGAGCCAACTTCCCTAAACTATGATCTTTGCTAGAGGATAATAATTGGGATAAAATCTTAGGAACAAAGAACACAGAGGAAAAAATGGTATGTTTTAAGAGCATATTAAATAAGCACATTAGCCAGTGCATCCCAATGGGAAATACATTTTAAAAAGCTAATAAAAGTCCTGGGTGGCTTAACTCCAATGTAAAAATGCATATAAAAGCAAAGGAGAAGGCCTTAAAAAAAATACAAGGCTGAGGGATCATCATCAGCACTCCAACTTTACAAAGAATGCCACAAGAAATGTAAGGGTGCAATCACGAAAGGCACATAGCGGAGGAGAGTAAAAAAGATCCCAAGAAATTCTTTAAGTAAATAAATAATAAGAAGGGGAGGTCGTATCATATTGGTCCCATAAAGAATGATGAAGGGAATCTGTTTACTAAGGATGGAGAGGTGGCGAAGGTTTTGAATTTATTCTTCTCCTCTGTCCTCACGAGGGAATCGGGGGCCTTCAGTGACCAAAACTGCAATTTTTATCCTCATGACATGTCACAGGAAGCACCCTCATGGCTAACAGAGGACAGAATTAGAATTAGACTTGAAAAACTTAACATTAATAAGTGACCAGGACCAGACAGCTTGCATCCGAGGGTCCTTAAGGAACTCAGTCAAGTAAATGCTACACCATTGTTCCTAATTTTTACAGTCTACTGACTGGAATGGTACCAGCTGACTGGAGAAAAGCCAATGTAGTGCCAATATTTAAAAAAAAGCCAAGATACATCCCTGGGAATTACAGACCAGTTAGCCTAACATCAATTGTATGCAAGCTCTTGAAGGGATGATAAGGGACTATATACAAGATTTTAGTAATGACAACAATATCATTAGCAATAATCAGCATGGATTCATATAGAATCGTTCTTGCCAAATCAATCTATTAACCTTCTATGAGGAGGTGAGCTGCTATCTAGATAAAGGAAGGCCCGTAAACATGGTGTATCTGGATTTTGCAAAAGCATTTGATACAGTTCCCCATAAACGTCTACTGTACAAAGTAAGGACCGTTGGCATGGACCATAGGGTGACTACATGGGTTAAAAACTGGCTACAAGGGCGAGTTCAGAGCGTAGTGATAAAAGGGGGAATACTCGGAATGGTCTGAGGTGGAAAGTGGGGTCCCCCAGGGTTCTGTCCTGGGACCAATCATATTTAATTATTCATAAACAACCTGGAGGATGGGATAAACAGCTCGATCTCTGTATTTGCGGATGATACTAAGCTAAGCAGGGCAATAACTTCTCCGCAGGATGTGGAGACCTTGCAAGAAGATCTGAACAAATGAATGGGGTGGGCAACTACATGGCCAAGAGCTTTAATGTAGAAAAATGTAAAATAATGCATTTGGGTGGCAAAAATATGAATGCAATCTACTCACTGGGGGGAGAACCTCTGGGGGAATCTAGGATGCAAAATGACCTGGGGGTCCTAGTAGATGACAGGTTCAGCCATGGCATGCAATGCCAAGCTGCTACAAGCAAAGCCAACAGAATATTGGCATTCATTAAAAAGGGGATCAACTCCAGAGATAAAACGATAATTCTCCCACTTTACAAGACTCTGGTCCGGCCGCACCTTGAGTATGCTGTCCAGTTCTGGGCACCAGTCTTCAGGAAGGATGTGCTAGAACTGGAGAGAGTCCAGAAAAGGGCAACAAAACGAATAAAGGGACTGGAGGATCTTAGTTATGAGGAAAGGTTACGAGCACTGAACTTATTCTCTCTGGAGAAGAGACGCTTGAAAGGGGATATGATTCCATTGTACAAATACCGTACTGATGACCCCACAATAGGGATAAAGCTTTTACGTGAAAGGGATTTTAAAAAGACACGCTGCCATTCACTAAAAGTAGAAGAAAATCGGTTTAACCTTAAACTGCATAGAGTGTTCTTTACTGTAAGAGCTGCAAGGATGTGGAATTCCCTTTTTACAGACAGTGGTTTCAGCGGGGGACATCGATAATTTCAAAAAAACTATTAGATAGGCACCTAAACGACCACAACATACAGGGGTATACAATGATATGCTGACATATATTCACACACATAGGTTGGGCTTGATGGACTTGTGTCTTTTTTTAGCCTCACCTACTATGTAAAGTCTGGAGCACTCTGTGACATCTGTGTGGCTAAGGCCCGCTGTTGGCCGATTCCTGGTCACAGGAGAGCACAAGTAAGGGCACTTCTGTGACTCACATGAGAATTATAACCAAAAGAGCTTTGGCCATGCTTGTCTTTTAAAGTAGAACTAAACCTCCAATCCTTTCCAGCCAAGGAAACTGCCATCTTTGCCTCTGCTTGATCTGCAGTTGCCATGGTGCTGAACATGTGATCAAATATGACACCACCCATTTATTGGCTTGACAGTTGGGTTAAGAGAACAAGCACCTGTAACAGTTGTTAATCACAGCATGCCTTGAATGTAACTGCTTTGAGAAATGATTAAAGTGATGGGTTTAGTTTCACAAGCGGAACTAAACCTTCCTATCTTGTCTTAGCCCCCGTTGGATCTTCAACCGCCGTACTGCTGCACATGTGATTGGTTATGACACCAGCCATTTGATGGTTTGACAGTTTGGTTCAGAGTATCAGCAAATGTGACAGTGACATTCCTGGAATATCCTGAGAATGTAACTGTTAAATTGATTGGTTTAGTTCCGCTTTGAGCGGAGGTGCTGTTACCAAGGACATTGAACAGAAGGGGCAGAGAACACAGTTATGGAAATGATAGTCTTCCCGGGCTTAAGCCTGTATTATTCCTGGTCTCTATTAGAGGGCACTAGCCAGTACAAAGTTACTGTTATCGAGGAAGTCTTGTCACACTGTGATTTTCCACCCAAAAGGGTAGGTGTGGTAGAGCACGTACACTTACCGCCCCAAGCATGATGCGGAAGATGAGCCAGCGAAATGCCCAGATGACGATGCCAGTTGGGGGTGTTTGTTCCGGAACTCGTGACAAAGTCCAGACAGGGCACAGAAAGATTCCCAGAAATCCTGTTTCCAAAAGCTGTGACTCCCATCCTAAAGAAAGAGACAAGATTGTACACATAACTTTGTTCTGAAAACAAAGCCGACATTTACAGGTGAGAACATAAGACAAGCCAGGTGTGGACAGTTCTAAACTTATTCCATAGAAATGGAGGAGTAGGATGTAAGTGCTTCCTACATCTATCCTAATAAGTTTCACTTAATCCTAATAATTATCACATCAAACCTGGTAAAATGCCAATTGCTCCCATACAACGGCAGCATTTGTTAATGGAGGAAGCTCTTATCTGACCTCCTGATGAACGATCATACACCTGATAAGACTGGAGATCAAAGAACAGTTCCTGTTGGACTGGTTTATTTGTCAAAAAAGGTCCTGACAAGTATTTAAAGAGTCTGCAAACCCCAACAATGAACTTTTCTAATTTGCTCCCTTGTGGTCTGTTAACCTCTCCCTGGCGGTATGATTATTTCAGATTTTTGATGCTCAAAGCGGTACAATTGCTTTGCATGGAAATTTGGTGTTTTATATTGTAGGCCTGTAATTCCTAGTAATAACTCACTTAAATCTGTCCAAACAAGTCTAGTAGATATCCCGGGTATGATAAAGTTTGAAACACGAAATTATAAATTATAATATAATAAATAACTATAAATAATTATAACAAATAATAATATAATAATAATAAAATATATTCAATAATGTAATCAAATGAAAAACACTGAAATTTGCTCAGTTGCAGAATTGTCGCTGCCGTTATTTTCAGTGTTTGATGACGAATTTCCCCACAAATCACTATCGCTCAATTCTGCGAGTAATTCTAATTTATTATCATTGTTTTCTAGCTGGTCTAAAACCACTTTTCAATGTAAAGGGACGGTTTTGGTTGCTATGGACAATCTCCAGTTTCCAGGCAGAAAGAACAGCATATATAATATAAAACTGCATGCAGGCACTGGACAAAGCACTGGGGATAAAAGGGATGTGAAATTATTTCATACAGTAATGTAATCTGTAAGATTACAGTGTACTGTATGTATTGTGTGTTTTTAGCTACTTTTTGAATTTGGCACCTTCCTCCGTCCCCGTGCGTCGCAACGCTCACAGGGAACGGAGCACGGCTCTGTGATGAATTGAGTGGAGATACAGCCGCCACACACAGCGAGGAGACATAGCAGGATCCAGGGGACAAGGTAAGTAACTTTGCCTGGATCCTGCGATGCGATCCAGAGTGTGGCTCGCTTTTGGTACTGGAAATCCACCCCGAGCCACACTCAGGAATACCGTCAGGAAGATTAAAAAGGTTCTAAAAGCTCAAGCTTTTTCACCTTCATGCATTCTATGTATGAAGGTAAAAAAATATTTTCTGTGCAGCAGCCCCCCCAATACTTGCGCGATCCAGCGATGTGCACGAGAGCCTCGGCTCTCCGGGGACTCTCCCTCCTCAATGGCTGAGACAGCAGTGGAAGCTGTCAATCCCAGCCAGTGAGCCAATGAGGAGAGAAAGGGGGCAGGGCCGAGCCATGGCTCTGTGTGTAAATGGACACACAGAGCAGCGGCTCAGGAGCAAGCCTGCTATGGTGCACCCACGGCAAGTCGCTTGCTGTGGGGGCACTTGCCAGGAAGGAGGGGCCGGGAGAGCAGGCGGGGGACCTGAGAAGAGGAGGATCAGGACTGTTTTATGCAAAACCATTACACAGAGCAGGTAGGAATAACATGTTTGTTTTTAAAAAAAATGCATTTTATATCACTTTAAATACAATTGAAAGAGTTTGCTATTAGACATGTGCACACTGGAATTTTTTTTTTTTTTTTTTTTTTTTCATTTTGAATTCATCCATTCATTGGAGAATTACTTGAAAAGAGCCTGTTGGACTGTGATTGGCTCCTGTGGACAACACAGATACTTTTTGCCTCTTATCGTCCACAGTGAGTTTATACACAAAGGTTCTTCATATTTATATGTGGCCATATGATGCATGTAAGCTCCAGCTCTGTATAACGTATGACACTGTCCTTGTTTAGGCATGAACAGCCTTGTAAGTTATATTAGGTTGCCAGTATGCAAAGGAACCATTTGCATGTTAGATTCCAGGCAAGTTGATAAGAAACACAACTACTTTGAAAGGCAAAACAAACCGCTGTGTAACTGTGACCTGAAGGCATAGCTGTCACCTGGAGCTCAGCTGCTGATAAACCTTTAAACTACCATTTAAAGGGAAAGCACTGGTCAACCATATGGATTTACAGTGGGGACGGAAAGTATTCAGACCCCCTTAAATTTTTCACTCTTTTGTTATATTGCAGCCATTTGCTAAAATCATTTAAGTTCATTTTTTTCCTCATTAATGTACACACAGCACCCCATATTGACAGAAAAACACAGAATTGTTGACATTTTTGCAGATTTATTAAAAAAGAAAAACTGAAATATCACATGGTCCTAAGTATTCAGACCCTTTGCTGTGACACCTTGAGATGGTTCTACACCTTCATTTGAGTCCAGCAGTGTTTGATTATACTGATTGGACTTGATTAAGAAAGCCACACACCTGTCTATATAAGACCTTACAGCTCACAGTGCATGTCAGAGCAAATGAGAATCATGAGGTCAAAGGAACTGCCTGAAGAGCTCAGAGACAGAATTGTGGCAAGGCACAGATCTGGCCATGGTTACAAATTATGTCCATGGTTATGGAATGGGATGTCCTGGAGCTCATATAGATGTGATGGTCAGGTGCCTACAAACCTTTTTGATGGCAATGTGTCCCCAACCCTTTGGCCATATAGTGTACATCATGGTGGACTGTGTTACCCGCCAAGGATTTCTAATTTTGCTCATCCTGTCATTGTCCTGCTAAATAGTGCAACAAAGTCCTGAACGAACCTCCTTGCAGACTACATTACAGTTAAGGCTACTTTTACACTGAGGCGCTTTACAGGCGTTTTAGCGCTAAAAATAGCGCCTGCAAAGCGCCTCTCCTGTCACTCCAGCGTGAAAGCCAGAGTGCTTTCACACTGGGGCGGTGCGCTTGCGGGACGTTAAAAAAAGTCCTGCAAGCAGCAACTTTGGGGCTGTTTAGGAGCGGGGTTAAGCAAAATAAAGTGGGAAGAAAGAAAAAAGTCCGTTTGGTGTATCTCATCACAAAATCAGGAAAATAGTAAGCTGTAAAGAGTATTTCCGAATACATATTGATTGCAGAAAAGGAGTAATGGATGTACCCTTACCCCAATCGTTGGACCTCCTCTATGGCAAGGTCGTATGGGCTTGCAGATATAACCCTCTGCGGGGACAGGTGGAATGTTGATGTCCGTGTCCTGTCAGCGTGCACCACCGACTCCAATCTGATCCGGCCGATCCAACTGCTCCAACATCAGAGGGGAGACTCAGGAGTGGGAGAGTCCATATTCAAGAAAAAACAAGGGGAAGAACTCCAATAGTGTAATAACGTTGAGGATTTATTGGTTAAAATAAACCACAGATGTACATATAAAAAGTTCCAATATGGGAAAAATTGTCATCTAAAAAAGCCCGCATAAAACAGAGGCTGAACGCCCGTGCAAACAAGAAAATCAAGAACACGTGATAGCAAGCACTGCGAGGCCACGCCCTACATGTTTCGTCATACCCCCCGTAGAAGACGTCACGTATGACGAAACATGTAGGGCGTGGCCTCGCAGTGCTTGCCATCACGTGTTCTTGATTTTCTTGTTTGCACGGGCGTTCAGCCTCTGTTTTATGCCGGCTTTTTTAGATGAAAATTTTTCCCATATTGGAACTTTTTATATGTACATCTGTGGTTTATTTTAACCAATAACGTTATTACACTATTGGAGTTCTTCCCCTTGTTTTTTCTTGAATATGGACTCTCCCACTCCTGAGTCTCCCCTCTGATGTTGGAGCAGTTGGATCGGCCGGATCAGATTGGAGTCGGTGGTGCACGCTGACAGGACCCGGACATCAACATTCCACCTGTCCCCGCAGAGGGTTATATCTGCAAGCCCATACGACCTTGCCATAGAGGAGGTCCAACGACTGGGGTAAGGGTACATCCATTACTCCTTTTCTGCAATCAATGTGTATTCGGAAATACTCTTTACAGCTTACTATTTTCCTGATTTTGTGATGAGATACACCAAAACGGACTTTTTTCTTTCTTCCCACTTTATTTTGCTTAACCTATTCATGGACTGATTATAGGTGTTTTCTGGATGTGTGATTATTTATATTTTATTTTCAGAATATATAAATATTTTCTTGGATCTTTGAGAGAGGATTTCATGCACCTGTTATTTTTGCTGGGATTCATATATAAATTGTGTCTCCTAGGCATTCTCCCAATTATATTATTGCTAGCGCACAAATTTTTATTTTATATGTTTATTACTTCATGGATATTTGGAGTTTTTTTTGCAACTGCATCTTTGTGAATTTAATTTTTTATCACGTTTTGCTCATTAGCGCAAGTTTTTCCCACCATTTCTTAGGAGCGGGGTTAAAAGCGCCCCGCTAGTGGCCGAAAAGCACCGCTAAAATGACGGTAAAGCACCGCTAAAACTAGCGCCGCTTTACAGGCGACACTCTCACCGCCCCAATGTGAAAGTGCCCTAAGACCCCTTTCACACTGGGGCACTTTGCAGGCGCTACAGCGCTAAAAATAGCGCCTGCAAAGCGCCCTGAAAGAGCCGCTCCTGTCTCTCCAATGTGAAAGCCCGAGGGCTTTCACACTGGAGCGGTGCGCTGGCAGGACGCTAAAAAAAGTCCTGCTAGCAGCATCTTTGGAGATGAAATCAATGGGCAGCGCGGCTATACCGCGGGCAAAGCGCTGCTGCAGCAGCGTTTTGCGGGTGGTTTTAACCCTTTCTCAGCTGGTTTTAACCCTTTCTCGGACGCTAGCGGGGGGTAAAAGCGCCCCTCTATCGGCCGAATAGCGCTGCAAAATTGATGGTAAAGCGCCGCTTTAAATAGCGGCGCTTTACCACCGACACACCCACCGCCTCAGTGTGAAAGGATCCTAAGAGATAGTCCAGAACCAACTCCAGCCCTTGGCTGGATAGTGAAGATGCAATAGTACAGGGTTTCTCAATCCATAGAATGAGGTTCCTCCAGAAGTTGCTAGTGGTTCCTTGAGCAGTGAGCAATTTTTGCCTCTTAGATAAGTTCCTACTAATACCATTGATCTTTTTAGCTATCTATAAAGGGGTAATTCTTTCCAATGACCACAAGGGTAAGGAGCATTCTACCTACTATAACACTAATGAGTAGGGCTGGGAAAAAAAAATCTATTTAAATCTTGAATCGAGTTGAGAGGTCAAATCGATTCAAAATTTAAGCAAATCGACTTTTTTAGATTTTTTTTTTCTCACCGCGCCTGTCCTGAGGAGCTGCGGGCAGGAGTTTTTAGGCGAGTCCGCGGCTTCTGCCTAGGCTGCGAGGCCGGACGCCGCGGACTAGGCCGAAGCCACGGCCTTGCCTAAAAACTCCTGCCCGCAGCTCCTCAAGACCGGCGCGGTGAAAAAAAAAAAAAAAAAAAAAAAAAAAACTTGATTCGAATCGTGAATCAAGTTTTTTTTCAGAAAATCTCCCAGCCCTACTAATGAGGTGTAGATATAGTCATTTTTAGCATGGGTTCCCTGAGCCCAGAAAGTTAATTCAAGGGTTCCTCTGTGATGGAAAGGCAGCAATAGTATATCAAAGAGGTCATCTTTGTTCTGTCACCTCCTGTGCACATGTACATTGTGTGTTAGGATAACAGTAGCCAATGCAATAGAGCTTTAATTGGCTCAAAGTACTGAATATTCCCTATATCTGAACATATTTAGGAATTGTGCACCCAGGGCGTAAAAAAAACCCCATCTTTTAAGGGTATTTGGCTTTTTTTTTTTTCTGCTCCTAATGTTAGCCTATGTGTCTATGCACACATAGTTGTTTTTAAATGAGTATTACAAGAGGCGCATTTAGAGGCTGAAAAAATATGCACCCCAGTGTGTTCAGGAGGATTGCTTTTGGGCAGAAAAAACGCCGAACACGCGCAAACTAATCTCAAAGTTAGGCGTGTTTAGCGCTTGAGCGTTTATTTATTCCAATAGCCAGAAAGAAATTAATATTGGAATGGAATCCATGAACGCCCAAACACTTAACGCACTTAAACACTTGTGAAAAACTAGGCTTTAGGCGCATAATTTAAGATGCTTTTTTCCTGCCAGAAGCAAAGGCGTCCAGGGCAGTAAGCAAAAAGTCCTGTGTGTATGAGGCCTTAGGTATTTATTATCATATTTAAAGAAAAAAAATATTGTTTAATGAATACATAATTTAAAATAGTTGTAAACCTCACACATGAAATATGAACAAAGCATATCCCCCCATAGTGTGTACTTGTGTACGTGTTTTTATATCTGCTTGTCCTGTTGTCATGTAGGGGATGGAGGCAGGAAGAACAGTGCACGGCGGGGGCAGAGGCATCCAACTGTCCCAACAGTGGCGGGACAGCATTGTGGGCGCACGGGCGCCGCCCCCCTGTCCCTGCTGCCGCCTCCCTAACCATGCGCCCAGCCCCTTTCAGGACGTCGGACGCATGGACTCCTATGTCGGGGGCAGGAGGGGGTGTATTTTTTTGAAGCACCTGATTAGAGCCAAAAGCTCTAATAGGCTTCAAAAAAGGGTGGGCTCGGGGCGCAGAGAGTGTGCCCTGATCCCACCCAATTGTGTGACCATAGCGAATGAACATTCATTGCTTCCCCGGCCAATCTGGAGGCAGGTCAGTGAGACCTGTATCCTGATTGGCCAAAGCGCCAGGCGTCCCTATTGGATGCTCAGCGCTTTGGCGGAAGTGGGACAGAGCGGAGGAAGCTGACTTGAGAGGAGACACCGGAGAAGAGGACACAAGGTAAGCGATCCATCCACAGGGGGGGTGAGCGGGGTGTCCCGTGATCTATCCCTGGGGGGGTGCGGGTGCGAGCGGGGTGTCCTGCGATCCATTTAATGGGCACACTGGCAGCATATGATGGGCACACTGGCAGCATATGATGGGCACACTGGCAGCGCTTGATGGGTACAGTGGCTGAGTTTGAGGGCACAGTGGCAGCATTTGATGGACACAGTGGCAGTGTTTGATGGGCACAGTGGCTGCAATTGATGGGCACAGTGGCTGCGTTTGAGGGCACAGTGGCAGCGTTTGAGGGCACAGTGGCAGCGTTTGAGGGCACAGTGGCAGCGTTTGAGGGCACAGTGGCAGCGTTTGAGGGCACAGTGGCAGCGTTTGAGGGCATAGTGGCAGCGTTTGATGGGCACAGTGGCAGTGTTTGATGGGCACAGTGGCTGCAATTGATGGGCACAGTGGCTGCAATTGATGGCACAGTGGCTGCAATTGATGGCACAGTGGCAGCGTTTGAGCACAGTGGCAGCGTTTGAGGGTACAGTGGCAGCGTTTGAGGGCACAGTGGCAGCATTTGAGGGCACAGTGGCAGCGTTTGAGGGCACAGTGGCAGCGTTTGAGGGCATAGTGGCAGCGTTTGAGGGCACACTGGCTGCGTTTAAGGGCACAGCGGCAGCGTTTGATGGGCACAGTGGCAGCGTTTGATGGGCACAGTGGCAGCGTTTGATGGGCACAGTGGCTGCGTTTAAGGGCACAGTGGCAGCATTTGATGGGCACAGTGGCAGCATTTGATGGGCACAGTGGCTGCATTTGAGGGCACAGTGGCAGCAATTGATGGGCACAGTGGCTGCAATTGATGGCACAGTGGCAGCGTTTGGACACAGTGGCAGCGTTTGATGGCACAGTGGCAGCGTTTGATGGCACAGTGGCAGCGTTTGAGGGCACAGTGGCAGCGTTTGAGGGCACAGTGGCAGCGTTTGAGGGCACAGTGGCTGCAATTGATGATTTAAAAAAAAAATAATAATTTGCGTCCCCCCAAAAATTTTGATCACCAGCCGGCACTGCGTCCCAAAAGTGTTGATTGCTAAAATCTCTGCCGAAGCATGCACTGTTTGAAGACAGTGAAATTCATCTTTTTTTTTGCAGGTGCTAAGCTTTTCAATATTTTTTTTTCTTGAAAATTGGCATTTATTTTTAATGTGTATAACTTCTATATTTAAAAATTGTCCTAAAGCCAGCATTACCTGTGAATAAAACACACCTACATTATTCTAATACAAGGTTGGCCTCCAAGGAGCTTGAATTTTCTTTTCTTTCAACTTACAGAATATATATACAACTTTTCCCTGTTGTAGTAATGAGCTTCTAATGCCTTGGCTTTTCCATAGAGCTGCAGAGGGCGATCTGCTCAGTATCAACAGCACTTGTAGAAGATTGCTCTCACTCCATTACTACCAACATCAGGGTCACCCCGCGCAGCTACTACAGTCCCAATGATGATCACATCGTAAAATACACAATTTCCCACCCTACTGACCATCTACCTACTTCTGCTGTGTATGTTTGAATAATTTGTTCTGCTTTATCATTTAAATCTGCGCTCATTCCTAACAAAATTCTGCAGAGACCTGTGCGTAACAGAAAGAGCAGGAGTAGCAGAACTAAAGAAAATCTTATCAGAAGTGCAGAGCAGATGGAAACAATACAGAACTGTGTTCTCCTTTTTTTTTTTTTTTTTTATTGCTGAGGTAGCAATAGAAAATCTAATATTTTATGCCTATTTAAAGGGAGACTGTCATCGCCTATATAAACAATGAAATATACTTTACTGGCAAGGTTCTGAACACCCGACTATTAACCTTCTGCTATACAGTCAAAAGTATGTAAAACGTTCTCCAAATTGTCAAGTTCATACGCTTCCAGTGAAGGGTACTGTTAATATTATAGCATACAAATACATTTTAGACAATTTTGCCCTTCCAACCTTGTGGTTAACAGATTTGGGAAGGTCAAAGCCAGCACAATACAATGGAACATTTTATCAAATACTAACATCATTTTTGTTTCCTGGTGCCAATTCATGGCAGCATACATGTAGTATGCTGCCATGTTGGTGCCAGGAGAATGGAAAATTGTATCAAATACTGTAATTTTCCTTTCCTGGTAATAACCCATGGCAGTATACTACATGTATGCTGTTATATTGACACCAGGAAAGACATGATTTGTGATGAGTTTGGTGTGGAGGAACTTGAGTGTCCTGCACAGAGCCTAGACCTCAACCCGATAGAACACCTTCAAGATCAACTTTCTGCATTGGCGTTAATGCGCGTTTAGCCGCATTGGCTTTTAGCAGCGTTTCTCTGCCTCTATTCAAAAGCAATGGTTCCCTATGAGAGCCGTGTTAAAGGGGGCTTCCAGATTCTGATAAGCCCCCTGCCCACAGACCCCCACAACCACTGCCTAGGGTTGTGGGGAAGAGGCCCTTGTCTCCATCAACAAGGTGCTTTGGGGTGGGAGGCGCAGAGCCCCCTGCTGCCCCATGCCCCCTCTTGTGTGGCCTGGTATGGTCCAGGAAGTGGGGGCACTCTATTGCCCCCCCCTTTCCTGACCTTCCAGGCTGCATGCTCAGATAAGGGTCTGGTATGAAATTTGGGGGACCCCACGCCGTTTTATTTGGCGTGGGAGTTCCTCTTAAAATCCATACCAGACTAAAGGGTCTGGTATGGTCTTGGTGGGGACCCCACACCATTTTTTTTTTCATTTTGGTGTGAGGTTCCCTTTCGGGATCCATACCAGACTAAAAGGGCCTGGTATGGATCTTGGGGGGACCCCATGCCTTTTTTTTTTTTATTTTGGCATGGGGTTCCCCTTCAAGATCCTCAGAGCATAAGTCACACCACAGGTCGGATTATCATGATCCAACTTGGATGCGACTTCCATTCAAATTAATAACCAGCGTTAAGCCATGTTTAGCAGCCAAAGGCTCTTGCTGCTGTCTCAGAACCTAGGAGGAGGGAAGAGAGCGAAGAGAGCCTCTGCTTTTGTATACAGTGCTGAATCCAGATTGTGCCCAGGTAAGTATAAGGGGGTGGGAAGCTGCACTTAAAGGGTTTTTACCTTAATGCAGAGAATGCATAAGGGAAAAAAACCTTAAGTAAGTGCGGGCTTACTTTGCCGGGAGGACGTACCTGGACATTTCCCCGTGTCCGCTCTTCCTTCGGACTCAGCTGTACACAGGTCAGGGTAAAGGGCCAATCACAGCAGCCCTTTACCACTTGATCAGCTGTGTCCAATGACAGCTGATCACGGATGTCAACACAAGCCGGTTAACGGCTTTTCTTTCCTCGCGCTGACAGCACGAGGAAGAGAAAAAGAGAACCGGCTTGTGTTAAAAGGACATCAACATTGATAATCAAGGCACTGATTATCAGCGTCCTGATTATCAGTGCAGTCCCATCAGTGCCTGCCCACCAGTGCTGCTAATCAATGCCCATCAGTGCTGCCAATCAGTGCTGCCTATCAGTGCCACCCATCAGAGCCCATTGGTGCCGCCTATTAGTGCCACCTATCAGAGCCCATTGGTGCCACCTATCAGTGCCCATCAGTGCCTCCTCAGTGCCACTCTCCAGTTTTAGTAAATCAACCCCACTGTGTCATTAATTTTCACTTGTTTACTTCCTCACCCTGTCTCTGACTTCGGTAAACAAACTGCTTTAGGAGTAGCACATGTACTCTATTGTTTCCATTTTTTAAATAATGGGTTCATTCGATTTTTTCTTATGACCCAACTGTGATTGGTGCTTCTCCAGGACTCTCTCCAACTTGTTTTGACAATTCCTAAGTCTTCATGATTCTGTGTTTAGGTATTGTGCCAAAAAACGATTGGGCCTTCCAAAAACAGGTGTATTTATCTTGAGATCATGTGACACTTTAATGACACACAGGTGCACTCCACTCAACTAATGGTGACCTCTGAAGGCAATTGGTTGAACCAGAGCTCATTAGGAGTTTTCAAAGCGGGAGGGGTGACTGTGTATACAATCAAGATTTTTTTTTTATCTTTTTCTATTTTTGGTTACTAAATATATTTGTTTTGTTTTTTTGTAACGATTTTGTCTAGATCGGTGACATAAAATCCACATTTAAGCATAAGTCTCACCAAATTTTTTTATTAGTAGAGTAGAGAAAGATTGGATCCCTTGTTGGGTCTTTATACTGATCTTAGGGGCTCTACTACAAAGATCTCCTTTCACTTGCTGTCATGTTGACACTGTTTTATTTCAATAGGAAGTGAATCAGAGAAAAAAAAATTAAAGGCCGACGAGGCTTCTCGCCTTCTTCTCATCTACTTAAAAATGCATTGTTATTTCTGCCCGTGTTGATGTCAGAATTTCTTTTTCCTATCATGTCTGGTGAATCTGATGTCATCAGGACAGTAAGCAGGGAATTTATTTCTAATAGAGCCTTGCATATCAGGAAAAAAGTGACAAAGGTTCTGATACTTTTCCAATCTAACTAAAAAAATTGTGGCTGGGCATATGCTATAAATCTGAATTTCAGTCAGATATAAAAGATTATTAATGCAGCTCTGTAATCAATAACCACTTCAGCCCCGGAAGATTTGGCTGCTGGATGACAAGGCCATTTTTTGCGATACAGCACTGCGTCGCTTTAACTGACAATTGCGCGGTCGTGCGACGTTGCACCCAAACAAAATTGACGTCATTTTTTTCCTACAAATAGAGCTTTGTTTTGGTGGTATTTGATCGTCTCTGCGGTTTTTATTTTTTGCGCTATAAACAAAAAAAAGAGCGACAATTTAGAAAAAAATTCACAATAATTTGTACTTTTTGCGATAATAAATATCCCCATTTTTCTTTTAAAAAAGCACATTTTTTCTCAGTTTAGGCCGATATGTATTCCTCTACATATTTTTGGTAAAAAAAAAAATTGCAATAAGCGTATATTGATTGGTTTGCACAAAATTTATAGCGTCTACAAAATAGGGGATAGATTTATAGCATTTTTATTATTAATTATTAATAATGAATTATTATTTTTTTACTAGTAATGGCGGCGATCTGCAATTTTTAATGGGACTGCAACATTATGGCGGACACGTCGGACACTTCTGACACATTTTTGGGACCACTGGCATTTATACAGCGATCAGTGCTATAAAAATGCACTGATTACTGTAAAAATGGCAGGGAAAGGGTTAACACTAGGGGCGATCAAGGTGTTAACTGTGTTCCCTAGCGAGCGATTCTAACTGTAGGGGGAGGGGAGGGGACTGACTAGAGGGGATGACAGATCATGATTCCTAGCTATTAGGAACTCACGATCTGTCACTCCTCTCAGACCAGAACAGGGATTTGCGTGTTTACACACACAAGTCCCTGTTCTGCCTCTCGTGCCGGCGATCGCTCGTGGCCGGTGGTCATCGTAACCGTCGACCATGAGCATCGGCACCCCCGGAGTGCAGCGGGCACGCGAGCGCGCCTGCTATCCCGATCCCGCGAGCCGACGTATAGCTACGACGGCTCGCGGGATTGTGCCAACCTGCCGCAGTAAAATGACGACGGCTGGTCAAGCGGTTAAACAACTTCATCTTTTCACAAAAAAATAATAAATGCACAATTTTTTTGCAGGTAAAAAAAAAAATGTACATTTATTATTTTTTTGTTGCAGGAGCCTGTAAAGCATTGCCATGCAGGTCTCCTGCAGATCTGTCAGTGTATAGGCTTGCTCCTACCTCGTACGGGAGAAGGTTCCCCGCTAGTCAAAGGTTCGCCATTACTGCTTTAAAGTATAACCAAAAGCAAAACATTTTTTTCCTTTTGGACGGAGCAGATTGGGATTAGAACACCTGCCAGGTTTTTATTGCTGTCTGTTTAAGTGTTATGGAGATGCACCCCTTTCAATTAGTTATCAGAGAAAGTAAATCACAAATTTTGGGTATTCATTAGAACAATTTTCTTTGCCATGCAGTGGGGCTGTGCTTGTTAACTGGGGCTGTGCAGTGGGGTTAACTGCTTGTTTTTTTCTAGGCGAGAGGAATGCACAGATATTCTTACCTAAGCCTCTAATCCTCCCAGCACAAGACCGATCCCTGCGGCACCTGCCCCCCTGCGATCTTGAATAGTGGACTGTTCCTGACGTCATCACGCCCATACCAGGCTCCATAGACCAAGAACAGACCACTGCTGGACCATGAGGGTGTGCCGTTTTCCGGAGGATCGGGTAAGTATAGGATTTCTGCTCTCCCCTAGACAAAACTAGTTGTTGGCATAGCCCTACTGCATGGGAAAATATTTTTTTGCCTGGAGTTGGGCTTTTAAAAAAAAAAAGTAGATAGTGGAAAAAGTGAAGTTAAAGATATACCAACTGGCTTATAATAAAAATACAAACTATTATTATGTAATAATAATAAATATATATATATATATATATATATATATATATATATATATATATATATATATATATATATATATACTGTATATATTATAATGTAAACTTTTATATTTAGCAAATGAAAAAAAAAATGTTTTCACTTATGCCTCATGCACACAAGACGTTTAAAAAACGCCAGCGCTGCTGCCAGGAAAAAGCAGCATTAAATACACGCTGTTAGCAGCATCTTTGAATAGCGTTCTTTGGCTTTCTTCAGTAAAAACACTCCCTACAATGTAAAAACGCCTAAAAAACGCCAAACACAGCTAAACGCAGCTAACAGCTTGTTCCAACCATTAGCAGCGTTTTTACAGTTTAAAAGCCTCTATTCCTGGACACACAGGCTGTCGTTTTTTTTTCTACTGCTAATGCGTCCAAACGCCTCTGACAGTTTATGTGTGTATGGACACATAGGCGGACATGAAGGGCCGTTTAGAGGCAATTAAAAAAAACATCAGACGCCCCTAACAAGCAGCTGTAAAAATATCCTGTGTGTATGAGCCCTTAACCATAAGGATGCATCCACACCAGAGTTTTTGAGCGTTTTTAGAAGAGTATTTATTTATAAGAGTATTACAAGTGTTTTACAGCTTCAGGTGTTTTTTGTTTAGGCAATAGAAAACACTAGGGCAGTGGTTCTTAACTCCTGTCCTCAGGACCCACTAACATGCCAGGTTTGCAGGATAACTGAAATACATCACAGGGGATAGAATTTGCTGCTCAGTGATTGCAGTATTCTCCCCAAGGTAATATTTAACTACTTACTTACTGGGCACTTAAACCCCCCCTCCTGTCCAGACCAATTTTCAGCTTTCAGCGCTGTCACTCTTTGAATGTCAATTGCGCGGTCATACAACACTGTACCCAAATGAAATTTTTATCATTTTTTTTAAACAAATAGAGCTTTCATTTGGTGGTATTTAATCACCACTGGGGTTTTTTCTTTTTTGCTAAACAAACAAAAAAAGATGGAAAATTTAGGAAAAAAGTTCATAGTTTGTTATCAAATTTTGCAAACAGGTAATTTTTCTCCTTCATTGATATGCGCTGATGAGGCGGCACTGATGGGCACTGATAAGGCGGCACTGATGGGGACAGATAAGGCAGTTGTGATGGGCACAGATAAGGCAGCACTGATGGGGACAGATAAGGCAGTTGTGATGGGCACAGATAAGGCGGCACTGATGGGGACAGATAAGGCAGTTGTGATAGGCACAGATAAGGCAGCACTGATGGGGACAGATAAGGCAGTTGTGATGGGCACAGATAAGGCGGCACTGATGGCCACTAATAAGATGGTACTGATGGGCCCTGATGGGTGGCACTGATGAGCACCGATAGGTGTTACTGATAGGTACCACTGATAGATGACACTGATGGGCACTGGTAGGTGACACTGAAGGGCAGCACTGTTGATGAGTCACTGATTGGTGACATTGATAGGTGGCACTGATAGGTGGCACTGTGGGCACTGATAGGTGGCACTGGTAGACAGCACTGTTGTGCACTGGTAGACAGCACTGGCAGGTGGCACAGGTGGGCACATATGAGCTGGCGGCTGCTCTCCTTGATCGGGACCGATGTCCCTCTGACAGCTGCCGGTGAGCGTGAGGAGAAAAAATAGCCGATTACCGGCTCTGTTCACATCACATGATCAGCTATCTTTGGCTGACAGCTGGTCACGTGGTAAGGGGTCGGGATCGACCCCTTACTCCGATCTGTGATCAGCCAAGTCTCATAGACTCGCTGATCACAGAGCGAGCCGTGTGTGCCCTGCAGGGGGCGCGCAGGCCGCTCGAGCACGGGAGGACGTCTATTGACGCCCTCCCGGCAAAGTAGGTCCGCCCTGTAGCCGGCATTCGACTATAGCATGGATCTGAAGCGGTTAAAATCTGGCCTGTTAGTGGGTCCTGAGGACAGGAGTTGAGAACCACTGCACTAGGGGGAGGAGAGGGAGAAGACATTAGGGGTGGAAAGCTGCTGTTTGAGCAAAAAACGCATGACAAAGCGCTCAAATCAGGCGTTTCTATTAAAGTCTATGGGGCCAAAAACTCTTGTAATCTGCAAAAAAGAAGCGCATGTACTTTTTAGAGCGACAGGCGTTTTGTATCAGGCGACAGAATGCTCAGATGTGAACAGGGGCCATTGAAATGAATGGGATTTGGCTTGTTGAGCGTTTTAGCACTACAAGCAGAAAATCGCGCAGGTGTGAACAGGGCCTAATAAAACAAAATTAATCCATAAATATCTAAAATGAAAAACAAAAGTTTGGGCTTTAGATATTAAACCAACATAAAACGACCGCATGTGTATTTTGCTTAGCTTACTAAACAGTCCCTATAAAGTAGTCTCATTACAGCATTTGCATTTCCTATATGTTGTTACAGAGGGTTTGCATGGAAAAGACAACGGATCAGCTGAGGACAGTTGGGAACATGGGAATTAAGTTGGAAGAGGAGTACTTTTTTGACTGATGTCATTCAGGTCTGACAACCGGGTCCCTTTTCCCACCAGAACTAGTAGACACCAGCCTTCCCTCAGGGCCATGGGTGCTTGGATACTGCTGGGGAGGGAAGGCTTGGAACTGTTGTCCCACCTGCTCTCGTTCTGTGCGGTGGCATGGAGGGCTAGCTCCAGCAGCTGCATACAGGAACACAAAGAGCTCTTTTGTCCCGTCCCCTGCTGGACCCAGACATAGAGAGATAGGAATAATTAGGAGTATCTTCCAGCAGCCCTAGATGCTGCTACTCCTCCTTGTACTCCCCAGATCCATTAACCTATTCATTGCTGCCACCCCCAGTGCTCTGTTTTACTGCCCAGCTAATATGACATCGGCTCCTTTCATCGACTTGGTGGCTTTCCTTTGAGCTCTGAAAGATCTTTTTATGTTACAGTGGCAGGGATGTTCCCATGACGGAAAACTGGGTTCTTGTACCAAATAGCTTCAGGGTGAAAAATCTGGGAATTAAATTGAGTACTACCTAAAATTTCCATGAAGTCTCAAACTACACTAAACTGATTTCTAAATATGCCACCACAGGAAACAGTTGATCAGAGGAGAGCTCACTGGCACTGCATCCCATTTAAATGCTCAAAAACAACAAAAATGCTCAAAAGAGCTGAGATTTTTCAGGTGCCTATAACATAGACTACAACATAGAATAAAATTGACATCCTTTATTATTTATTTCATATAAAATATCAAAAATGAATAAAATTTGCTAAAATCATTTTTCATTTTGAATTAAGTATCCACAATATAGCTGTTTACAGATGGTTGTCATGGTGTAGCAATCTTGACATGTTTCGCCACCTTATAGGCTTACTCAGGAGATATGCAATACCACACCTGAACAGGTATACAGGGGGTCCCCGGGTTACAAACAAGTTAGGGACTGTAGGTTTGTTCTTAAGTTGAATCTGTTTGTAAGTCGGAACAGGTACATTTTTTAAGTGTAGCTCCAGCCAAAAAAACTATTTTTAAGCTTTTTGGATAGCATAGGGAAGGGTTAACACCCCTGTAACATTTGTTTTGCTGTCTGTGCCCCTGTTCAGAAGATTTCACCTCACTTTCTGGACCAATGACAATTGGATTTTGTAAATTTTGGGTTGTTGTGGAAACAAGCCTTGGTGATAAAGCATCAGTGGAGGTACCTTTTCCCCATAATAGCTCTTACAGGAGTGAATTTCCCTTCCTAGGGGTAGATTTCCTCTCACTTCCTGTTGTCTCCCTCCGTCTGTAAGTAGGAGTCGTTTGTAAGTCGGATGTTTGTAACTAGGGGACCCGCTGTATATACATTTTTCTGATTTTCCAAGATAGAACTGTATATGTACTGGTATATGTGTTTGATCTGTCTGCTCAGGTGTGGTATTGCATATCTTCTGAAAAATGAAAAATGATTTTAGCAAATTTTATTCATTTTTGATATTTTATATGAAATATATAATAAAATTTACATCCTTTATTATTTATTTCATATAAAATATAAAAAAATGAAAAATGATTTTAGCAAATGTTATTAATTTTTTATATTTTATATGAAATAAATAATAAAGGATGTCGATTTTATTCTATATTTCATATAAAATATCAAAAATGAACAAAAGTAGCTAAAATCATTTTTCATTTTGAATTAAGTATCCACAATATAACTGTTTACAGATGGTTGTCATGGTGTAGCAATCTCGACATGTTTTGCCAACTTATAGGCTTCCTCAGAAGATATGCAATACCACACCTGAGCAGACAGATCAAACACATGAATCAGTACATTATTATTATTATTATTATACAGTATTTATATAGCGCCAACAGTTTACGTAGCGCTTTACAACTTGAGGGTAGACAGTACAAATACAATACAATTTTATACAGTGGGAATCAGAGGGCCCTGCTCCTTAGAGCTTACAATCTAAGAGATATACAGTTCTATCTTGGATAATCAGAAAAATGTATATATACCTGTTCAGGTGTGGTATTGCTTATCTTCTGAGGAAGCCTATAAGTTGGCAAAACATGTCAAGATTGCTACACCATGACAACCATCTGTAAACAGCATTATTGTGGATACTTAATTCAAAATGAAAAATGATTTTAGCTAATTTTATTCATTTTTGATATTGTATATGAAATATAGAATAAAATTGACATCCTTTATCATTTATTTCATAAAAAATATAAAAAATAATAACATTTGCTAAAATCATTTTTCATTTTTTTTATATTTTATATGAAATAAATAATAAAGGATGTAAATTTTATTATATATTTCATATAAAATATCAAAAATGAATAAAATTAGCTAAAATAATTTTTCATTTTGAATTAGATATCCACAATATAGATATATACAGATGGTTGTCATGGTGTAGCAATCTCGACATGTTTTGCCAACTTATAGGCTTCCTCAGAAGACATGCAATACCACACCTGAGCAGAAAGATTAAACACATGAATCAGTACATATACAGTTCTATCTTGGATAAGAAAAATGTATATATACCGGTTCAGGTGTGGTATTGCATATCTCCTGAGTAAGCCTATAAGTTGGCGAAAGATGTCGAGATTGCTACACCATGACAACCATCTGTAAACAACTATATTATGGATACTCAATTCAAAACAAAAAATTATTTTAGAAAATGTTATTAATTTTTGATGTTTTATAAGAATTAAGTAATAAAGGATGTAAATTATATTCTATGTTGTAGTCCATGTTATTGGCACCTGAAAAATCCCTGGTTCTTTTGAGCATTTTTCCTAATTTCTAAATGCACTATATTGTCAAAAGCATTGGGACGCCCGCCTTTACACACACATGAACTTTAATGGCATCCCAATTTTAGTCCATAAAGTTCAATATTGAATTGGCCCACCCTTTGCAGCTATAACAGCTTTACCTATTCTGGGAAGGCTGTCCACAAGGTTTAGGAGTGTCTCTATGGGAATGTTTGACCACTCTTCTAGAAGCGCATTTGTGAGGTCAGGCACTGATGTTGGACAAGGCGGCCTGGCTCGTAGTCTCTGCTCTAATTTATCCCAAAGGTGTTCTATCGGGTTGAGATTAGGACTCTGTGCAGGCCAGTCAAGTTCCTCCACCCCAAACTCGCTCATCCATG
Source organism: Lithobates septentrionalis (assembly GCA_037952835.1). Taxonomy (NCBI): domain Eukaryota; kingdom Metazoa; phylum Chordata; class Amphibia; order Anura; family Ranidae; genus Lithobates; species Lithobates septentrionalis. The sequence goes on from JBBDGP010001332.1 coordinate 647,808, forward strand.
TCTTTATGGACCTTGCTTTCTGCACTGGTGCACAGTCATGTTGGAACAGGAAGGGGCCATCTCCAAACTGTTCCCACAAAGTTGGGAGCATGAAATTGTCCAAAATGTCTTGGTATGCTGACACCTTCAGAGTTCCCTTCACTGGAACTAAGGGGCCAAGCCCAACCCCTGAAAAACAACCCCACACCATAATCCCCCCTCCACCAAATGATTTGGAGGAGTGGCCCAATACTTTCCACAACATAGTGTGGATGAGTGAGTTTGTGGTGGTTGACTGGTCTGCACCTCAACTCGATAGAATACCTTTTTGATGAATTAAAGTGGAGACTGCAAGCCAGGCCTTCTCATCCAACATCTGTGCCTGACCTCACAAATGCGCTTCTGGAAGAATGGTCAAACATTCCCATAGACACACTCCTAAACCTTGTGGACGGCCTTCTCAGAAGATATGAAGCTGTTATAGCTGAAAGGGGAGGGCCAACTCAATATTAAACCCTACAGACTAAGACTGGGATGCCACTGCGTGTAAAGACAAGTGTCCCAATACCAGGGCCGGTGCTACCACTAGGCGGACTAGGCAACCGCCTAGGGCGCACTGCCGCCTAGGGCGCCTGGCCGCTGGTTTTTCTACTCCCGCACTGTCCAAAGAGGTTGCAAGTATCCACCAGGCAGCCGCTCTGACATGTGTGCAGCACCGCCCCCAACCCCCCCCCCCCCCCCCAGGTGCGGCTCTCCGCTCTCCGATCTGACATCATGTGTTCAGCAACCACCCAGCCTCCCCGCCCCCCCCCCCCAGCAGGGAGCTCTCCGCTCTGATGTGTGTCCAGCAACACCCCCTCTCCGCTCTGAGATCATGATGACACATCAGCATCAGCTACACACTTCCCTGAGTCCCGCCCCTCCAGTGTGCTCTGTCCAATCACTTCCAGCATGTCTACCCAGAGCAGCTTCACACTTCTTCCGAGTCCCGTCCCTCCTGTGCGCTCCATCTGTGAAGGGGATGTGGGCGGGAAGATTAAAAACAACCAGCGAACAGCCACACTGAAAAACTGCTGAATTAACCAGTGAGCCCCTGGAGACCATTCCAAGTGAGTGAGCTCTTTCACTGACCAGAACCTGATCCCTTCTCTCTCTCTCTCTCTCTCTCTCTCTCCCTCTCCCTGCCCCCCCTCTCTCTCTCTCCCTGACCCCACTCTCTCTCTCTCCTTGACCCCCCCTCTCTCTCTCTCTCTCTGACCCTCCTCTCTCTCTCTGACTCCCCTCTCTCTCTCCCTGACCCCCCCTCTCTCTCCCTGACCCCCCCTCTCTCTCCCTGACCCCTCTCTCTCTCCCTGACCCCCCCTCTCTCTCCCTGACCCCCCCTCTCTCTCTCTCTGACTCCCCCCTCTCTCTCCCTGACCCCCCTCTCTCTCCCCCCTCTCTCTCTCCCTGACCCCCTTTCTCTCCCTGACCCCCTCTCTCTTTCTCTCTCTCTCCCTGACCCCCCTCTCTCTCTCCCTGACCCCCCCTCTCTCTCCCTGACCCCCCTCTCTCTCTCCCTGACCCCCCTCTCTCTCTCCCTGACCCCTCTCTCTCTCCCTGACCCCCTCTCTCTTTCTCCCTGACCCCCCCTCTCTCTCTCTCTCTCCCTGACCCCCCTCTCTCTCCCTGACCCCCCTCTCTCTCCCTGACCCCCTCTCTCTTTCTCCCTGACCCCCCCTCTCTCTTTCTCCCTGACCCCCCTCTCTCTCTCTCCCTGACCCTCTCACTCTCTTTTTTTTCTCTCTCTCTCCCTCCTTGCCAGCACTGGAAGTAGCTCTGTTTAACTCCTTCCTTCCCATCATCTGCCTATACATTGATGTATAACAGAATTACTTGGTTAACTTTATCCACTTAAAGTGGTATTAAAGCAAAGCAAAATATTATACTGCAGCTTACCAATTCTTAGATGGGTGGCTGCATTACAGTTTTGTTTTTAGGTTTTTCTCTTTTATATTCACCGGGTGATCCTGCTTGTAAGTCTGTTGTTTTTCAAAAAAACAAGCTGTCTTGCAGATGTAGCAGTTAGAGGGTTGAATCCAACCATTTAACACTGGCAAAGGGGGTGGAGTCAGGAGCGGAGCCAGAGGGGGCGGCAAAATTATGTTTCGCCTAGGGTGTCAAAAATCCTTGCACCGGCCCTGCCAAATACTTTTTACAATATAGTGTATCTTTATATCAGGCTCAGTCCACACTGTTCTGTTGTGTTACATTATGGCAGCCTATTCAAATAAAGTTTGGAGTCGCACTAGTTGGAACGTAGACTAACATGTAAATGATACTAACCCTAAGTAGATAATAAGTAGGTAATAAATTGGTAATAAATTCATTCCAACTATTCTACTTTTTTCCTCTAGAATAGGGGTATGGGAGTAGCTTTATGGAGATAAGTGTGAGGGAAATGAGTGTTGGGGAAGTAGGGCCAAGAACAGGATGGTGAAATGGGGAGAAGATGTTCCAGGGAGATTAAAAAAAAGGAAAATAAAAAAGAAAAGAGGGGGGTGTCAAAGGAAGGTGGTCGATAAAGTTCTCCACCCTTCCATGGACTGCCACCCTCCTGCCAGGTAGGTATTGGTCATCAGGAGTATGAGACTGGGTAGTTATGGTTTTCTTGTTAAGTTGGGGTTGTGGTGCCCTTGTAAAGAAACCAAGACGTCCATGTCCAGAACAATTTCTCTTCCTGGTCTCACTTCCTGTTGCAACTATGGGATAGGACATGAAGGGAAATCTCCCCAATGGGGCACAGAAAAAAACAAATCTGACAGGGATTATAACCTTTCCCTACTCTACCAAAAAAAAGTTTGCCTTTAGTTCTACCTTAAAGAGGAACTGCAGTCTGCTCACATAACTTGTAATAAAAACATTTTTGCCATTCTGAAGCTTCCCTCCAACCACTTTGCATATTATTTTATATAGACTGTGGTTCTGTACTTGCCAAATATGCTGCAGAAATCTCCCTCCACTAAGTCTGGCTGCAACTATTTTAACTGTGGGCGGCTGAAGCTGCTGCCTGTTCACTTCCTGGATTTACACAGACACACAGAGGCACACCTCCAGCTCTGCAGCTCTCATTGGCCCTCTTATGACTTATTCCCCCTCCCTTCCTGGCAAACTCTCACGAGAGAGAGCTGTGCATGATGTCATAAGCCTAGGCTTTTTTCTAGACAAGAAACAGGAAGTGGGCTGTATAAGGTATATACTGGCAGAAAAAAAAATGTTTTACTATCCAAAGTTAAAACAACAAGGGCAGAAGATTTAATAGATGGAAAGTTGAAAAAATGACTGAAGTTCCACTTTAAGCAGTCTCTAGCTTTGCTGGGAACTCAGCTTGCTCTCCTCCAATGATCAGACTTGTCCTGACACACACCCCCTGCACAGCTGTTTCTCCTCCCCCAGCTCTCTGTTTTCAGCTGCATAAGAAGCTTATAGGGAATGTGATCATTTATAAAACAGGAGAAAAAAAAAAAGTGCCGTATTTATGATTTTTTTTATATCTATACACAAGTGGTTTGCCCTTAATGTCTATTTTAACGGGTTATTTTACAAGGTGAGGGTTTACTATAATAAGGCTTACCTGTAGGTCCAGAGAATATCTTCTAAACTTGCACTGTTTAGGAGATATTCACACTGCATGCCGCTGGTGACATCACCAACGCATGCACTCTAAAGGGGTGGCAAAGACTCTGAAGGGACGGCATACCTGTGTTGTCCCTTCAGAGCTCCATGCCGCAGCCGTGATCCCGTGCGTATGCGCTGGAGTGACGTCATTGCGGCTCGACCAATCAGACCCCCGGAGCACGCAAACCTGGAGAGAAGACCAGGTGAAGATGGAAGCCTGGTCAGCATGCTGCTGGAGGGCTTTGTTCTCAGATAAGCATTTCATAATGTGCTAGTATGCCGAATAGGATGCGGCTTACTACCGCTTTAAGACAAAGCTGTAAGATACACTTATAATTAATACAGCATTCTACTATGTGGAGCGCTGACCCAAACATTTATTTGGTTTTATAAAGAGCGAGGAAGGAACCTTGGTTAGGTTTTTAATGCTGTTTCCCCTCATTTTCTATCCTGTTGACCACAATGATAGGAATCTTCCCCAGGGGGGTCACACCCAGCAGTAGGACATTTTTGCTTTACTTTATGAGGCTTGTGCATCACATACTAACTTTAGACTTCTAAAGTTAGTATGTATCTAAACTGTGCACCCAAGATCAGGGATAACTTCTGGTTTCCTCTCTGTGTCCACATCAGCCTTATGGCACCCCTAAACCCATGTGTTTTCCAATTTTGAGCATAGTAAGTCTATAGTACTTTTTTTGGGTCCTTCCCTCCTTAGGGTCCATTTTACTGGACTTACGTTTACTGTTTTGTGTCCAGAATATGGTCACATTAATTTAATTTTTTGTTTTCCATATTCCTTAGCTGGGCCTTTATCTACCCCCTGCGATCGTACATGGTCTCCCCTGTATCATTCCTAGGCTAGGACTCTTTTTTTTGACATCTACTTTTGTCTCCCTTGTTTTTGGGGAGGCAACCTACCAACAAAACCTTTCCATCTCTTGGTTTTGGACTGACTGTGGTATGTGCTGTGCATCTTAATGACAATGCTTACTTCTAAGTTATTATGTATTATTATTTATGTATATTATTTACCTTTTTATGCTAGAGCTGGATTATTGTGGTGGTCCCACATTATCATCTGAGGAAGCCATCACTGGCGAAACAGGTCTGTGTCCATCCTTCCTATATATGTACCCTGTATATGCTCTATCATTGATTTTAACCATTTCTATATCTTTCGTGTACTCTGTTCTTTATCCCTTTGTATTTAATAAAGAAAATATAATTTTTTACTCAATTTGTTATGAAATAATTGTTGGTAGCACCGTTACAATCCCATTCCTCCACATTTCAAATTTAACTTTAGACTTTAGTTGTTATCTTTTACTTGTTACCTGTTTTTTAGTTGGTACCTTAGGTTTAGGTGCATTTTGCATTTTTCAATACACACTTTTCATCCATAGAAGTCTATGGAACCAAAAACCAGAAAAAAAGTCCCTGGCCCTTTCCATAAAATGCACAGATGTGAACGTGACCCATAGGAAACCATGATAAATGGACTGTAGTGTGTTTCTGCAAAACAGAAAACCCACTAAAAAAATGCATAGGTTTGACCCAGGCCTAAAGTATCTCCAGGCATGTTTGAATCAATCACATCTGCTGTTTCCTGGCTCTGTACTGGCAGCCTAAAGTGCAGAGAGCTCTGAAGGATTTATTTTGGATCTTAGTAATTATTCTGCTAATGGGTTTCCTCTGCCTCTCCCCTCCTGTTTGATGTAGGTGTCTGTCAGTGTGACAGATCTGTATCTGTTTAATGAGCTTGTCAGATAAGAGTAGAGAAAGATAAAGAGAGGTGATACAGCTGTCACCATAGCTTGCTACTGTGCTATCAGAGGACCTCGAAAATGCTCTGCTGTGATAATCTGCAGACATGCTGATAGAATGGCCGATGGATGGAATACTTACCGTAGCATTTAGGAGATCCAATCTTCCATTGGACTCCCCCAGCTCCCAGACAAATCAGATTCAGCCAATCGATTCCTCTGCTATCTGTATTTGTGAACGCTTTTACGAACTGGAAGTGAAGGGTAAGGCTCTATTCACACGGGCTTGTCTGTGTATGGACTCCGCTTTGCTCAGCAGAGATCCATCCGTTGACAGGTCAGTCTCTGCTCACTGTGCGGAGATGGACCTGTCAGAGCCCCGCTCTCCTCTATGGAGATAGGATGAAAACGGACTGCCTGTCTGTTTTCATCCGATCCGATTCTCTAGACCAGGGGTCTCCAAACTTTCTAAACAAAGGCCCAGTTTACTGTCCTTCGGGTTTTAGGGGGGCCGGACTGTGGCCATTGGGAGTAGAAATGGTCCTGACATCATTGAGAGAAAAATAATGCCCCATTGTTTGTCTCAGTGGGAGTAATTGTGCCCCATCATTGGTGTCATGGGAGAAATTGTGCCCCATTGTTGGAATCACTTGGAGGAATTGTCCCCTATCATTGGTGTCATTGGACCCCATTATTGGTGTCATTGGAAGAAATTGTTCCCCGTTGTTGGTGTCATTGGGGGAATTGTTCCCCATCATTGGTGTCATTGGGGAAATTGTGCCCCATTGTTGGAATCACTTGGAGGAATTGTCCCCTATCATTGGTGTCATTGGACCCCATTATTGGTGTCATTGGAAGAAATTGTTCCCCGTTGTTGGTGTCATTGGGGGAATTGTTCCCCATCATTGGTGTCATGGGAGAAATTGTGCCCCATTGTTGGAATCACTTGGAGGAATTGTCCCCTATCATTGAATCCCATTATTGGTGTCATTGGAAGAAATTGTTCCCCATTGTTGATGTCATTGGGAGAAATTGTGCCCCATCATTGGTGTCATTGGGGGAATTGGGCCTCATTATTGGTGTCACTGGGAGAAAATGTGCCCCACCGTTGGTATCGTTGGGGGAGGGGGGGAATAGTGCCCCATCTTTGGTGTAATTAGGAGAAATTGTGTCCCTTCATTGGTGTGAGTGGGGGATTGATTATGTCCCATTGTTAGTATCAGTGGATGAAACATTCCCCCAAGGGCCGCATAAAAGCAAGCAAAGGGCCGCACCTGGCCCCCGGGCCATAGTTTGGGGACCCCTGCTCTAGACGGATGGAAAATAAAGGTTTCCATCCGTCTGGATTTCATGGACAGGATCAGATATTGGCGGATGCCAGCGGACATGTCACCGCTGACATCTGCCGTTCCATAGGGCTGAATGGAGCGTCTGATCAGGTCCGTCTGAAAAACTGACAGGCGGACCTGATCGGAATGCCTGTGTGAAAGGGCCCCAAAGCTGGTTACAGACTATTCATTTTTTTGTTCAACAAGCAGGCTGAACTGAAAAAAACAAACAAAAGAAATCCCTGCATCCGCACAGGGACCACACACAGATCAAAATGAATCCGGTACCTGCTGAAGCATTTCGATATACGTGTACTCAGCGTAAGCCAAAATTCAGGTGATAAACTGTGTTATGCCCCGTTCACGCGATCAGAAAATCGTACGGAAAATACCGCTTTCAAAGCGATCGTACGATAATCGGATCATTAGTACAGAGCTTTCGAGAGCCAATCATGACAGTTCATCCGATATTATTCTATCGGACATGCACAAAAATATTTTTCGGACGATGCCAGATCGTACAATTTTCGTTTAATCAGTACAGCTATCGTTCGAACAGATGCATTACGACACATGACATCACTTCCGAATTTTTTTTCTGTCGTACGGGAATTTTTCGTGACTTTAGTAAACTCATCAGATTCGATCTGAGATTAGCATGCAAAAAAGAAAAACGGACGATCATTCGTCCGATAATCTCATCATACCGGGCATAAGGCAGTGGTTCTCAACTCCTGTCCTCAGGACCCACTAACAGTCCAGGCCTGCAAGATAACTGAACTACATCACAGGTGAAATCATTTGCTGCTCAGTGATTGCAGTATTCTAGTCTGCATCTCCCCAAGGTAATACGTAAAATCTGGCCTGTTAGTGGGTCCTGAGGACAGGAGTTGAGAACCACTGCTCTAAGGGCTCTTTCACACAAGCAGCAAGGGAAGGAGGTAAAAACAGACGGCTGAGAGGCACTTTTACTGCCTCCCTGGGCACCCACTCAAATTGTAACAATACAGGCAGCCCTGTTCGCAGCCACAATACTTTGCTTCGCAGTCGCAACAGTTTTACCTCGAGGTGCAGAGTTTGACAGGCAGCGCCACCTGTCAAACTCACCCTCTTAGTTCAATGGGGCCACACGGCAACCACAAGCCGTACATTCAGCGTGCAGTTGAGGCACAGCTCCGCAATGTAGAATTGCCATTGGGCAATTAAAAAAAAAAAAAAAAAGAAGAGGTGTTCAGGAGGCTACAGTAGCTCCTCCTGAACGACTGTCAGCCACTGCTATGCCGCCCTCTGAAAAGCGATCCACTGCAATTTAGCAGTGTAGTGAAACCAAATGAAACGATTTTCCCACTCTTTCTACACAAACCATATAAAGTAAGAAGCTGAGAACTAAGCAGAACTTTGAGCTCAGTCTTCTCCAACAACCTGTTGTAAGCTCTCAGTGAGAGTGTCTGAGGGCTGCCTTCCCCTGCTGAGAACTGTCATGTTACACAGGTGTCGAAGCAGCTTGTAAATCCATCAGCAAACTGATACTACACCGTGTCTGCCCCGTGTCACACAAACAAGTCTGACTGGAAGCTCTATAATGTGACATTTCCCTCCGAGACACCGATCAGCATATCAACCAGCTACTGTGGGGGACTATGAAATATCAGCAAATGAATGACTGGAAAACACCTAGAGCCTTATAGAATATGTTGATGGAAAGAAAATTGACTATTACAGCGGTTCCCCAATATATTTTGCCTGTATACCCCATTTCCATAAGTTGTACCCCTTCGTGACCCATTTCCATAAATTGTACCTCCCAGCTACCCATTACCATAAATTTGTACCCCTTGGAATGCCATTGCCATAAATTGTACCCCTTGGTGACCCATTTCTATAAATTGTACCCCTTGGTGACCCATTTCCACAAATTGTACCTCCCAGCTACCCATTACCATAAATTTGTACCCCTTGGCATGCCATTGCCATAAATTGTACCCCTTGGTGACCCATTTCCACAAATTGTACCTCCCAGCTATCCATTACCATAAATTTGTACCCCTTGGCATGCCATTGCCATAAATTGTACCCCTTGGTGACCCATTTCCATAAATTGTACCCCATGGCTACCCATTACCATAAATCTGTACCCCTTGGCATACCATTTCCATAAATTGTACCCTTTGGTGACCCATTTCTATAAATTGTACCCCTTGGCTACCTATTACCATAAATGTGTACCCCTTGGCTTCCCATTTCCATAAACTATACCCCTTGGCATCCCATTTCCATAAACTGTACCCCTTGGCATCCCATTTCCATAAAGTGTACATTTTGGCAGCCCATTGCCATAAATTTGTTCCATTTCGGTAAACTGCATCCTTGACAAAAATTGTACCCCTTAGCATCCTATTTTCATAAACGGTACTGAGTCCTTGGCATCCCATTCCTTAAATTGTACGCTTTAGCCTACCACTTTCATAAAATGTACCCCTGGGCAGCCCATTTCCATAAATTGTACTCCTTGATGGGCTTGATCACAGGATTTTGCATGGGGACACATTGGTTGCCTCGAGCCGCCATTGTGCTCTTTCTGGGTGTCTAATGTGACCCTGCGCTTTTAACCACTTGCCGACCCACTGCAGTACATATACTGTGGATGGGCAGCAAGTACAGACACTGTAAGGTACTTATACATCGCAGCTTTCTTCCGGGTCCAAGGTGTCATTGGCTACAGGACCAATTTGTCAGCAGATGGCCGGGACCTGCTGAGCGAATGACAGAAGAGAGCCCTGTGTTGGTAAACAACACAGGGCTCTCTACAGAGTGCAGTGATGTGGCCTGCGAAGCAGGGAGAAACAGTCACACTGTTTAGTAAAAGCAGCATACAGTAAACACTTTACACATTTTAGGCACACAGTTAACCTTTTGATTGCCCCAGTGGCGTCACTAGGGTTGGTGTCACCCGGTGCAAAAAAAATTGGTGTACCCCCCCTCCACCTATAGTCCCCCCTCCCTCAGTACAGACCCCCCCACTAACTACAGACCCCCTTTATTAAGTACAGACCCCCCTCTCTCAGTATAGACCCCCCCATTAAGTACAGACCCCCCTCCCGCAGTATAGATCCCCATCCCTCAATACAGACCCCCCTCCTTCAGTACAGACCCCCTCCATCAGCATAGACACCCCTCCAGCAGTATAGACCCCCTCAATGCAGACCCCCCTCTCCAGCAGTATAGACATCCCCTCAGTGCAGACCTCCCCATCCAGCAATATAGCCCCCCTCAGTGCAAACCCCCCTCCAGCAGTATAGACCCCCTCAATGCAGACCCGCCTCTCCAGCAGTATAGACACCCCCTCAGTGCAGACCCCCCCATCCAGCTGTATAGCCCCCCCTCAGTGCAGACCCCCCCTCCAGCAGTATAGACCCCCCTCTCCAGCAATATAGACACCCCCTCAGTGCAGACCCCCCCATCCAGCAATATAGCCCCCCTCAGTGCAAACCCCCCTCAGTGCAGACCCCCCTCTCCAGCAGTATAGACACCCCCTCAGTGCAGACTCCCCTCCAGCACTATAGCCCCCCTCAGTGCAGACCCCCTCCAGCAGTATAGACCCCCCCGCAGTGCAGACCCCTCTCCAGGAGTATAGACACCCCCTCAGTGCAGACCCCCCTCCAGCAGTATAGACACCCCCTCAGTGCAGACCCCCCTCCAGCAATATAGACACCCCCTCAGTGCAGACCTCCCTTCAGCAGTATAGCCCCCCCCCTCAGTGCAGACCCCCTCCAGCAGTATAGACCCCCCTCAGTGCAGACCCCCCTCCAGCAGTATAGACCCCCGTCAGTGCCGACCCCCTGCAGCAGAATAGACACCCCCTCAGTGCAGACCCCCCAAGCAGTATAGACCCCCTCAGTGCAGACCCCCCTCCAGCAGTATAGACCCACCTCAGTGCAGACCCCCTCCAGCAGTATAGACCCGCCTCCAGCAGTATAGACCCCCTCAGTGCAGACCCCCCTCCAGCAGAATAGACACCCCCTCAGTGCAGACCCCCCTCAAGCAGTATAGACCCCCCTCAGTGCAGACCTCCCTTCAACAGTATAGACACCCCCTCAGTGCACCCCTCCCATAGTGCCCCCCCTCCCTCCTAAGCACATGTCCACCTGCATTACAATAAACTGTACAGATCTCAGAACAGCGCGGGATATGCACAGTGGTGTGTGACCCTCGGACTCCCTCCTCCTGTGTAGATGTAAACAGAGATGAGGGGGAGGTGGCTTCGGTCCACTCCATTGAGGGAGACAGCCGGCGAGAGATCAGTGTAGGGGTGCAAACCGTGCAGTGTTAGCGGTGCCGCTGCCCACAGGTGTCACCCCTCTGGCGGGTGTCACCCGGGTGCCCCCCCTAACGACGCCACTTGACCGCCCCTAGATGTTAACCCCTTCCCAGCCAGTGTCATTAGCACAGTGACAGTGTATATTATTGGCACTGCTCACTGTATTAGTGTCACTGTTGATGTCAGTGTCAGATACTCCACCACTACCACCAAAAGAAAGCTCTATTTGTGTGAAAAAAAAACCTATATAAATTTAATTTGGGTACAGTGTTACATGACCGCACAATTACCAGTTAAAATAGCACAGTGCTCAATATCAAAAAATGGCCTGGTCATGAAGGAGATAAAACCTTCCGGCGCTTAACTACCTTCTGCCTGCCGTATTGTGAAATGATGGGCGCACGGCGGCTCTCCAATCCTGGGACGGACATATACGGAGACAGGGGAATCCCTCCCACTGAGCCATTGTGTTCTCCCGGGGTGAGGAAAGCTGTCCCTGCTGGAGATGACAGTGATTATTGCTAAATGCTATAACATGCGTTAGCGATAATCGCATGTAAAATTCGGCAAGCTGATTGCATCCAAGTTGACATATCGATCAACTTGGGTGCAACCAGCCTGCCAGAATTTAGATGCGATTATCGCTAGCGGCTGTTAAAACTGCTAGCAACCCTTACTGTGTTCTCCAGTGGGGGCTTCCTGTTTGACATGCATTCTGCTTTTTAAAAAAAAGACAAGCCACAATTAATTTATTACCTTTTTTTAAAACAGGCAATTTTTTCATTTTAGCCTCAAGTGAGGAATTCAAAGAGGGTCTGACATGTACAGAATATCGGAAAGGTCACCCACTCCTTTAGCACAAAGGAATAAAGAGAATCCAACATCAGCGAATTTAATCTGCTGCTCCAATCTCAGGGCTCTGCTTCTATAGCCCACCTGGGTGTAGGAGGTTAGCGGTATCTGAACTGGTCAGTCTTTGTAGTGGCAAAATAAAAGCTGGCCAACTTCAGAAACCCAAAACACTTCAATGGCTGAGGCAAATCTGTAGGCGTTCAATGCACAGAAAAGCTTTACATCTTCCACAGACAAGAGTGCTTCAGAAGGACGGCATTGCTGAGAACAAGCTCAGTGCAAGGGTTCAGAATTTAAAGGGTCAGCCCAACCAAAACCGATTTTATAGTTTTTGCTATATGTTGGAAAAGCTTTTATCTATTAAGAACTTCACTGAACTGAGTTCCCAAGTGTGTCCGCCTGAAGAGGTCCCACCTGGTCTGTTGGATTAATTTAATTTGTGTAATAATTTAGTAGAAGAAAATGGGAATCCCCCAGGCCGTGGGAACACTTAAGGACTTGTGTTGCATTTTTTTTGCATTTTCATACAAGTCTATGGGAATGGAAAACCAGCTTTAAGCCGGTCAGAGGTAGGGCAACTGCAAGTCAAATATACCGGTCAATTAATTCTGAACGATCTCAGAGGGGTCTCAAACTGATCAACATAAGCCCAAAGCCTGTCAACACAGACCCTAACAAAGTCAAGGAGATGTTGTGTTGGAAGAACCCATGAAAGATAAGAAGCAATTGGGTTCCCAAGTGTGTCTGTCTGAGCAGGTCCCACCTTGTCTGTTGGATTTTTTATTTCATTTGTGTAATAATTCAATAGAAGAAAATGGCCGTGGGAACAGTTAAAGTGGATGTAAACCCAAAAAATGTTGTTTTTTTTTTTTTTTTTATATATATCATACTGTAGAGTATAAGATTTCTTATCATTTGAGCCCAGTCTTGCCACACAGAGTTAATCCATCTCTGAGCAATCCTCTTTTATTGTTCAGTGAGATAAATCTTGACAAACTGAGAAAAACTTTGTCAAATCCTCCCCCTTGCTGTGAGTGACAGGTGATTTACATATCTCTGCACTAGCCTAAGACATGCATTATTTTTTAATTCCCTCCCCCACTCCTTTCTTCAGCAGCTCTGCAAGGATTGGCTGTTCCACACCTCAGCATGATTTGGCATGCTGAAGTCATGTGGTTACTTTCCTGTCTTTTCACTGGATGTTAGAGCAGGGCTCGACAAACCCCGGGTGCCAGGTCGCATTTGCGACTAGAATTAGCGACCTGGCGCCTGGGGCGGCACAGCTGGGGGGTCCTGTGTCCGTTCGACACCCCCCCCCCTCCCGGCGATCGCGTTGGGCCGCGCCGGTAATTGAGGCCCCGGCTTTGCGGCCTACTGCAGTCCTATGGTTCCTTCTGCAATCGGGCGCCCTCTGGTGGTGGCCGTTGGTATGACAAGACATCCACCAATGCTAATGGAGCTTCCCCTGCCTGTTTTCACTGCCTGCTCATGTCCTTCCCTTTACTTAGAACCCCCAAACATTATATATATTTTTTATTCTAACACCCTAGAAAATAAAATGGCGGTCATTGCAATACTTTCTGTCACACCGTATTTGCGCAGCGGACTTACAAGCGCACTTTTTTGGGAAAAAATACTTTTTTTAATAAAAAAAATAAGAAAACAGTAAAGTTAGCCCAATTTTTTTTATATTGTGAAAGATAATGTTACGCCGAGTAAATTGATTCCCAACATGTCACACTTCAAAATTGCGCCCGCTCGTGGAATGGCGACAAACTTTTACCCTTAAAAATCTCCATAGGCGACGTTTAAAAAAATTCTACAGGTTGCATGTTTTAAGTTACAAAGGAGGTCTAGGATTATTGCTCTCACTTTAACGATCGTGGCGATACCTCACGTGTGGTTTGAACACCGCTTTCATATGCGGGCGCTACTCACATATGCGTTTTGCTTTTGCAAGCGAGCTTGGCAGGACGGGGCGCGTTTAAAAAAATTTTTTTTTTTTCTTATATATTTTACTTTTTATTTTTACACTGTTTAAAAAAAAAAAATGCTGTCACTTTTATTTCTATTACAAGGGATGTGGCACATTTTAAATTTTTTTTTTCTTTCTTATTTTAACTTTTTTTTTCACTGTTCTTTTAAAAAAAAAAAAAAAAAAGTCACTTTTATTCCTATTACAAGGAATGTAAAAATCCCTTGTAATAGAAAAAAAACATGACAGGACCTCTTAAATATGAGATCTGAGGTCAAAAAGACCTCGGATCTCATATTTACACTAAAATGCATTAAAAAAAAAAAAAAAAAAAAATTGTCATTTGAAAAAAAAATAATAAAATGTCCCTTTAACCACTTCCTTACCGGGCCAATTTTGACATTTCTCTCTTCCTGTAAAAATCATAATTTTTTTGCTAGAAAATTACATAGAACCCCCAAACATTATATATGTTTTTTTTAGCAAAAACCCTAGAGAATACAATGGCGGTTGTTACAACTTTTTATCTCACACGGTATTTGCGCAGGAATTTTTCGAACGCGTTTTTTTGGGGAAAAAAAGTTTTGTGTTTTAAAAAAAAACAAAACAGTAAAGTTAGCCCAATGTTTTTGCATATTGTGAAAGATGAAGTTACGCCGAGTAAATAGATACCTAACATGTCCCACTTCAAAATTGCACACGCTCGTAGAATGGCGCCAATGTTCGGTACTTAAAAATCCCCATAGGCGACGCTTGAAATTTTTTTACTGGTTACATGTTTTGAGTTACAGAGGAGGTCTAGTGACAAAATTATTGCTCTCGCTCCAACGTTCGCGGTGATACCTCACATGTATGGTTTGAACACCGTTTTCATATGTGGGCGGGACTTACGTATGCGTTCGCTTCTGCGTGCGAGCACACGGGGACAGCGGCGCTTTAAAAAATTTTTATTTTTTTTTATTGATAATTATATATATATATATATTTTTTTTACACTTTTTTGAAAAAAAAATTTTTTTGATCACTTTTATTCCTATTACAAGGAATGTAAACATCCCTTGTAATAGGAATATAACATGACAGGTCCTCTTAATAGTGAGATATGGGGTCAATAAGACCCCATATCTCACCACTAGGCTGGGAAGCCTGAAATAAAAAAATAAAATAAAACGATCGCTGCTTCCAAGCCGAAGCGGCGCCGTTTTTTTGAATGGAGAGGCCGGGCGTGACGTCATAACATCGCGCCCGGCCTCCGACGATCATAGAGACTCCGGGGACCATCTGGTCCGCCGGAAATCTCTATGATCTACATCCGGCGCCGGCGGATCCGCTCTCCGCCTCACCGATCGTAACGGTGAGTCGGAACAAGCACCGGAGGGCGGCGGGAGGGGGGGGACGTCCCCTCTCGCCTCCCATAGGAACGATCAAGCGGCGGAACGGCCGCTATGATCGTTCCTATGGTGTAGAGATTCGCCGGCTGAAACCGGCAATATCAGAATGATGTCTGTAACTATAGGCATCATTCAGATATACCCGCCCAAAGCCCAGGACGTCATATGACGCCCGTGGGCGGGAAGTGGTTAAGAGCTATGGGTGGAAGTGCGATTTGACGTCGCTTCCGCCCTGCAATGACTTGGAGATGGGCGGGGGGGCCATCTTCCTCTCACTCGTCTCCATGTCAGGCCAGGGACAGATCCGGATCGCCTCCGCCGTTACCGACGGCCACGGTAAGCGGTGAAGGGCACCGGAGCGCGGCGGTAGGGGGGGCCCCTCTCCTGCCGCCGATAAAAGTGATCTCGCTGCGAATCTGCTGCAGAGACCACTTTTATCTGAAAGAGAACCGCCGGCTCTTGAAGAAGATACCGGAGTTATGGTAGCTAGCTGCTACCATAACAACGGTATTTCTCTTCAAAGACAGGACGTATATAGTCGTCCTGCGGGAAGGAAGTGGTTCATTAAAATGAATTTATTATTTGTCATCTCCCTGCTTGGCCCCTTTCACACGGGCTGTCTGATCAGGTTCGCCTGTCAGTTTTTCAGGCGGACCTGATTGGATCCTTAGCGGGAATATGGCGGTCTTATGTCCCTGCATGGCAGGAAATAAAAGCAGTCACATTCGTTCTAGTCGTCTCTGTGTAAATGTAAGATTGGTTAATTTTTATATTGAAAATAAAGCTTTGTCGGTCGTTTAAAAAAAAAAAAAACCTGGCTCCTAACTTTTTTAGCTGGCTCCTAGATTCCAAGCAAATTTGTCAAGCCCTGGTATATCATATTTACTTATTTTAAACTTGTTTTGTTACATTTCTTCATTTACGTGAAGAAATGTGAAGAAAAGTGATTTCTCAATAAAATAAAGCATAGAGACATGGGGGGTGAGTAAGTTTGCATTAAACATTAAAAACTGATTAAATGGTGTTTTTGTTTTGTGGTGCTCTTCCAGAGAGTGAAGATTGACAGCATGATAGGAAAGTAGTTACTGTTTTCTTTGCAGGAAGTTTTTGTTTAACCACTTGACTACTGGGCACTCTTACCCCCTTCCTGCCCAGGCCAATTTTCAGCTTTCAGCTGGTCACATTTTGAATGACAATTGCTGGGTCATGCAACACTGTACCCATATGATATTTTTATATTTTTTTCCACACAAATAGAGCTTTCTTTTGGTGGTATTTAATCATCACTGGATTTTTTATGTTTTGCTTAATAAACAAACAAAGGTTGAAAATAAAAAATAAATAAAACAAAAGTTTTTCATAGTTTGTTATAAAATTTTGCAAACAGGTAATTTTTCTCCTTCACTGATGTGTGCTGATGAGGCTGCACTAATGGGCTTTGATAGGCTGCACTGATGGGCACTGATGAGACGGCACTGATGGGCACTGATGAGGAGGCACTGATGAGGCGGCACTTGTGGGTACTGATGAGGAGGCACTGGTGGGCACTGATGAGGCTGCACTGAAAGGCAGCACTGATAGGTGACACTAATAAGGAGGCACTGATTGGCAGCACTGGCATTGCCCTGATTATCAGTGTAAATGTCCCTTTCACACAAGCCAGTTATCGGCTCTTCTCTCCTCACACTGTCAGCAGGAAAGGAATGGCGATAACCGGCTTGTGTTTACATCGTGATCAGCTGTCATTGGGCACAGCTGATCACGTGGTAAAAGGGCTGCTGTGATTGGCCCTTTACCCCGATCTGTGATCAGCTGTGTCCTACGGTCAAATTAACATTCGTTTTCAACTGCAATGTCAAGAAAATCTGAAAGAGCAGGATGAAAACTTACTCTCAAACATATTTTTAACAGTGAATGTCGTTTTCGTTCAGGAAAGTCAATTCATTCTAAAATCAAATGTTAAAAGCAAACAAAATCTTTCAAATGTTCTGAGAATTTTCGTACATATTTTCCTAAGACTTTTCTGAAGATTTTTCGTTCAAAATTCTATTTACCTATGGCCTGCCCATAGCAATCCTAAGAGGTTGGATGTATGCGATTTGACTGCCTTCAGGCACCCCTATCGTCGGTGTCTACACAAACATGGCAGCCCAGTTTGGTTGAATATCATGTTACTATGGGTAGGGAAATGAGTGGCATCTCTAAATGCTACTGGAAAAAGTTTTCTGACTTGCCTCATCCCAACTGATTGTTCCCTGCAAGCAAATATGGGGCAGTTGGGTGTGAGAACTACAGTCATGACATTGTGTGTAGCCATGGCCAAAAGTTTTGAGAATTACACAAATATTAATTTTCACAAAGTCTACTGCCTCAGTTTTTATGATGGCAATTTTCATATAATCCAGAATGTTATCAATGAATTGCAAAGTCCCTCTTTGCCATAAAAATGAACTTAATCCCATACAAAAAATTTCCACTGCATTTGTGAAGAAGGCTTTAGGGCACACAAGAAAGTCCAGCAAGCGCCAGACAGTTGATTCAGCTGCAGAATCAGGGCACCACCAGTGCAGAGCTTGCTCAGGAATAGCAGCAGGCAGGTGTGAGGGCATCTGCATGCACAGTGATGGGAAGACTGTTAAAGGATAGCCTGGTGTCAAGAAGGGCAGCAAAGAAGCCACTTCTCTCTAGGAAAAACTTTAGAGACAGACTGATATTCTGCAAAAGGTACAGGGATTGGACTGCTGAGATCTGGGGTAAAGTAATTTTCGCTAAAGAATTCCCTTTCCAATTGTTTGGGGCATCCCAGAAAAAACCTTGTCCGGAGAAGAAAAGGTGAGCGCTACCATCAGTCCTGTGTCATGCCAACAGTGAAACATCCTGAGACCATTCATGTGTGGGGTTGCTTCTCAGCCAGGGGAGTGGGCTCACTCACAAGAACACAGCCATGAATAAAGACTGGTACAAAAACATCCTCCAAGAGCAACTTATCCAAGAACAGTTTGGTGATAAACAATTCCTTTTCCAGCATGATGGAGCACCTTGCCATCAGGCAAAATTGATAACCAAGTAGCCCGGGGAACAAAACATCGAAATTTTGGGTCCATGGTCAGGAAACTCTCCAGACCTTCATCCCATTGAGAACTTGTGGCCAATCTTCAAGAGGCGGGTGAACAAAAATCCCCACAAATCCTGACAAACTTCAAGCGTTGATTATGCAAGAATAGGTTGCCATCAGTCAGGATGTGGTCCAGAAGTTGATTGACAGCATGCCAGGGCAAATTGCAGACGTCTTGAAAAAGAAGGGTCAACACTGCAAATATTGACTCTTTGCACAAACCTAAATGTAATTGTCAATAAACGCCTTTGACACTTATAAGATGCTTGCAATTATACTTCAATATACCATAGTAACATCTGACACAAAGATCTAAAAACACTGAAGCGGCAGACTTTGCGAAAATTAATATTTGTGTCATTCTCAAAACGTTTGGCCGTGGCTGTACAGTAGTCTATGGATAGTTTACCCACCAATGGTCTTTGCAGTGTTTTACTATGTAAGCCTGTAAGAGTCTAACCAGAATCGAGAACTGCCATAGCATGTAATGTAGACATTCCGTACCCCTATACAGTTTCAGCACAAGAAATTGTTTACAGCATTTAGTCAGCGGAGCACTGTTGCTAGTTAAAATGTTTTGCATATTCTCCCCCTCTCTTATTAACGATGGTGGGGGGGAGAGGAAGTGACCTTACTGACCGGCACACCCACAGCATTGACCCCTCGGCCCATTCTGCTTTTGTCATGGTACTTGTTAAACTTTCCGTTGCCATGACAACGAAACTTCCTCCTCGCAGATGGCTCTAATCCATACAGGTGCCACGGGGCCAGGCTGAAAGAAAAAAAAAAACTGCGCTGAGCGGCCTCTGCCGGGGCTAATGGAGCTGCAATGGATAGGAACATGCTTCCCTTCAGCGGAAATTGGGCCTAGCAACACGAGGCCATTTAGCCTTGATATATTCAGAATATTCAGCATATACTTTGCTTGAGGGCACTGCACATTAAGCATTTCTCCGTGCTCCCAGTTCCTGCTCTTGAAATGCAGAACAGCTTTCTGAAGTTAGACGTTAACCCAGAAGCAGACAAGCCGCAGAGGCAGGGTGCCAGCGTCACACCGGGGAGCTCAGTAGTAGCGAGAATATGCTTCAATGTGCCAAAAAGAAAGAGGGGAGGCTTAAAGGGGAACTCCACAAAAGGGAAATCTCTAAAGCTAGGGAAGATAAGCATACAGATGCAAGTAAAAAAAAAAAACCTCTGTGGCTGCAGTCAGTAGAAACACCAGACAAAAATTGATTGCTGTGCCCTAGGGTGGCAATCAAAACACCCTTAATACCAATGTGCCACATCCTAATACATAGAAATCGAGGAGTAAGGAAAAATGGACTTTGAAGGCACGTATAGAAAAATATAACAAATTTTAATACTTCACATGTAATAACTACAAATACAGTGCACACTTAATAAAACACATTAAGATGTTACATTTACACATAGGGACCCATTGATCAACCCCAGAGAACACAAGCCACTTGTATACTTCCTGTGGGGCTATATAGATTAATGTCGGAGAAGCCCACACTAGAATCTGGCATTCGCTGTTGGGGTATTCAAAGGTCCTTGGAGAATTAAAAGATGCTCAATATGTTTCGTGACCAAAAATGACGCTTCTTCAGGAGCTTCTAAATATTAAATCAAAGAAATAGTTCGTCATTAGAATACATATGTTTCAAATCGAAAAATATTGTGATACAAATACATGTACATAGCTATATATGTGTATCATATGAACTCACCACACTTGGTGTTTATGGAAAGTCTTGACGCTCACCCCTATTGATGGGACACTGCTACAGACCATAGGGCCTCTCGTGTTGGAAGTATACAAGTGGCTTGTGTTCTCTGGGGTTGATCAATGGGTCCCTATGTGTATATGTAACATCCTAATGTTTTTTATTAAGTGTGAACTTTATTTGTAGTCATTGCATGTGAATTATTAAAATGTGTTATATTTTTTCTATACGTGCCTTCAAAGTACATTTTTCCTTTCTCCTCGATTTCGTCAGTAGAAACACAGCTTAAAAAACTAGGCTCCATACAAGCATATTCAGATGCTTAAAATTGGTCCCGGAGTCCTGTTCTTTACCAAGCAATACTACGACATCTATGAGGGCCACTATTTTACAGCTGAACTCTGGGATAAACAAGTATTGTCTAAATACAAGATTATGCTTACTTGAGTCTTTGTGTAATTTTGGTGTGTATTTTTCTTCCAGATCTGAGCAGTAATCCAGTGTGAGACTTTACCTCTGTGCAGGAGCTTCCTGTAATAAAGACCGCTCACTGCTGCTCTCTCTCCTTGTGCAGGGTGACTGGTCTCGTCTCCGCCCCCTCCTGTAGTTTCTGCAGGTCGTCTGTAGTGGCTGGGCATGCTGGCCCCCTCCCAGAGCTCTGTTCTCTGCACAGTCTATGCACAGCACAGTGATGGCATCTTTGAAGGTTCTCATTTATTCAGGTCATGGCATATCTAATAGTAGTTAGGCAAATTCGAAAGGCCTTTTCTGTAATATTGAAGACATGTCATAGTTTATCCAAGCCAATTCTGCAAATCTAATGAGCGTCAGCAAAAATACCCCAGTATCCACACAGGTAGCAGAGGCACCTTAATCCAATCATCATGGAAGGCAGAATTTATTGTATAAGAACAGGATGGGAAGTGTGAAAATTGTGGAACCACCCTGTTCCAGTTACCGATTTCCATCATGGTGTCAACAATTTCCACAGCTCCCATCTTGTTCTTTAACAATATCATCTGTCTTTCTAAGGTAATTGGTCTAAGGTGTCTGTGCTACCTGTGTGGATATACATATTGGGATATGATCCTGACACTCATTAGAACCGAAGAAGTGACTTGGAGTTGGATAAGCTATGAAATGTCTTTCACATTACAAAACAAGCTTGTGTTGCAGACCACGCTGGACTGACTGGATTAGTCACTGGTCCTGAGTGGGTATTTGTGTGGGAAAAAAGGAAAAAAAGTTTTCCGGTGGTTAGTGCTCAGTAGATTGTGGCGATGGGCCCTCTTGGAAATTGGGCTGCTGCCTTTTCTGTGCGACCTTAAGGTCGTTCCAGCATGTAGACTTAGATTAAAAAAAGGAGCCCCCCGATGTCCAGAGAAATGTGACTTCTAAAATATGGTTCATGAACCTTTATTAAAATTAGCAACATGTACATCAAGCCAGCGTGTTTCAGGGGAATAGACTCCCCTTTCTTCAGAGCTGTTGCTGTGTACTATTTGGTGGGAACAATTCCCATGAGTGGTTATGTTGGATCAAGGTTTCTGAATGGCAGTATGCTGGCTTTAGTTATATAGGCAAAAAACATTACAGGAAAAGTCGAGTTGCATGTGATTAAATACTACTAGATACTAGACCTGTTAAAGTATGTCGCATTACGGGAGCCCATTAATTAGGATGGTGTGTTGTGCGTTGGGCTTCATTGTATAATGTGTTGGCCTGCCATTTACAGTGCCTTGCAAAAGTATTCACCTTTTGGCTTTTTACCTATTTTGTTACATTACAGCCATTAGTTCAATGTTTTTTTAATCTGAATTATATGTGATGGATCAGAACACAATAGTCTAAGTTGGTGAAGTAAAATTAGAAAAATATATACATAAAACTATTTTTCAGAAATAAAAAAATGATAATTGGCATGTGCGTATGTATTCACCCCCCTTTGTTATGAACCCCATAAAAAGCTCTGGTGCAACCAATTACCTCCAGAAGTCACATAATTAGTGAAATGATGTCCACCTGTGTGCAATCTAAGTGTTACATGATCTGTCATTACATATACACACCTTTTTGAAAGGCCCCAGAGGCTGCAACACCTAACCAAGAGGCACCACTAACCAAACACTGCCATGAAGACCAAGGAACTCTCCAAACAAGTAAGGGACAATGTTGTTGAGAAGTACAAGTCAGGGTTAGGTTATAAAAAAAAATATCCAAATCTTTGATGATCCCTAGGAGCACCACTAAATCTATCATAACCAAATGGAAAGAACATGGTACAACAGCAAACCTGCCAAGAGTTGGCTGCACACCAAACATTAACGGACCGAGCAAGGAGGGCATTAATCAGAGAGGCAGCACAGAGACCTAAGGTAACCCTGGAGGAGCTGCAGAGTTCCACAGCAGAGACTGGAGTATCTGTACATAGGACGATAATAAGCCGTACGCTCCATAGAGTTGGGCTTTATGGCAGAGTGGCCAAAGGAAAGCCATTACTTTCAGCAAAAAAAAAAAAATGGCACGTTTTGAGTTTGCGAAAAAGGCACGTGGGAGACTCCCAAAATGTATGGAGGAAGGTGCTCTGGTCTGATGAGACTAAAATTTAACATTTTGGCCATCAAAGAAAGCACTATGTCTGGCGCAAACCCAACACATCACATCACCCAAAGAACACCATCCTCACAGTGAAACATGGTGGTGGCAGCATCATGCTGTGGGGATGTTTTTCAGCAGTCGGGACTGGGAAACTGGTCAGAGTTGCCGGAAAGATGGATGGTGCTAAATACAGGGATATTGTTGAGCAAAACCTGTACCACTCTGTGTATGATTTGAAGCTAGGACGGAGGTTCACCTTCCAGCAGGACAATGATCCCAAACACACTGCTAAAGCAACACTTGAGTGGTTTAAGGGGAAACATGTAAATGTGTTGGAATGGCTTAGTCAAAGCCCAGACCTTAATCCAATAGAAAATCTGTGGTCAGACTTAAAGATTGCTGGTCACAAGCGCAAACCATTCAACTTGAAGGAGCTGGAGCAGTTTTGCAAGCAAGAATGGGCAAAAATCCCAGTGGTAAGATGTGGCAAGCTCATAGAGACTTATCCAAAGTGACTTGGAGCTGTGATAGCCGCAAAAGGTGGCTCTACAAAGTATTGACTTTAGGGGGGTGAATAGTTTTGTTAGCTTCACATTAGAAAAAAAACATCTTCAATGTTGTGGGCATGTTCTGTAAATGAAATGATGCAAATGCTCAAACAATCCATGTCAATTCCAGGTTGTTAGGCAACAAAACACGAAAAAGGGGGGTGAATACTTTTGCAAGGCACTGTACACCACAACAGCCAGGAACATTGTACCAGCCGTCAGGCTAATGTGCCTATGCATAAGAGTGCACATATTTGTGGGCATAGAAGCCCAACTGCACATGCATCGTTGTGTACGTGTATAAGCATGCACACACATCCACTGCCACCAAGCAGGCTATTTAAACCTGAACATTGCAAGCTTCTTCTTGAATGGTCTTCACTCTTGCTCCTGTTTTCCTGATCCTGATACTTACTCATTCTGATCCCGTTATGGACCCTGCTTCCACCTATATTTTTCTTTGAGATTGAGACCCTTGTCTGCTTATGTTTGCTGCCTATCTTCATTCCTGACCATGGCCTGGACTAGTAACCACGCTTCTACCCATCCAATTCATACCTCACTGCCTGCTCGTGGACCTCTGCTGGTCTCTGACTGATCATGCCTTCCTGCTAGGCTGTTACTAGACCTGGCTTGGGACCCGACTGAACTTGGTACATCTATGGTGTACTACAAGCTGTACCCCTGCTCACCTGATACCAGCGCTCTCAAGTTTCAGCCCACAGTATTGGCACTTGTGCCATTCCATCACCCGTGCAGATCCGGCCTCAAACTTCCAGGAGTGCTCCGATGGGAACTGTTCAAGAGGCCACCCTCGCCATCTCAGGGGCAGCATGCATGTATATGAGAACGACCCACAGCACATAGGTCAGGTGCTTTGCCAAGCATTGTGGCAATACATGTTAACGCATGTGTTTTACCATGCATTCCCACAAAAAACAAGTGTGAATGGGCCCTGATGGTTTCCAATAAGGTAGAGACAGCACAGCCTGAGACACACTTTAGGAGAAAAGGCAGGAGATCTTTGCAAATGAAAAGAAACTTGCAATAAAGAAAGTGTGGTTAACGGATTATGAAAAGCAGGCTAATAAGTGGAGTTTTCCTTCAAAAGTAGCTAAATCCAGGAAACAAGGCATTGTCAGGGGGTCCATGTTACCGCTGTTCAGCATTACATCAGAATCCTGTAGGAGACCACAATGTTAGATCACCTTATCCCAATCAGGTGGGGCAGGGGAAATAGCCACAAGCGGGGTCCGTCTCGCGGAAATTAGTGGCTTGGTGTTTCCATGCTAGGGGCTGCTCCCCCCCCCCCCTCCCCCTTTAAAATGTGCACATGCCTGTAATCACTGGTTATAAATTACGGCAATCTTATTTTACACAGAGTCTGACCAGGTCAGCAGACAGGCTAATGAGAGGCGTATAAATCTGCAGTAATGTGCGGGGAGCCTGGATGAGGTCTGCTGGAAGTGATGGGGTGAGGCACAGCGCTTGTCCGGGACATGCACACACACAATAAGAAGCACGGCCTATAAGCGCCTATGCATCATGCCGAGCTGGATTAGGGGGGCTTCTGGCAACGGAGCACAAAATCATTACAGGCTTATTTTTAATGATGGTAAAGAAAATTAAATTGAGAATCTAAAGCTGATTAGCGAAATTAAAAATATACTGGGATTTTGTTAGGTTCGCTTTTTAAATTGGTTTTATGTTGAAAGCATTAACGTGTACTTTCTGTAACTCTCCTGAGTAAACCTGGCTCAAGGTAGGTTACTAATGATGAGATATTAAAGAAGACCTCCGCTAAGCTTGGCTTGCAAACTAACTGCAAAACATAAACTCAGTTTGATTAATATAACTCGGTGTGATCAATATATAGCCAATATTTTCCTCTTGTGCAAAAAAGGAGGATATTTATTGTATCCCACAACTTGGCATCCTCCACAGTGTTGGGTCTTTACCTATCACTTCTCCTATCTTTAATATGGAAATCTGCTACCACTGCATCATGGGAAGGAACGCTTTTTCTTTCTTCGTACGGGCCTGTAAAGTTGTGACACACACACATCCTATTATTTGATTCAGTTTATCCAAATATCTGACTGTCCCTGACCTGCTGCCAAAGCACTGTGTATCATAATCATTTTTTTTAACCACTTCAGCCCCGGAAGGATTTACCCTCTAAATGACCAGAGCATTGTTTGCGATACGGCACTGCGTCGCTTTAACTGACAATTGCGCGGTGGTGCGACGTCCTACCCAAACAAACTTAACATCTTTTTTTTTCCCCATAAATAGAGCTTTCTTTTAGTGGTATTTGATCACCTCTGCGGTTATTATTTTTTGCGCTATAAACAAAAAAAGACCAACAATTTTGAAAAAAAAAATACATATCCAAAAATAAAATATAAAAAAAAAATGTATTCATCAGTTTAGGCCGATATATATTCTTCTACATATTTTTTGGTTAAAAAAAAATCGCAATAGGCGTATATTAATTGGTTTGCGCAAAAGTTATTGTACTACAAACTATGAGAAAGATTTAGGGACTTTTATTTTTTTTTTTATTGTTTTTACTGGTAATGGCGGTGATCTGCGATTTTTAGCAGGACTGCAACATTGCGGCGGACAAATCTGACCCCAAATTACACTTTTTGGGGACCAGTGACATTATTACATTGATCAGTGCTATGAAAATGCACTGATCAATGTAAAAATGACACTGGCAGGGAAGAGGTTAACACTAGGGGGTGATCAAGGGGTTAAGTGTGTTCCCTCAGCGTGTTCTAACCGTAGGGGAGATGGGCTTACTGAAACATAACTGAGATCACTGTTCCCGATCACTGGGGACAGTAGATCCCTGTCATGTCACTAGGCAGAATGGGGAAATGGACAGTTTCTCCCTTCTGCTTCTCCTCGCCACGATCGCAGGCCGCTGACGGACATTGAGTCCGCGCGCTGGCTATTCTGCTCTTAAAGCACGTTATATGACACAGTGTTTGTCCTGTGTCATTTTGCCCCCTGTAACACCTAAAAAACCTGGCTGATCCTGCCAGTTTCTTCCCACCTCTCTGTAAACTGACCACGGTGTATCATGGCTGCTGAGACCAGACACCGTGGTCAGTTTACGTGCCTCTGTCATCAGCAGCCTGCTATCTGCTCTCCTCTCTGCTCCTGTGTCCTTCTCCCCCCTCCCCTCTCTGTCTGAGTTAGCCGCTCATCCCGCCTCCTGCTGCTCTCATAACACTAACCTGTATACACCATCAGCACTGCCTCCTATTGCAGTGTCCCCCTCTGTGAATGATTTATAAATATAAATGCTGTAAATACCTAATTTAAGAGCCGAGATTGTGATTACATGACCAGCCAGCTTTTTCTTCAGCTCCTCCTCCCCTCCAGACTGACATCAGCAGAGGAATCTCAGCCCCGCCGACTGCATCTCTCAGAGGAGGAAAAGAGAAAGCTGGGCAGTCATGTGATCGTAATCTCGGCAGTGAAATTAGGTATTTGCAGCATTTATTTTTATAAATTACACACAGAGGGGGATACTACAATAGGAGGCAGTGCTGATGGTGAATACAGGTTAGAGTAGCTTAACAACCACTTTAAGGACTGATGTACAGATACGTCAGCTTGCGCAGGAAACCCGACCTACCACAGTATATCTGCGTGAGCAGGCCGGCAAGTGGTTAAATAAAATGGTTGTTTTCACCTTTTTTCATCCTGTGTTGCATCTCAGTGCTACTGATCTCCAGCAGCCTCTTTGCAGGCACTTCCTGTCTACATGCACTCCAGTGATGGCTGAATTGTATTTCTTGGAGTTGTTTTCTTGATGGTGATAACAGTGGACTATAACTGTTCAATGTGTGTTCAATCAGTCTCTTAGAATTGTGAGACAGAGTGTTGCCACAATATAACAGGAAATGCCTGAACAAGGGCTAGTATTCCAATGTTTCTCTTCTCCCTCAGTTTCTCTCCATCAGTCAGCTAATGTGACCCCAGTGGTGAGGGAGATGGGCAGAGGAGGGTCAAACAAGGATGCTGTGGAGGCAACAGATATCCTCCCTATTAACTGATGACATCATTGGTTGTTAGGATGCAGATGTCTAGAAAGTAGTAATGATGCACAATGAAAACCCGTTGCTTGGTGTAACTAAAAGGAAGGCTTGATCCACAATTTTTTATACATTTTGAGGCATTTTGCCAAGGCACCTCTGAAGAAACCTCAAGGCACCCTGGTTGAAAAAGGTTGCTCTAAAGCATTGCACCTGCCATGCAGGTGTCCTGCGGATCTGCCAGTGTATCTGTATGCCCGTACATCGTACGAGAAAGCAAGTAAAATCTGACAGGAAGACTCGATGAACTACCAAGGTGCTCCACAGCGCCGGGGTAGTTCATTGAAAACTACAAGCTGACATCCGCAAAGGCTGCCGGGACTTCTTGTTTTTCCATTCACAGAACACTGTGATTGGGCGACGCGTCCGGATGAGCGGAGCCCTGCTCAGCTGCATTTTTTTTCTTATTTAAAAAAATCATGGCTGGGCAAGTTTTCTTTTTCTTGTGACAGCCAGCGGGGGGGGGGGTTAAGATCCCGATTAGGGGATTGATGGGCGCAGGGGCCGGTCTCTTCATTACATGTTACACCCTGAATATGGGTGTAACATGTTACGAAAGGTGAGCTATTCCTTGAATTTTCCTGTATTTTGCCTTCTCTGGTTTATTATTTTCCTCTCATCAACGTGCCAATTAAATTTTTCAATAAAGTGCTGAGGCGTGTAAGCCTCGAAACGCATCTTTGACTGTGCATACTCCGGGAGTGACATCGGAAGTAGGCGTTCCCTGTCATCTAGGCTGCTCTCTGGTTGGATGAATGTATACCAGACTTGCACAGCTATACGTGGCGCCCTCTACCATCTCCTTGACTGTGTCAGCCGCTATCCTCCACTGCTGGCTGCCAAGCCTGGTGTTGTGGTGCTTAACTCTCCTGCCCTGCCTCTCCCCTCTTCTTGTGAGTGTAACTTATACACAATTTTAATAAACTGTTGATTTTAACTACTGCACCATGGTGGCCCTTGTACTTGTCTTTTTCAATGAAACCCACCCTTATTCATTACGGACAATGATATAATCATTGGGTCTTTGCATTTCTCAGTGCAATGCAGGCAGATTATGATTGATGGGAAGAACCCCCAGCCCCTCCCCGTTTTACTTACCTGAGCCCTGGAACTTGACCTGGCGGGGGCGCGCTGTCTCTCTGCCCGGGATTATCGGCTCTTGATTGGATAGATTAATAGCAGCACAGCCATTGGCTCCCGCTGCTGTCAATCAAATTCAATGACGCAGGCCCCGGGGGGGGGGGGGGGGGGGGGCAAGTCCTGCATTCGGCCTCTATGAACGCCGAATGCTGGACTCGGGAGCGCTCCTGCAAGGTAATGCCCCGGGAGAGCACTTCTCCCAGGGGCTTATCTGATGTGGGGAGGAGCCGTGAGAGCCGCCGTGGGACCCCAGAAGACGAGGTTCGGGGCCACTCTGTGCAAAACGAGCTGCACAGTGGCGGTAAGTATGATATGTTTGTTATTTTAAAAAGGAAAAAAAAAAAAAAACCCTTACAATCACTTTTAGGACAGAGCCTCGTTTTGAGATTTGGTGTTTACTGGTTTAAAACAGTTTTTTTTTGCTAGAAAATTACTTAGAACCCCCAAACATTCTATATTTTTTTTCAAACACCCTAGAGAATAAAATGGCGGTCGTTGCAATACTTTCTGTCACACCGTATTTGCTCAGCGGTCTTACAAGCGCACTTTTTTTGGAAAAAATATACTTTTTTGAATTAAAAAATAAGACAACAGTAAAGTTAGCCCAATTTTTTTTTTTTATACAGTCAAAGATGATGTAAACCGAGTAAATTGATACCCGACATGTTACACTTCAAAATTGCGCCTGCTCGTGACGACAAACTTTTACCCTTAAAAATCTCCATAGGCGATGTTTAAAAAATTCTACAGGTTGCATGTTTTGCGTTACAGAGGGAGACATTTTCCTGATCTGTGGCTGAAGAGATGGGGAAATGTCTCACTGCCTATGATTAGCGCTGTGCAGTGCTGACTTCCTGGCGGGCTCTGCTCATGTGGTTGCGAACATGAGAAGCAAAATGATACCCCAGCTCCACTGCCAATATGATGATCTATGAACTGTGATCCGGTGCTCTAGCCAGGACGTTCAGGCCCCAAAATGCAGTACTTGAATCAGAAAAGGGCTGGTGACTCGGATGCTCTTGAATAAAAGTCCTTTATTGGGTTACTACGCTGACGCATTTCGGCTAAGAAGCCTTCATCAAAGCATGCTTTGATGAAGGCTTCTTAGCCGAAATGCGTCAGCGTAGCCTGTACCTGTGTACCCATGTAACCCAATAAAGGACTTTTATTCAGGAGCATCCGAGTCGCCAGCCCTTTTCAGAATTCAAATGGTTGCGAACATGCCTGAGCCCATCCTTACTGCAGATATACTGTACAGCTTCAAGGCTCAAGGCACAGGTTGCTGTTTTTCAGGAGAAATTTGAGACAAAAAAGGTTGATCTTTCAAAGTAACACTTATGCCGCGCACACATGAGCGGAATTTCTCTCGGAAAAATCTTGGATGGTTTTTCTGACAGAATTCCGCTCAAGCTTGCCTTGCATACACACGGTCACACAAAACTTTCGACCGTGACGCACAACACTACGACAAGCCGAGAAAATTAAGTTCAATGCTTCCGAGCATGCGTCGAATTGTTTCCGAGCATGCGTAGGAATCTTGCACGTCGGAATTGGTACAGATGATCGGAATTTCGGAATTTCAGATCGGAACTTTTTCCGACCGAAAAATTGAGAACATGCTCTCAATCTTTTGCTGGCTGGAATTCCGCCAGCAAAAGTCCGATGGAGCACGGTCGCATTTTCGGACTTTTGCTGGCGGAATTTCCGCTCGTGTGAACGGGGCATTAGGCACAAATAACATTTCTAGATTTTCTGTTTTAGAAAGACAATCTTTTTTTTTTTTAGACTACTTCAAAGAAATCAGTCTGGAATATGACGAACTGTGAATGTAAAGGTCATTATTTAAATGACATGCCAGGTAAAAGGTTGCTTCATGCTAATAACATTATGGGGTTGATTTACTAAAGGCAAATAGACTATGCATTCTGCAAGTGCAGTTGCTCCAGAGCTTAGTAAATGAGGTAAAGCTTTACTATGTCAAGAGTACCCAATCACGTGCAAGGAAAAAAAAAAAAAAAAAATTTTAGCATGCACCTGATTGGATGATGGAAGTCAGCAGAGCTTCTGCTCATTTACTAATCTCTGGAGCAACTGCACTTTGCAAAGTTCACAGCCTATTTGTCTTTGAAAATCAACCCCTATAAATCATCCATGCTGGGTGTTGCATTGTTCCAAAATTTCTCCAGTCTTTTTTTTCAATATAAGTAGGCTAATAAATTGGTTGGCTTATTTGTTTCCCTTGTGCAAATTTAAATATGGATTAATAATCTAAAGGTAAACAGTTTTTGAAGGCAAGGATTTTGTTTTCAGTAAGAATATCCTAGAACATAAATAGCTTTCATGAAAGAGGAAGTTTAGAGTATTTTCAGTTATTATTACAGCCGTTACTGCAAAATAAATTTTTATGTGACATTCTATTTTTATTATTATAGTAAAGATTCGTAGACTAGCCAACAGATGCAGGGTAGAGTAGACCAAACACAGCTTTCCGTATTGAAAGTGATTGTAAATGCAAAAAACAAAAAGGTTTATACTTTTGCACAGAGCAGGTGTCCTGTCAGAAAGCCGCTACCCATCAGAAAATGCAACCAAACTGATGTTCCGCTGCCGGCCATCTTGGTACACCCCGCGCTCGGCTGCAGTAAGCCTATAGTCAGAAGGCGGCAAGCGGACATTCTTTTTACACCCACCGAAGTCTTGCATTTCACACTTATTATTACTAGTAAATTGAGCTTATATAAGGAAATACAGTATTTTAAAATCTGTCAAACAGTTTTGATGTTGACATTTAAAAGCAGCGATGTTCTGTCAGATTGGCAAACCTGTGAGATCAGCAGGCTTGCCGATGCTTCTAAAATTCAACATCAAAACAGTGTCACGGATTTCTAAATACTATATTTCACTATATAAGCTCTATTTACTGGTAAAAATTAGTGTGAAATGCAAGACTTTGGTGGGTGTAAAAAGATATCCGCTTGCCGCCATCTGGCTATAGGCTTACTGCAGCCGAGTGTGGGTGTACCAAGATGGCCACGACGGAACGTGACTTCAGTTGCATTTTCTGATGGGTTACGGCTTTCTGATAGAACACAGGCCCCGAACATCATCTTCTCAGGTCCCCTGCCAGTGCTCACAGACATCAGGCCTCGGCCCCATCCCCCCCGGCCTCTCGTCACTGGCCTTGATTGACAGCAGTGGGAGCCAAAAGCTCCCCCTGCCTCAGCAAAGCCAGGAAGTGAGGGGAGAGAAGAGCTGCAGGTGTGCACAATGCTGGATGAAATGTGGGCTCAGGTAAGTATGGAGGGTGGTGGTGGTGGGAGCGATTATGATGCCTAAACATTTTTTACCTTAATGCACTGAATGCATTAAAGTGGAACTAAGGGCAAAACTTTTTTTTTTTTTCATTTTGAATAGAGGTAGGGAGGGTTATAACCCCTGTCAGATTTTTTTTTTCATCATCTGTGTCCCATTGGGGAAACTTCCCTTCACTTCCTGTCCCATAGCCAAACAGGAAATTAGAAGAAATCCTTAAAAATGAAGGAAATTCCTTGGGGATCCCCAGGTCACCAGAACGAGGGGGTGTGTACTTAAAGTGTACATCTGTACTTAAAGTGTTACTAAACCCAGGAGCCTGCATTCGCTATATCTGTTCTCCCACAGTACACAGAACATGGAAATTATTTTAGTAAATATAAACTACTAAATACCTTTTCTCATCAGCAGTATATAGCAGTCTTGTGACTTCTATCAGTATCTGGTTAAAGCTTGTAGGAGGAGTTTTCATTCTCCTCTGACTGTCCTATGAGGCTGCAGGACCCCTGACTTTCTGTTTGGACAGTGCTAATTGGCTCTGTGCTGACCACATGCACCCTCCCAAGAAAAAAGAAAAACTCTCTAGCAATACACACCAAACTGAGCATGTGCAGAGTGCCTCCTAGGGCTCTATTATATTAAGAGATAGATTGGCGACAGTAAAAGAAGGGGTGGATCAGAGAAGACAGGATCAAACAGCCTTTTGACACAATGTTCAAGATTAACCCCTTAGGTTCCACAGTGAGTCTAAGAAGCATTCTTTACTGCATATACAGACTGATTTTACTGTTGTGAGTTTAGCAGTACTTTAATGCAGAGAAAAACGTCTAGAATTCTGTTGCTTATAGTTACATGCCTCTGTTCTCCTTTTCTCCCCAGTCTCACTGCTCTGTCCATCATCGGCGCCATTAAAAGAAAAAGCTCAATGGGATTTTTTGTTTCTTCTTAGTGGCTGGCAGGGCGATAATTCCGAGATACTGGAAATCTCAGCACACTCCTCCAATAATAGAATGGATAACCGAACGGGTAACAGGAGTGCAGAACAAGAAGTACAGCCAAGTGACCTTTGGCTGTACTTCTCCATTATCCAGACACTGTCTCCTGTGATCCTCTCCTTCTTCCACTGTCCCCAATATTTCTCCTGATAGTACAGAGCTAGGGGACAAGCTGCACGTGCTCAGTTTGGCGTGTATGGCTAGAGAGTTTTTTTTTTTTCTTCTTGGGAGATTGCACGTGATCGGCACAGGGCCAATCAGCACTGTCCAGACAGAGGGTCAGGGGTCCTGCATCATAGGACAGAGTAGAATGAAAACCTCTCCTACAAGTTTTAACCAAACACCGATAGAAGTCACAAGACTGCTATATACTGCTGATGAGAAAAGGTATTTAGCAGTTTTTATTTACTAAAATAATTGTATTTCCATGTTCTGTGTACTGTAGGAGACCAGATATAGTGAATGCAGGGTCCAACACTTTTCAGGGCATTACAGGAAGCTAATAAAAAGCCAGAAGCAGATACTTATCCCAGCTGTATTTTTAAAAAATACAGTTAATTATTTTTTCTTTTAGAAAAATATACCTGGATTGAATGGGGATGTATTGCATCTGCCCAGAGCTCAAATACAAAACTAAAGTAAAAGGAAAAACATCCCAAATACAATGACTACATTAATGTCATTGTAACACTGCACAAGAGCTACTCTGTAAGATCGATGTGAACTGGCTCCGTACAGACGGTTTATATTGCCGGAGACACGGAGGACCTCCACGTGAAGCTGCCAGCTTCTTGTAATGGAACATGGAATCGGTCTGGAACAGTTTAAGGGGAACATGGGGGGGGGGGGGGGGGGGAGAATAGGATTTTTTTTTCTTGCTACAACTGGGGAAATCTCTATTACTTTTCGCTAATTGCTTCCTTCAGGCGGACTGCTTCAGTGCACTAATGGGTTTTAATAAAAACTTCCAATTGGACCAGTAAACCCCTCATTAAGCTGTTTGGAGAACATGAATTTAAGAGAGGGGAGGGCAGGAGGTCGCTAGGAATACGCAAGTCACCTTTGCTGGTGAGTGGTACAGCCCTGATTGAAAACACTGGGGAGCGACTGCCCATGTCCACCAAATGCTATATTTAAAGGGACACTCCAGTCCAACAAGAAAGCTCCACCCAGGACTTTTGTCCTTCATTCTCGTGATGTCTGTGTAAGGCTCCGTTCACATATATGCAAATTGGATGTGTTTTGAACAGTAGTAGAACATGCTGCATTTTTCCTGCGCTAGACTGTACTGCAATGCTGTAAAATGCATTAAAAAAAAAAAACACACCGGACCCCAGTACAGTGGGGGAAAAAAAAAGAAGAAGAAAAAAGCATCTGAACACCCACTTTATCTAATTCTCTGGCTGTTTGGGATAGGGTGCGAAACAATCGCAAGCTAGTCTCTCCTTTTCACCCTCTAAACCATTTATTTAACAATCCCACCTTCCCTCCTGGTCTGGAACCTGATGCTATTCATTGGTGGCTCAATAAAGGCCTCTACAGAATTGGGCCCTTTTTGACCCCCCGAGGCCCATTCTCATTAGCCCACTGCCGATCTATATTGAAAATGCCTTTTTTCGTTTTTTTTTCAAATCTCCCATTTTTTTTACACTCCTTGGGCCCGGCCGTGACTAAGGATCCTTCAGTTACTCCCTACGAGACATGATGTATGCAGGAGGCAGGGCACAAGGGGGGTATATCTACCACCTATAGGCTGCTGCTTGACTCCCCTGACAAATTTCCCTACATGTGGGCATGGGATTCGGATCTAGCCTCCGAAAGTGATTTGGATCGTTGGCCTATAAGGGCATTCTGGACATTTCCCTAGTGGAACCCAATGTCAAAGTATTGACTAGGTGGTACTTGGTGCCTTATCGTTTATCGAGGCTTTATCAGTCTTCCTCACCCCTTTGTTTTCGCAGGTGCCACTCGTTTGGCACTATGTATCATATAGAGTTGTGCTCATAAGTTTACATACCCTGGCAGAATTTATGATTTCTTGGCCATTTTTCAGAGAATATGAATGATAACACAAAAACGTTTCTTTCACTCATGGTTGGTGTTTGGCTGAAGCCATTTATTATCAATCAACTGTGTTTACTCTTTTTAAATCAAAATGACAACAGAAATTACTCAAATGACTCTGATCAAAAGTTTACACCATCACCCGGTGACCACGCCTCCTAAAATGTCACAGTCCCAGCATGCCCAGGGACTGTGACGGCATAAGGGGGCGGGGTCACCGCCTATATAAGTCCGTTGCGGAGCGTTCAGAGACCATTGCAGCTGGAGAGAGCGTTGTGTCAACATCTCTGGAAGAGAAGAGGGAAGGAGACGATCCAGAAGTCCGGACCACCGCTGGCAAAAGAGCGGCAGAAGATAGCGGTGGAGCCGGCAGAAGGTGCAGACACCAGGAGAAGACGCCGGAGAGACCCCCGAAGTCGTAAGAAGACCCCCGAAGTCGGAAGAAGACCCCGGAGCTGCCTAATAAATTACCTGTGTACTGTGTTTTTTATTGACATTTTTTTGTCTAGGTGAATGTGTAGGGGTACCATGTACCCCATACTCATTCACATAGGGTGAGGGGCCGGGATCTGGGGGCCCCCTTATTAAAGGTGGCTCCTGGATTCCGATAAGCCCCCCAGCCCGCAGACCCCGACAACCAACGGCCAGGGTTGTCGGGAAGAGGCCCTTGTCCTCATCAACATTGGGACAAGGTGCTTTGGGGGTGGGGGGGCCCGCAGGGCGCCCCCCATGCCCCAAAGCACCCACCCCCCATGTTGAGGGCAAGCGGCCTGGTACGGTCCAGGAGGGGGGGCGCTCGTCCCCACCCCCATTCCTGACCGGCAGGGCTGCGTGCTCGGATAAGGGTCTGGTATGGATTTTGGGGGGACCCCCCACGCCGATTTTTCTGCGTAGGGGGTTCCCCTTACAATCCAAGCCAGTTTTTTTATTTGAAACTTTGGCGTGGAGTTCCCCCTTATGATTCATACCAACTACTGTATGTTTTCATTTGTTAATGCCAAAAATGTGGCAAAGTCGTACAAAGTAGTACTGCTCCCAAATCGCGGTAAAAATCGCGGCAAAATCGCGGCCGTGAAATCTCGTTAAAATCGAGCGACTTTGAAGTCATATGAAATGTGTGAGGGGCCTTAGGCGTATCTGACATAGTAAATTGCTGGTCTCTCCAATCATTCTTGTTCCAGATTGTGTAAGGAATTTTTCTAGGTGCTCTGTATCGTCTATACCTAGACTGGACAAGGCTTGAGGTCACTTAGACGTTAAGTATTCATTTTGGCATTGTCCCTTTCCCCATCATTGTGGTGGAGAGATGCCTATTATTCAATGTATTTGCAAAGTTTGTGCCAGAATCTTGGCTGTTGCTATGATTACAGTACTTTTCTCTGTCGGTGTTAAATCTTCAATAAAAATTTATTGAAAGTAAAAAAAAAAAAAGCTGTAATTCATCCGGAAACGCATCAAAAACACACTGGAATGCGTCAAAAACATGCAGAAACGCACCCGGGAACAGATCTGGAGTGCGTTTTTGTGGTGTGAACCAGCGCTAAAGAACAGGAAGCTAGGTGCAGAATGAATGTTACAGGCTCTCAGAAAAAGTTCCCGTTTGACTGGAGTGCACCTTCAAGGCAAAAAGATGGCACCGCATCCCCATTATGGCACAAGAGTTAAACATGAGACAGAAAAAAGCCATATTCAAATGAAGTCAAAAAGAAAAGAAGAATAAAAATAAGATTTCAAAAGAGCGTCTTCCTGCAGGGAACAGGAGAGAGCGGGAACACAAAGCAAAGTTTCGGAATGTTTTAAGGCATTGTTCTTTGAAGTCTTGGTCGGCCGTCTTCAGTGCGGCAGAATCCTTCCTTCAGATAGGAGGGAGAATGAGAAGAGATGTTGTTCCTGCAAAATTATAACGCAAAGT
Source organism: Lithobates septentrionalis (assembly GCA_037952835.1). Taxonomy (NCBI): domain Eukaryota; kingdom Metazoa; phylum Chordata; class Amphibia; order Anura; family Ranidae; genus Lithobates; species Lithobates septentrionalis. The sequence continues at coordinate 684,600 of JBBDGP010001332.1, forward strand.
ATATTGTGGTTTTCCTGTATCTCCGCTCTGCCAGGACACATTTACATCTCCTTCATCTGGACGGTCAGGAACATCGCATCCAAGGGACAAGAAAAACACGGGTCCCCTGGCTACAAAGAACGAGCGCAGGAAACAAAAGGGGATCAGTCTGCGCTCCACAGGCAGTCGCTGAGCTTTGTTTAGGAACAGGAAATGGACGCAGGTGACAAGGGACATGGTTCAGGACGATGACAAGCCAGGCGAGGGTAATGTTAAAGTGTAGTCGGAGCTTGTGCTGTTGTAGAGCAGTCTGAGACAATGTAGACATTTCTTTTACCTTAAAGTGGTTGTAAACCTAAGCCTAGGTTCACACTGGTGCGTGCAAAACACTGCATGTGATTCGATGCGATGTCTGTGCGATGCAATCTGAGCCATACATATTGTATGGCTAAAATCGCATCTGCACTAAAATGGTGCAGGACAGTTTATTTCCCCGCACCTGAATCACACCCATGCAATGCGATTTTGGCAATTGCACTGCATTTTTCAATCTGTTTCAGGGTGTCGTTAATCTAACATTGACACCCGCAGCAGATCGCAAGGATAACGTGTGATTGTCTTGCAGTGCGATGCGATGCGGGGAAACGCAGTGAATCCTGTGCAATGCCTGCATCGCATCAGTGTGAACCAGGGCTCTGACATGAAATATGAACAAAGCATATCCCTCTATAGTGTGTACTTGTCCTAATTCAAAGCACTAAATATAATTTCTGTCTGCTGCTTCATTCCTCTGCTGAGGATGAGCTCAGGCGTGTTCGCAAAATACAGCACATGCAGAGCCCGCCAGGAAGTCGGCACTACGCTAATCACAGGCAGTGAGACATTTCTCGATCTCTGCAGCCGCACATCGGGAAATGTCTCACTGCCTGTGATTAGCGCAGCACAGTGCCGACTTCCTGGTGGGCTCTGCACCTGCTGTTTGCGAACACGCCTGAGCTCATCCTTAATCATGAATCACTTCTGACTAGTTTTTCGGACATCAAGAGAAAAATGGTGACAGAGGAGGGATCTCCAGCTGATTGACAGCCTCAGCTCTGTTCCTGTGCGCTGTGTGAAGGGGGGGTGGGGGCGTGTCTTTTCCCTCCAATCAGCATTCAGACCTCTCCTTGCTGAGCTCTACAGAATGCTCTCCACCCACTGTTTTCTGACAGCTCAGACAAGCTTATAAATTCAGCACTTTGAACAGATGCTGAAAAGGGAAAGCTGCAGATAAACAGGAGACAGCCGCGTGTCAAAATGTAACATGCGCACAGGAGCGGACGCATGAATCCGCATCCGAAAGAGGACCCGTCTAGTTTTACCTAATAGCAGGACTAGCGCTGCCTACTGCACTGTACTACAGGCTCTCTCTAATGAAGGTCATGTGACCAAAAGCCTAGTCCTTTCCTCGTGATCTCTGTCCAAGAGGAGAGTCAGATTCAGTTTTCAGGTGACACGGGGGGGGGGGGGGGGTCTGTTTTTAGGCTGTCCAGTGACAACACAGATTCCACATTAAGCAATCTTCAGTGGGAAGATACTGCTATAGCTCACAAAAAGACAAAAGCTGTCATTGTCCATTCTTAAACCAGCCACAGATGATGCAAATTTCTTTCCTTTCACCAGAGCTTGCAGAAAAATAAATTGCTTGATTCCCCCATCAATACAGTCATTGTTGATGTTGGAATGCCTCCCGCAGCACTATTGTGTTCTGCTGGCAGGGAGCCTTCGCTGCCGGCAGAACACAATCATTTCTGCTGGCAGCAATCACATACAAAAAAAATCCGACAGGCTGCTTGTACTGAATTCAATTGATGAATCAACTACAGTACAGCAAGCCTGCCCATAGCTTGATCAAATCTTGGATGGTCCCTGCTGAACCGGCCGAGATTTGATCCGTCTATGGCCGGCTTTAATGTAGCGTTACCCTGACTCATTAACCTAGGATACGTTTTTTTTTCTGTTCAGTTCATGTATGCTTGCTAAGCAAGGTGTAAGTGTAAACCGTCCAAGTATTATCCAGTTGCTTGTGCAATTCGTGGCTGTGATCACAAATATCTGACACAGATCAACCCCCTGCTGCAGCATCTCACCTTGTGGCTTGTTACAAAGTCGCATGGTTGCGGTCCGATCACTTGCCAAAGGAGACTGAGGAATTGCTTTTTCCTGCCTGCAGCAGATTGATGACATCATCTCAGCCTAGACACTAGACTGAAGCCCCCTCTATTGTCTTTCATTTTATTCATAAAAAGTACAGAGTCTGTGAAAAAAATTATTGTTGCTGCATGTTAGCGATTCATTTATGCAGACTTAAAGTGGTGTTCCACCCCAAAAAAAAAAAAAAACGACATGAAAAATCCTAAAAAAAATTACAAAAAAACATTTGGATATTTTTTTTTTTTTTACTCACCTCTAAATGCCTGTTGCTAGGGGGTCCCTCGTAGTCTGCCTCTTCCAGTGCCTGGGCTGGTGACATCACTTCCGTCTCGGCACAGGAAGGGCTCAGCTCTGCTCCCTCCCTCCTGTCAATCATCTGGGACCCATTACAAGTCCCAGGTGACTGAGCTGATAATCACAGCGCTCGCGCATGTGCAGTGGGTGCCAGGCTGTGAAGTCACAGCCCGGCGCCAACAGTTGCAATGCCGGGGCCGCCGAACGGAGGGGGAGACGAGCGGGGCTTTGATTCCCCGCATCGCTGGACCCTGGGACAGGTAAGTGTCCAATTAAAAGTCAGCAGCTGCAGTATTTGTAGCTGCTGACTTTTAATTTTTTTTTTTTTTTGATTGGCCCTCCTCTTTAAGACGTTACTGAAAGGCCCTCCTTAAATACCATTGGTGGAGAGTTCCTTTAAAGTGGTTGTAAAGGCACAAGCTTTTTTACCTTCTTGCATTCTATGCATGAAGGTAAAAAAATCATCTTGTGGTGCAGCAGCCCAGGCCCCCTAATACTTACCTGAGCCACCTCTCGATCCAGCGATGTCCACGAGAGCCTTGCCTCTCCAGGGACTCATACTCCTGATTGGCTTTTGGCAACCATTGGTTCCCGCTGCTGTCAGTCACAGCCAGTGAGCCAATCAGGAGACAGAGGGGGCGGTGCCGACCTACGGCTCCATGAGTTATGGACACACAGATGCTATGGCTCAGGAGCACACCGGCTTGGGTGCACTCAGAGCGAGCTGCTTGCTGTGGGGGCACTTGGGAGGAGGGAGGGGTCAGGAACGCCGGTGTGGGACCCAAGAAGAGGGGGATTCAGGCTGCTCTGTGCCAAAACCACTGCACAGAGCAGATAAGAATAACATGTTTGTTATTGAAAATATAAGACTTTAATGTCGCTTTAACCCAGGGGATCCTCAAACTACGGCCCTCCAGCTGTTGCTGAAACTACACATCCAATGAGGCATTGTAAAACTCTGGACATTCACAGACATGACTAGGCATGATGGGAATTGTAGTTCCTGAACACCTGGAGGGCCGCAGTTTGAAGACCCCTGCTTTAACTACAAACACTTAGCATGGTTTAGCTTGCATAGACATCGTGATTACTGAGAGAGAAGGGACTGGGAAAATGCTTCCTCCTGCCTGCAACTGAATGATGACATCATCTCAGCCTAGACAAAGTCACTGCACTGGAGCGTAAGGATGTTCTTTAATGATAAAGGGTGTGGATTTTTTCATAAATGATATGGCGCTGTATATTGTGACATGTCAGGGATTGAATCATGAAAACTTGTAAAGTTACTGAAAGGTCTGCTAAAAGCGGAGGTTCACACAAAAAATTGAACCTTGCTTTTCGGAACCCTCCCCCACTCCGGTGTCACATTTGGGGGGGGAGGGGGGTGCAGATACCCATCTAAGACAGGTATTTGCACCCACTTCCGGGCATAGACTCCCACTGAAGTTTATGCCATTTCCCGTTCCCCCGCGCTGTCTGCTGAGACACACACGGGTCCCAGAGACAACAGGGACCATTCGGATTGTGCAGCGCGACTCGCGCATGCGCAGTAGGGAACCGGGAAGTGAAGCCGCAAGGCTTCATTTCCGGATTCCCTTACCTAAGATGGCGGCGGCAGCACCCGAGGACCGAGGGACGGTTCGGCCTCGGGTGCCGACATCGCTGGACCCTGGGACAGGTAAGTGTCCATATTTTAAAAGTCAGCAGCTGCAATATTTGTAGCTGCTGACTTTTAAAAAAAAAAAGAAATTTGCGTGACTCCCGCTTTAAAGAACAAGAAAAAAAACTGACTTCTGCTTCTTGTTCATAGATTTACTGAAACACATACTGTTTTGGGATTGAAAGAAAAGCACCTACATGTTGCAAGTCTAAGAATAGAAAAACACATTTTATCTATATATTATTATTATTATATTATTTTTTTCTTTCTATTTTTAGTCTTGCATACACACACACTGATCAGCCACAACTTTATGACCACTGACAGGTTAAGTGAATAACATTGATTATCTTGTTACTATGGCATCTGAAAGTCGGTGTTATATAATATGCAGCAAGTAAACAGGTTGTCCCCGAAATTGTTCTGTAGAAATCAGAAAACAATGGACATTGCAGTCTGTATGGGGCTGTGCAGCTGCAGAGCGGTCAGTCAGGGTGCCCATCCATGCTGACCCGTGTCCACAGCCAAAAGCGCCTACAAGGGGCACGTGAGCATCAGAACTTGGACCACGGAGCAATGGAAGAAGGTGGCCTGGTCTGATGAATCACGTTCTCTTTTACATCATGTGGATGGCTGGGTGCGTGTGTCGGTTACCTGGGGAAGAGTTGGCACCAGGATGCACTATAGGAAGAAGGCAAGCTGGTGGAGGCAGGGTGAGGCTTTGAGCAATGTTTTGCTGGGAAACCTTGGCTCCTACTATTCTTGCAGATGTTACTTTAACCCATTCCACCTACCTCAACATTGTTGCTGACCAAGTAGACCCCTTCATGGAAACGGTATTCCCTGATGGCATGTTCCTGCCCGAGGAAGGGTGTTAACATTTTAGCCTGAAACTGTTGTGGGTGAATTTTTATTGCAGTTTTTGGATATTTGTAATTTTGTGCATTTTTATTACATTTTAAGTGCAGCAATCCCTTTATATATGGCCTTTATATATGGCCAGTTGGATGGCCTGATTACAATGCACTGGTAGATTTCCCAAAGTGCTCTTCACCTCACCTGTTGAGAGATATACACTATCTTGTCAAAAGTATTGGGACACCTGCCTTTACACACATGCACTTCAATGGCATCCCAGTCTTAGACCCCCTTTCACACTGGGGCGCTTTGTAGGCGCTACAGCGCTAAAAATATCACCTGCAAAGCGCCCTGAAAGAGCCGCTCCCGTCTCTTCAGTGCGAAAGCCCCAAGGGTTTTCAAACTGGAGCGGTGCGCTGGCAGGACGGTAAAAAAAGTCCTGCTAGCAGCATCTTTGGAGTGGTGTGTATATCGCTCCGCCACCGCTCCTGCCCATTGAAATCAATGGGCAGCGCGACTATCCCGCCCGCAGCAGCATGGGTTTTTCGGCCACTAGTGGGGGTTAAAAGCACCCCGCTAGCGGCCGAATACCCCTGCAAATACGACAGTAAATCGCCGCTAAAAATAGCGGCGCTTTACCGCCGACGCCCCAGTGTGAAAGGGGCCTAAGTCCGTAGGGTTCAATATTGAGTTGGCCCCCCCTTTGCAGCTATAACAGCTTCAACTCTTCTGGGAAGGCTGTCCACAAGGTTTAGGAGTGTGTCTATGGGAATGTTTGACCATTCTTCCAGAAGAGCATTTGCGATGTCAGGCACTGATGTGGACAAGAAGATCTCGCTCGAACTCTCCGCTCTAATTCATCCCAAAGATGTTCTATCAGGTTGAGGTCAGGACTCTGTGCAGGCCAGTCATGTTCCTCCACCCCAAACTCGCTCATCTATGTCTTTATGGACTTTACTTTGTGCACTGGTGGGCAGTCATGTTGGAACAGGAAGAGGCCATCCCCAAACTGTTCCCACAAAGTTGGGAGCATGAAATTGGCCAAAATGTCTTGATATGTTGATGCCTTAAGGCCCCATTCACACCTGAGTGTTTTGTAGCTTGAAGCCTGAAGCTACAAAACTCTGGAGGGGAAAAAATCAATTATTCTCTATGGAGATGGTTCACATCATCACTCCAAAACGCCTGAAGCCAGAAGCTCCAAAACGCCTGAAGCTCAAACAAGTTCTGGAACTTTTTTTTTAGGCAGATTTGGGCGTTTTTCTGCTTTTTACATTGGTGACCTTTTGACCTGTACAAAATCGTGTCAAAAACGTGGCAAAATCGCAGGACTTTCTGCTTGAAAGCGCTACGCTCGGGTGTGAATGGGGCCTCAGAGTTTCCTTCATTGGAACGAAGGGGCCAAGCCCAACCCCTAAAAAACAACCTGACACCATAATCCCCCCTCCACCAAATGATTTGGAGGGGTAGCCCAATACTTTTGGCAATATAGTGTGAATGAGAGAGTTTGGGGTGGAGGAACTTGACTGACCTGCACAGAGTCCTGACCTCAACCTGATAGAACACCTTTGGGATGAATTAGAGCAGAGCCTGTGAGCCAGGCTTTCTCATCCAACATCAGTGCCTGACTTCACATTCTTGCAGAATGCGTTTCTGGAAAGAATGGTCGAACATTCCCATTGAGAATGCCAATCAGCAGTGTACAAACTCTAATCAAGAAGTGGAAAATGAGGGGTTCTGTTGAAACCAAACCACGGTCAGGTAGACCAACTAAAATTTCAGACACAACTGCCAGGAAAATTGTTCGGGATGCAAAGAAAAACCCACAAATAACTTCAGGTGATATACAGGACTCTCTGAAAACATGTGGTGTGGCTGTTTCAAGATGCACAATAAGGAGGCACTTGAAGAAGGATGGGCTCCATGGTCGAGTCACCAGAAGAAAGCCATTACTACGCAAATGCCACAAAGTATCCCACTTACAATACGCCAAACAGCACAGAGACAAGCCTCAAACCTTCTGACACAAAGTCATTTGGAGTGATGAGACCGAAATTGAGCTTTTTGGCCACAACCATAAACACTACATTTGGAGAGGAGTCAACAAGGCCTATGATGAAAGGTCCACCATTCCTACTGTGAAACACGGAGGTGGATCGCTGATGTTTTGGGGATGTGTGAACTACAAAGGCACAGGAAATTTAATCAAAATTGATGGGAAGATGAATGCAGTATGTTATCAAAAAAATAATGGAGGAACATTTGCATTCACAAGGCCAAGTCGACCTGTCATTGGATACAGCAGAATAAAGTGAAGGTTCTGGAGTGGCAATCTCAGTCTCCTGACCTAAATATCATTGAGCCACTCTGGGGAGATCTCAAACGTGCAGTTCATGCAAGACAGCCCAAGAATTTACAGGAACTGGAGGCTTCTTGCCAAGAGGAATGGACAGATTTACCATCTGAGAAGATAAAGAGCCTCATCCACAAATACCAAAAAAAACTTCAATCTGTCATTGATGTTAAAGGGGGCAATACACGGTACTAAGTACTGGGGTATGTAAACTTTTGATCAGGGTCATTTGGGTAGTTTCTGTTGCCATTATGATTTAAAAAGAGTAAACACAGTTGATTGTTAATAAATGGCTTCAGCCAAACACCAACCATTAGTGAAAGAAATGTTTTTGTGTTATCATTCATATTCTCTGAAAAATGGCCAAGAAATCATAAATTCTGCCAGGGTATGTAAACTTATGAGCACACACACATATATATATATATATATATATATATATATATATATATATATATATATATATATATATAATTTTTTTTTCTTTTATGTAGTTATATGTATATAGATATATTTATATATAATATTTTAAATTATAACCAAACTAGATAAATTCTCTGTGTCTGGAAATTTTGCATAGTACTGAGCATAGCCCACAGAGCCTCAATTGAAATGAGTCTCTGATAGTATCAGCGGCTATTTGATTTCTGTTAATCTCTACATTTCCTCTTTAATTAAATGAAGAAAACATAAAGACCACCTGTGTTTTGATCATGCAGGCAAAGAAAAAGCTTCACTTTAATGCCCCTACTGCTGCAGTTTCTTCCTGGTTTCTGGCCTAGGCCAAAATGATGTCATACATTCTAGGAGGGTAGGAGGGGTTTTCTCAGCTAAGCATGACCTCCTGCTTGTATGTCTGAGCTAAGGCCAGATGAATTCCAGGAAGTAAACGCTACATTTGCCCTTGCGCAAGATGGCCACTGCCAGAAATGCTAAGGGAGTTATTTTTCAAAGTGGTTTCTGAGCAATAAAACATGGAGACATGAATAGATGGGTGAGTTTGCTTAGAAAAGGCTTAACTAGGGCTTTGTTGCATCCATATGACAAATCCAGTTTCTAGTTTGATTTTTTTTTAATTATTCTGTATAACTTTATTAAACTGTATTTTGTACTATTGTACTGGAGTTTCCCTTTTTATCGTCCTCTTCTAATGTAAAGTAAGGGTGTGAGCCATGCAATGACTTACAGTTGTGATACAGACAGGAATAGGCAGACACGTTCCCCATCAGGTCACTTACCAAAAGAATACCTGTAATAGACAAAACAAAGAGTTCTATTAGACAGAAAATTCCATTCCAAGTGTAAAGAAAGAAATAGGAGTGTTGTCAGGAACACCCAATCACATTCAACAGTCCACACACTAATGCCCCGTACACGCGATCGCACATTCCAACAACAAAATCCATCAGATTTTTTCCGACGGATGTTGCCTCAAACTTGTCTTGCATACACACAGTCACACAAAGTTGGTCGGAAATTGTGAACGTCAAGAACGCGGTGACGTACAACACATACGACGAGCCGAGAAAAATTAAGTTCAACAGCCAGTGCGGCTCTTCTGCTTGATTCCGAGCATGCATGGAACTTTGTGCGTCGGAATTGTGTACACAGGATCGGCATTTCCGACAACGGATTTTGTTGTCGGAAAATTTTAGATCCAGCTCTCAAACTTTGTGTGTCGGAAATTCAGCTGGAAAAAGTCCGATGGGGCCCACACACGGTCGGAATTTCCGACAACAAGATCCGATCGCACATTTCCCGTCGGAAAGTCCGACCGTGTGTACAGAGCATTAGAGATCTGATTGGTTTCTGTGGGCAGCACTGTCAGTTTTCTAAGGACTAATAGATACTTACATGTGCAAGGGCATAAAATGACAAACCAGATAATAGGACAGCGATCTGCATGCCGTTTCCATTTAAGTCTAGAGATATACAAATTGCACCGCACTGCATTAAACTCGCACAGGACCCTTTTTACAATTGAATCAGGTTCACATAGCATATTGGTGAACAGCCTCCATAGAAACAAATATTATTTCAATTATCATGCAATTTCATGCATTCTGGAATGCATCAGAAATCGCATTAGTGTGAACCAGGGCTTAATCCTTCCCAAAAGTTTTGTTTGGACATATGAGAAACTCTCACCTAAAAAATAAAAATATTGGAGCTCCAGGGAAATGTCCAAACGACCCTTGCAGCAGGACTACACTAGAAAATTACTTAGAACCCCCAAACATTATACATTTTGTTTTTCTAACACCCTAGAGAATAAAATGGCGGTCGTTGCAATACTTTCTGTCACACCGTATTTGCGCAGCGGTCTTACAAGCACACTTTTTTTGGAAATAATACACTTTTTTGAATAAAAAAATAAGACAACAGTTAAGTTGGCCCAATTTTATTTTTTTTTATACCGTGAAAGATAATGTTACACCGAGTAAATTGATACCCAACATGTCATGCTTCAAAACTGCGCCCGCTCGTGGAATGGCGACAAACTTATACCCTTAAAAATCTCCATAGGCGACCTTTAAAAAAATTCTACAACTTGCATATTTTGAGTTACAGAGGAGGTCCAGGGCTAGAATTATTGCTCTCGCTCTAACGATCGATACCTCACATGTGTGGTTTGAACACGGTTTTCATATGCAGGCGCTACTCACGTATATGTTTGCTTCTGCATGCGAGCTCGGCGGGACGGGGCGCATTTACACTAAAATGCAATAGAAAAAATGGCCCTTTAAGAGCTATGGGCGGAAGTGACGTTTTGACTTTGCTTCTGCCCTGCAATGGTACGGAGATGGGTGGCCATCTTTCCCTCACTCGTCTCCATACCACAAATGGAAGAGGACCCGATCACTTCTGCCATTACCGACGGCTCTGGTAAGTGGCGGAGGGCACCGGAGAGCGGCAGGAGGGCCTCTCCCCCGCCGCCGACGATAAAAGTGATCTCGTGGCAAATCTGCCGCAGAGACCACTGTTATCGGAAACCGGACTGCGCGCTGAAGAGGATACCAGGGTTATGGCAGCTAGCTGCTGCCATAACAAAGATATCCCTCTTCAAACAGCCGATGTATATCGGCGTGCGGCGGTCCGGAAGTGGTTAAGGCCTGAGGAAGAAGACACCTTGGAGCTACGACAGGGTTCTTCAATTAATAAAGGACTTGTCAAAAACTGTCTCTTTGTTGTTTTTAAAACTACACTTCTTTTTTTGGGGTGAATGTGTAGAGTACAATGTACCCCATACTCATTAACATGGGGGGGTGGGTGGAATCTGGGGACCCCCTTGTTAAAGGGGGCTTCCAGATTCCGTTGAGCCCCCTGCCCACAGACCCCCACAACCACCGTCCAGGGTTGTCGAGAAGAGGCCATTGGCCACAAGGTGCTTTGGAGTGTGGGGCACAGAGCCCCTCCGGCCCCAAAGCACCCAATCTCCTCATGTTGAGGGCATGTAGCCTGGCATGGTCTAGAAGGGGTGGGGGGCGTTCGCTAGGTCCCCCCCCCCCCCCCCCTTTCCTGACCAGCCAGGCTGCGTACTCGAATAAGGGTCTGGTATGGACTTTTTTAAAATTTTGACCTAGGGTTCTCCCTCAAGATCCATACCAGACTCAAGTTGTTGTTTTTTTTGTTTTTTTTTTGTTAAATTCGGCGTGAGGTGTAAGTCGCATGGAAGTCGGACATGAAGTCACAGAGCAAAGTCGGATAGGAAGTCGTACTACTTTCGTGTCGGAACAGTGAGCCTAAGTGGTGGATTATTTGTCACAACACTTTCATTTGGTGTTGGTATACAGTAGCTTACACCAATGAAGCCATCCTAGCGCTGGTAAAATTGTGGTAATACAAATAGGAGAGCGATGACACCCTATAGAAGGAAATGCCTGAACAACAACAACCTTCATGGCAGATCACCAGGGATTATTTTAACAAAACATGCATTAAACCTGAGGAAAACATACTGAAAATGACTTTATTATATAAAAATTTCTATGGGGTTTTAGAGATTGGGTTTAATATAAATTTAACCCCCCCCCGATATATTTTTGGATTGGAGGAGAAAGCAAGCAAACCTGGATGGAAAATACAATCTCACAAAGAGCGACCCTCTGGTGGGGCTGAATGTAGGACCGACGCTGACGCCAGTAAGAACGTACTGATTACAGCGAAGGGGGTGCGCACTGAAACTCCCCACCTCTCCCATGAACCATGTCTATCCTTCCCCTTCGCATCCTAAAAAAACTGCAATTCAGCTTGGCAAAGACAGAGTCCTATTAGAGGAAGCCCTGGAGACAGCATTAGCACCAGGCACAGGATGCTGCAGAGATGCTCTGGCTGTTTATAATGAAATGAATCTTTGAAATCCAATCCTTTCTCCAGAGTGCAAGAATTCAAACTGATTCAGACTTCCAGTCAGCTTTCAATGATTATCTTGGTCTGTTCTTCAAATAAAGCAAAAGACGAAAAAAAAGAGAAAACCCCTCAGCTCCTTCTGCCAGGACAAGCTGATGTACAGTTCCTGTGCATTAAATAGACACAGATAATTACAAAATGTCATTAAGTGCCGGTTCACACATAGGCGATGACAGACATCGCATGCGATTCGCACCGCATTGCTGCGCCGATCTCATGCGTTGCGAATTTTAGCCATACATACTGTATGGCTGAAATGGCATTCGCACCAAAATGGTGCAGGATCCTTTTTTTTGGTCTGTGCTGGAATCGAATCGCATGGGTGTTCAGAGCTATGGGATCCGATTCCTGCACCATTTGACAAATCGCACTGCGATACGTGAACCGATCTGCGGGTGTCACTAACTTTGTATTGACACCCACGGCGGTTCGCATAGGGCAGTCTGAACCGCCAGCGGTGACATTTTTGTTAAAGAAGCACAAAGAATTAGCAACTTTAAGGCAGGCCATAGATTTCCTTCCACCTTGTTTATACTTACAAAAACAAAAACAAAAAAATCGACCCGCATCAGTCACAGTGTCCCTAATCGCCGCCACACACCAGTCATATTGTGCTTAATCACTGCTACGCTAGTTACAAGGTCTCTGATCACCGCCACACCAGTCATACTGTGCTTAATCACTTCTACGCTAGTTACAAGGTCTCTGATCACCGCCACACCAGTTACAGTGTCTCTGATCACCCCCACACCAGTTACAGTGTCTCTGATCACCCCCACACCAGTTACAGTGTCTCTGATCACCGCCACACCAGTCATATTGTGCTTGATCACTGCTACGCTAGTTACAAGGTCTCTGATCACCCCCACACCAGTTACAGTGTCTCTGATCACCCCCACACCAGCCATATTGTCCCTAATCACCACCACATCAGTTACAGTGTCTCTGATCACCAACACACCAGTCATATTGTCCCTAATCACCGCTGCACCAGTTACAGTGTCTTCCATCACCTCCACACTAGTGACAGTGCCTTGGATCACAACCACACCAGTTACAGTGTCTTTGATCACCCCCACACCAGCTATATTGTCCCTAATCACCGCCGAACCAGTTACAGTGTCCCTGATCACCAACACACTAGTTACAATGTCTCTGATCACTGCTGCATCAGTTACAGTGTCTCTGATCACCACCACATTAGTTACAGTTTCTCTGATCACCACAACAGTCATATCGTCCCTAATCACCGCCGCACCAGTTACAGTGTCTTCCATCACCGCCGCACCAGTTACAGTGTCTTCCATCACCGCCGCACCAGTTACAGTGTCTTCCATTACCGCCGCACCAGTTACAGGGTCTTCCATCACCGCCACACTAGTGACAGTGCCTTGGATCACCACCAAACCAGCCATATTGTCCCTAATCACCGCCGAACCAGTTACAGTGTCTCTGATCACCAACACACTAGTTACAGTATCTTTAATCACCACCACACTAGTTACTGTGCCTCGGATCACCACCATACCAGTCATATTGCCCCTAACCACTGCCACACCAGTTACAGTGTCTCCCATCACCGGCACACCAGTTACAGTGTCTCTGATCACTACCACACACCACACCAGTTACAGTGTCCCTCAAGAAATGAGATAGGCAGTCAATACATCAGCACTAATTGATTTTCAAATATATATACCATAGATTGTGGACTCTACTTCCACACAGACTAAATAATATACACTGATTTGGGTTACTTTTACCAAGGAATACATTTTGGATGAAAATTCATGAATAAAGTTTATTACAAATTTTTATAACAGAAACTAAGAAAAAACAGTGTTGATTAAATATCACCAAAAGAAAGCTCTATCTGTCTAAAAAATATAAAAATGTCACTTGGGTGCAGTGATGGGTGCCTGAGTAATAATGTAACAGTGCTGAAAGCTGAAAATTGGCCTGGACTAGAAGGAGGTGAAAGTGTCTGGACCTGGAGTGGTTAAAGAGAACCGGTCTTATAAATAATATATCACATAGCAGACTTTGTGTCCCCTATGTGATATAAATCAAGTAATAGTGAAAGTTAAAAAATAAAGTTACACCCAAGCACTTAAAATTTCCCCTCCAAATAAATTTTAGCCCATCCTGCCCCTTACGTACACACACACACAAAAGTAAAACGCATCCATCAGGGGCACCTACATATGAAAACATTGCTTGCAACGCACATCTTACATATGGCTGTGTACGCCGGAGCAATAATTCTAGGCCCATTATTTGTGGTAATTCTAAATGGATGACTTATAGGGGCTTTTAACCACTTCAGCCCCGAAAGGATTTGACCCCTTAATGCCCAGGCCATTTTTTGCAATGCAGCACTGCGTCGCTTTAACTGACAATTGCACGGTCCTGCGGCGCTGTACCCCAAACAAAATTGATGTCCTTTTTTTCCCCACTAATAGAGCTTTGTTTTGGGCATATTTGATCACCTCTGCAGTTTTTATTTTTTGCGCTTTAAACAAAGAGTGACAATCTTGAAAACATTTTTTTTTTTACATTTTGCTATAATACAAATCCAAAAAAACAAATTTATTCATCAGTTTAGGATGATATATATTCCTCTACATATTTTTGGTAAAAAAAAAAAAAAAATCCCAATAGGCGTATATTGATTGGTTTGCGCAAAAGTTATCATGTCTACAAACCATAGGATAGATTTAGGGACTTTTTTTTATTGTTTTTACTAGTAATGGCAGCGATCTGCGATTTTTAGCGGGACTGCGCCATCGGGCAGACAAATCTGACCCGAAATGACACTTTTTGGGGACCAGTGATATTATTACATTGATCAGTGCTATAAAAATGCATTGATCAGTGTAAAAATGACACTGGCAGGGAAGCGGTTAACACTAGGGGGTGATCAAGGGGTTAATTAAGTGTGTTCCCTCAACATGTTCTAATGCCCCGTACACACGGTCGGATTTTCCGATGGAAAATGTTCGATGGGAGCTACTTGTCGGAAATTCCGACCGTGTGTAGGCTCCATCGGAAATTTCTGTCACACAAAATTTGAGATCCGGATCTCAAATTTTCCGACAACAAAATCCGTTGTCGGAAATTCCGATCGTGTGTACACAATTCCGACGCACAAAGTTCCACGCATGCTCGGAATCAAGCCGAAGAGCCGCACTGGCTATTAAACTTCATTTTTCTCGGCTCGTCGTATGTCACCGCGTTCTTGACGTTCGCAATTTCAGACAAACTTTGTGTGACCGTGTGACCGTGTAAGACAAGTTTGAGCCAACATCCGTCAGAAAGAATCCACGGTTTTGTTGTTGGAATGTGCGAACGTGTGTACAGGGCATAGCTGTAGGGGGGATGGGCTGCCTGGAACATGACAGAGATCCCTGTTCCCGATAACTGGGAACAGTAGATCTCTGTCATGTCCCCTGTCAGAACGAAGATTCGCCTTGTTTACAAAGGCAGATCCCCGTTCTGCCTTTGTACTAGGCCAGGGGTGTCAAACTCAACTTCATCGTGGGCCGCATCAGCACCATGATTGTCCTCAAAAGGGCCGATTGTATCTGTAAGATTAGATGTCCAGCGCATCCCCTCCCCTTACATTAGATGTCAAGAGCCACCCCACCATCAGAAGTTGAGTCCCCTACTCTCCCTAACATCACAGTGCACCCCCTTTCCTTATGCTGCTGCTGGGAAGAAGCTGGATGCATTGCTTGAAAGCAGAAAGTAGGGGTCTGGAGGAGGACCAGAGGAGGGCTGGAGCTCTCCTGCAGCTGCAGGAGAGGTGCGAGGGCCACATGAAATGGGCTGGAGGGCCGGATTCGGCCCGCGGGCCTTGTGTTTAAAACCTGTGTACTAGGTGATCGCGGGTCGCCGGCAGACATCAAGCCTGCTCGACCCGCGGGCACACTCTCACTGCGTGCGCCACCGGCGCCAACGTACACCTACTGTGATTTGCGCAGGAGAGCCAACCTGCCGCCGTATAACAACGGCGGCTGGTCGGCAAGCAGCTAAAGTCACTCTGCAGATGCTCAGTTTGGTGTGTATTGCTAGAGAGGGTTTTTTTTTTTTCTTGAGAGAGTGCATGTGATCAGCACAGGGCCAATCAGCACTGTTCAGAGGGTTGGGGGTCCTGGGTCCTGTTAGGAGAGCCAGTTCAGTATGAAAACTCCTCCTACAAGCTTTAACCAGGCACTGATAGAAGTCACAAGACTGCTATATACTGCTAATAAGAAAAGGTATTTAGCATTTTATGTTTACTAAAATAATTGCATTTCCATGTTCTGTGGACTGTGGGAGACCAGATATAGTGAATGCAGGGCCCTGGGTTTAGCAACACTTTAAGTGAATAAACAAGATCTTTTGGGACTACACCAGATTTGCCAATTGTCAGGCTGATTCCCTCCGGAGAAAAGGATCTTTGCAAATTATCAGCACCATACAGTAAAAAGCTTTAGGATTCAACAGAGAAATAAAAACGGGTGGGGTTCTCTTTAGGAATAACGGCCTGCAGACAATCCCGGGAACCGAGCTCACACTGTCTGCTGTAATGATTCTAGAAGCTCGGAGTTCCCCGGGGTTAAAGTTTATAGCCCTCCCGTAAGACGCAGCGTTTTCACTAATTGCGTTGAAGCTCATTTCATATTTGAGAATGTGACTTTTCATTTTGCAAAGCCTGGTCGTCCCGGGGTATTATGAGAACGCACGGTCAGACAAATCATAGAGTCTGCGTTTTTTTGTTTTTTTTACGAGCCTATCTGCTGTGCGACTGATCTCTAATCACGGCTATTTTCTAAATCGCTCCAACACTCCAAAGTGTCTAAAGGAAGCCAAGGAAGCCAGTGCACTTTATTGGAAGTCAATGAGCCAAACTTCTAATTACCTTGTAAAAGAGGTTCTGGGCTTTAACAAAAAAAAAGAAAAGATTTAGCAATGGGAAAATGGCTTTAGGGGGCCTCCTATGTTATGGGGATTATAAAACTATAGAGAAAGAAAGAAATAGAAAGTTAAACTCCGCCTTTGTGGAGGAAAATGGATAGATATAAAATCACTAAACATCATTTTGAAATATAGAATTTAGGCCACTTTTCACGCGATTTTACCGCGATTTCAGGGAATGCCTGTGTAAACTTGAGGTCTATGGAACTCAGCTCGGATCAAAGTCAGACCAAAGTAGTACAGGGACTACTTTGAAGTCGATGCGACTTGAAGTCGCACAGATATGAACGGTACTCATTGGAAATCATGGGGTACGACTTGTCATGCGACTTTGCAGTCCCAAGTGGCAGGACACGTCACACAAGTGTGAAAGGGGCCTAAAACAAATCCCTTCTGCAGCCAGGTATGACTTTCAGGAATCGGCACAAATTTCTGCAACCATAACAACAGTATTTTGTGTAGGGACTTCCATTATGTGACTGGCTCATTGCTTTTCTAAGTGATCTACACAGATTTATCCTAAAGTGATTGTAAACCTCAGACATGAAATATGAACAAAGCATATCCCTCCATAGTATGCACTTGTCTCAATCTAGAGCACTAAGTGTCATTTCTGCCTGGTGCTTCATCCCTCTGCTATCAGCGTGAGTCACTTCTGACAAGTTTTCCTGACACCAAGAGAAAAAAAGGTGACAGGGGTGGGATCTCCAGCTGATTATAAGCCTCAGATCAATTCCTGTGTGCTATGTACAGGGAGTGTGTCCCTTTCCTCCAATCAGCCCTCAGAGCTCTTCTCACTGAACTCTGCAGTGTTTGATTTGAGCTCTCCATCCCCTTTTTTTATGACAGCTCAGACAACCTTTATAAATTCTGGACTTTGAACGGCTGCAGAGAAGGGACTGTAGATAAACAGGTACAACTTATGTAGGATAGTTTGTTTTATTTCTGTGTATCACCTGAGGCCAGTCACTTAACTGATATATGTAAGGGTTTACAACCGCTTTAAAGCTGATCACTGGTTTCCTCCTATCCCCCCCACTTATAACTGATTGCTTAGCATTACAAATATAAACTCTACATGCCCTTTTTACTTACTTAAAGCGGGGGTCCACCTATCGTTTTTTTTTTTTTTGGAGTTCATTCACAAACTTTTCTTCTCATGATTATCTACTCACATGTTCTGTGTAATAAGTCCGCCTGTGTCCGATTTCGTTGTAAAGAATAACTTATAAAATTCACTGAAGGCGGTTTCCATCTTCATTGTGGGCATTTGAAGCCCACAAGCATGTATTTCCTGGATGCGGTGAATGCTGTGCTCCCAGCTTTCACCGAGATGTTGTGATGACGCTGTTGCACAATGCATGCTGGGAAGCCTGAGACTAGCTCCCAGGGGACTGTGGGAGGTCTGGGAGAGGCTAGAAACACGCCTACTCCCATGGGAGGAAAACCAGGACGTGCTAAGAAGATTAGGAAAAAAAAGGTAATTACGGCGATTTAAATTTTTTTACACAGCATGTCAGTATCTAGGCAAGGAAGAGAATGCATAGAGATAATGTTCAAAATTTGGGTGGAACCCCGCTTTAAATCCTTAGTCATGTGACACTCCAGCCCCAAGTCTTCTCTGTTATGTTTACAAAAGGCGGGGTCCTCCTTTGGGTGTCTACATCACTGCCTGCATGACATGAACACTTCCTATTGGCTGTCCAGTGGCAGGGTTTTCTCAGAATCTGGGGGAGGTGTCTGCACTGGTGAAATCAACACAAGGGGCCTATCAGAGGCCAGTTGGTACAGGCACATCTACAGTGCTGGATTAGTGCCCGCCCCCCTCCTTTTCAGATTTAGAAAAGCATGGCAAGGCTTACTCCTGCATCTCCAGCCCAGAAGCCAATATGACCTCATTCACACGGGCATACTTAAAGTGTTACTAAACCCAGGACCCTGCATTCATTATATATGGTCTCACACAGTACACAGAACATGGAAATGCAATAGCTTTAGTAAATATAAACTGCTAAATACCTTTTCTCATCAGCAGTATATAGCAGTCTTGTGACTTCTATCAGTGCCTGGTTAAAGTTTGTAGGAGGCGTTTTCATTCTACTCTGACTGTCCTACCAGGCTGCAAGACCCCTGACCCTCTGTCTGGACAGTGCTGATTGGCCCTGTGCTGATCACATGCACTCTCCCCAAAAAAAAAAAAAAGACTCTATATCAATACATACCAAACGGAGCATGTGCAGCTTGTCTCCTAGCTCTGTACTACCAGGAGATATATTGGGGACAGTGGAAGAAGGGGAGGATCGATCACAGAAGACAGGAGCAAACATCCTTTTTTCACAATGCAGAAGATTAACCTCTTAGGTTCCAAAGTGAGTATAACAAACATGCTTTACTGTATATACACACTGATTTTACTGTTTTGGATTTAGTAACACTTTAAGCGTACACCCATATGTGTGCGGTCTCTCTCTCTCTCCCACCTCACTGGACTCAGTGAGAGCAGCGGAAGCCATTGGCTCCTGCTGCTGTCAATCAAATCCAGTGAGGAGGGGCTGAGCAGCACTGTGTGTGTCAATAGACACACACAACACGGCTAGGGATCGAGCCTACACATGAGCCACCATAGGAAGTGGTTAACTATGGTGTGCACTCAGGAGGGGGGAAGAGTCAGGAGCTAATTGTGGGGACCCTAGAAGAGGAGGACCAGGGCTGCTCTGTGCAAACCAAGCAAGTATAAAAAGGTGTTTTTTTTTTTTTAAAAAGAACCTTTACAATCACTTTAATGATTCATACTCTGAATGGTCTAAGGTTATTAGTGGTGTACCCCAAGGTTCACTCATGGGACCCCTGCTTTTTAATATCTTCATAAATGATATTGGGTCTGGGATTAAAAATACCATTTCTGTTTTTTGCAGATGACACCAAGCTATGCAGTGGAATACCGTCCTTACAGGATGTCTCCAATTTACAAGCCGACCTCAATACACTATTTAATTGGGCAACTGAGCTTTAATGTTGATAAATATAAAGTTATGCACTTGGGGGGCTAAGAATATCCATGCATCATACTGTACATACTAGGGGGAGTACAACTGGGGGAATCCATAGAGGAGAAGGATCTGGGTGTTCTGGTAGATCATAAGCTTAATAATAGCATGCAATGCCAAGCTGCAGTTTCCAAAGCGAGCAAAATCCTTTCCTGCATTAAAAAAGGTATAGACTCCAGAGGGAGAAACATAATATGCCCCTGTTCAAATTATTAGTAAGACCTCACCTGGAATATGTCGTTCAGTTCTGGGCACCAGTTCACAAAAAAGGATATCAGGGAACTGGAGAAAGTGCAGAGAAGAGCAACCAAACTGATAAGAGGCATGGAGGAGCTCAGCTATGAGGACAGATTAGAGGAACTGAATTTATTATGAAAAAGACTAGGGGTAGGTGCGTTTTGTATCTTATCTAATTACTCTGCAGGCAGCATCCCTATATTTAAATCAAGCAGAAGGGTCCTTACCCCCACAATATAGCAGGGTGAGAAAAAAAAATGGGACTTTTAAGGTGCCACCCAGAAAAACAAAAAACATATGTCATAAAACTAAAAACATCTTTAATACACAATTAAAAAACAACATCTGTTGCAAGTTTCATAAAAATGTGACCATCCTAAAAGAAATATATGGCTAAGATTCCAAGTAGACAACATATGGTACATGCAACTCTTTTAGGGCGTCTAGGATCAACACATTTTTTATGTAATGGATAATTGAATTTGTGTATTTTGTATGTATTTATTATATATTTATGTATTGTATCTATCTTATAGAATGGACCATCTTTTGTGTATGTGATAGGTGTGGATCCTAAAGAAGCGATCTACTCGTGAAACACGTTAATCCTAAACGACATACAAGAGTTACATGTACCATATGTTGTCTACATTGAATGTCAGCCATATATTATTTTTGGGATGGTGACATTTTTATGAAGTTTGCAACAGGTGTGGTGTTTTAATTGTATAATAGAGACGTTTTTGGTTTTATATAAGATGTGTTTCTCTGGGTGGCAGAGATCTTCCTTCTCAGGCTCTCCACCCCTCTCCTTGCTCCTTTTAATCACCACTTATGGATCACTTAAAATCAAAAGGTACCATTCTACATGGGACTCAGCTTTCAATGTGCATGTGGTCAAAGAAGGGGGATTCCATCATAGTGCAGCATCTTTTTATTAAAAAGGCAAACGCATAGTAGTATACACAGTTGTTAAAAACGCAGGTAAGCTAAAACAGACCCAGGAAGTGCCGCTGCAGCGTGTGCTCCACAGCCCGGATGTGACATCACCGGAATCCAGAAACTCCAAACAACGAGTTTCGCCCCTCCAGGCGTCCTCAGGACCAGCTACAATTACTCATGAAATGCATTGATGCTAAACGCCATACAAGAGTTGCATGTACCATATGTTGTCTAAATCAAATATCAGCCATATATTTCTTTTAGGATGGTCACATTTTTATGAAATTTGCAACAGGTGTGCTGTTTGTTTTCACTGTATAATAAAGATGTTTTTGGTCTTATGTAATATATGTTTGGTTTCTCTGGGTGGCACCTAAAGTCTAATTTCTTCCTCACCCTGCTATATTGTGGGGGTAGAAGCCCTTCTGCTTGAACCAAATTTATTTTCTCTTGGGAAGAGGCGATTAAGGGGCGATTATATGAACTGGTCCATATAGTGAACTTGGTGTTGAGTTATTCACTATAAGGTGATCACAAAGGACAAGGGGACACGTCTGGAGAGATTCAACTTTAAGAGCTGGATGCATTCCTAAATGCACAAAACATAAGTGGATATGAAAAATTAACGGTAATAATGGTTGATACAAGAAATATTTAATTGCCTTCTGGGGGATCTGGAAGGTATGTACTGTTCCCCGCTGGAGAAAATTGGACCATGCATTATTATGTTTTTTTTTTTACCTTCCTCTGGATCAACTATGAGTATAGGAATGTGCATATGTAGGTTTTCTATTTATTTACTCTATTTTTTTTTATTAGCTGGACTTGTGTATTTTCTCAACTTGACTAACTACGTAAGACGCTAAGAAATACAATTCTGGTAAACATTATTGATCCAGACCAGTGGTCTTCGAACTGCATCCCGTGGGCTGGATGTGGCCCTTTGCTTTCCTTTATCTGGTCCTTCAGGCACCATTTCGCCAACTGACACGAATGGTAGGGCATCATTCCCCCTACTAAGATCAATGGGACACTATTCCTCTTATTAAAACCAATGATGGAGCACTTTTGCACCGGGGCATTTTCTATTCCCACTGGCCACAGTCCGACCACCGTAAAGCCTGGAGGACAGTAAACTGGCCCCTTGCTTAAAAAATTTGAAGATCCCTCATCCAGACAAATGAACATAGGAGCTCTGCCTGGGATCCTTCTCCTCCTACTTATTTCACCCACGAGACTGGGCTTAATCGAAAACTATAGACTACCACGAGACTGGGCTTAATCGAAAACTATAGACTACCACGAGACTGGGCTTAATCGAAAACTATAGACTACCACGAGACTGGGCTTAATCGAAAACCATAGACAACTACAAGACTGAGCTTAATCAAAACCTATAGAATAGCACAAGACTTGGCTTAGTCATAGACTATTATGTTGCTGGTCAAGTTCCATCAATGGTTCTACAGGTCAGAATCTTTGTCGCCCAGTGACCCCAGAAACAAGAAGCTAAAGTAGACCTACATCTAGCAGAAAGAAAATACTGCATACTCTTTGGCTTGGGAGCAGTTGGACTCTTTATAGGAGACCCAAAGCATTTCATCAATTGATTTTTACTAGTTGCTTGGAGCTGCTTTATGAATTCTGTATTCCGAGTGTGCCAGACTAGTCTGTGAACTTTGCACCTAATGTCCGTATTAGAAAGCGATGGATTTCCAGAATGCAATCACATATACTCTTCGCCGCTCTGAGTTGTGTATGTAGCATCAGCCATCTCAGACAGCTGTTTCCCGTTGCTGCCAAGCCTGGGCAGACCCTACGTGGTTTGGGATTGGGGGGGGGGGGTGAGTAGGGGAGGAAGCACAGCACAGAATGGTAGTAAATGAAACTTGTCTGCTTTCTGGATTCACTTTATTGTGGTTGTGGAATTCTGAGATCTGGGACACTCATTTCTGCAATTACTAGAGACGACTTAACCCCTGCACCGATGGCGTGCAAGCCAAACCAGGCTAAGAGTTTGTGGTTAAAGGACTCTGCAATAGTGGTATTTAAAGTGGACCTTGCAGTAACTTCAAAGGTATACATGAAAAAATTGTTGAAATGTAACAATAAGCAGCAACAATATCAGTTTTTTAAACCTCTGCAATTTTATAATCATTAAACTTAATCTCCTGGCCTCCAGTTTAGTGATTTTGTCTAAACTGACATGATGTCACCAGTCTGCTGCAGGGAGGAGAAAGCCTTTCCTCAGTCTACTCTACCCAAGTGATCAGACAGCAACATTATAACTTTGTAGCAAGTTACAAATGATGGAGCACCAGGGTGTCAGACATCTTTGTCACCTAAAGCTAGGGGTAGATGGTGACCCTGGATGATGCCTGAATGCAGGCCCGGACTGGGAGAAAAAATAGACCCGGGCATTTTTGACTGAGCAGCCCACGGCATATTTACCAGCCCCTTCCCCAATCACCATACTAATGGAGGCGAGGGGGACCAGGAATGAGCACAGGGGGGTCGGAGAGCACGAGGGGAAGGCAGAGAGCATAGTGGGGTCTGGCGAACATGGGGGAGTGAAGGGCACTGTCGGGGGGCAGGTGAGAGGGGGGGGCTGGAAAGCATAGGGGGACCGGAGAGCATGGGGGGCAGAGAGCACAGGGGGAGCTGTAGAGCACTAGGGGGCTGAAGAGCGTGGGGGGAGCTGGGAGCACTGGGGGGATTGGAGCTGAGAGCACTGGGGGGGAGCTGAGAGCACAGGGGGGGGGGGCAGAGAGCACAGAGAGGGGCAGAGAGCACAGAGGGGGGCAGAGAGCACAGAGGGGGGCAGAGAGCACAGAGGGGGGCAGAGAGCACAGGGGGGGCAGAGAGCATAGGGGGGTGGGGAGCCTGAGAGCACAGGGGGGCTGGAGAGCACAGGGGGGGCACTGGAAGTCAGAAAGTACTAGGGGGGTGGAGAGCACGTGAATGGGGGGGAGCTGAGAGCACAGGGGGGGGCTGAGAGCATGGAGGGCTGAGGAGCACAGGGGGGAAGAGCACTGGAGGGAAGTCAGAGAGTACTGGGGGGGTGAAGTGCACATGGGGGGGTAGCTGAGAGCATGGGGGGCTGGGAGCATGGGGGGAGCTGAGAGCACTGGGGGGAGCCTGAGAGCATGGGGGGAGGTGAGAGCACTGTGGGGAGCCTGAGAGCATGGGGGGGAGCTGAGAGCACATTGTGGGGGCCTGAGAGCACTAGGGGGAACCTGAGAGCATGGGGGGAGCTGAGAGCACTGGGGGGAGCCTGAGAGCATGGGGGGAGCCTGAGAGCATGGGGGAGCCTGAGAGCATGGGGGAGCCTGAGAGCATGGGGGGAGCTGAGAGCACTGGGGGGAGCCTAAGAGCACTGGGGGGAGCCTAAGAGCATGGGGAGCTGAGAGCAGGGGGGGAGTCTGAGAGCACTGTAGGGGAGCCTGAGAGCACTGGGGGGAGCCTAAGAGCATGGGGAGGAGCCTAAGAGCACTGGGGGGTGCTGAGAGCACAAGCGGGGGAGTCAGAGCATGGGGGGGAGCTGAGAGCACTGGGGGGAGCCTGAGAGCATGGGGAGCTGAGAGCGGGGGGGGGGAGTCTGAGAGCACTGGAGGGGAGCCTGAGAGCACTGGGGGGGAGTCTGCGTGCATGGGGAGGATCTGTGAACACTGGGGGGCTGGAGAGCACAGGGGGGGCTGGACCATTGGAGAGCAGGGGAGGGGAGGACTGGGGGGGCTGGAGGGCACGGGCGGAGAGCACTGGGGGGGAAGTCGGAGCCCTGGGCACTGGGGGGGTGGAGAGCACATGGGGGGGACCTAAGAGCGCAGGGGGGTGGAGAGCACAGGAGGGACAGCAGAAAGTAGCTGGATAGGAGGATATAGAAGAATCAATCTCTCCATCTTCCTCCTGCAGCCTCTGAATGCCAGCGGGAGAGAGAGGAGAAAAGGCTGCAGGAGGAAGATGGAGAGATTTATTCTTCGAAGCAGCCGCCCGCCGTTCCTCCTATTTAGGCGCACAGGGAGCTTACCTTCTTTCTGGTCTGGTGTCTCCTCCAGATCCCCTCCCACGTCATGGTCACAGATCACCTGACCAGTAGTAACGGAACTCGGCTGCGGAGAAGCTAGGTGAGCGGCGCGGGCTCAAAGAGCAGCCCAGCTGCTTTGGCCATATCAGGACACGTGGCCTTGCAGCCCCGGCCGACCGGGCAAGTGCCGGTGTGCCCTATGGCCAGTCCGGGCCTGCCTGAATGGCTCTGTCCTATTGGAGAGAAAAGCA
This sequence comes from Lithobates septentrionalis, assembly GCA_037952835.1. Classification (NCBI taxonomy): domain Eukaryota; kingdom Metazoa; phylum Chordata; class Amphibia; order Anura; family Ranidae; genus Lithobates; species Lithobates septentrionalis. The sequence continues at coordinate 709,807 of JBBDGP010001332.1, forward strand.
GATGAAGGCATTGTCGGGGGAGTCATGTGACCTCTGTGAGTGGTAATACATACCTTAGTGTTACACATCTCTCAACATGCATGCACTTATGTGAGGCTGGCTCAGCCCTTTCTTCTCTGAGCTGGCTACTCAGCTGTCGGCTAATTGCCAGCTCTCATCTCTCTCCACAGTTAACCAGCTGTTGTGGATCTGCTCGTCAGTCCCGCCTACTTAAAGATCTCCAGCTCACTTCATTCCTGCCTTCGCCTTGGTCACATCACAAGAAACCATCTCCTGCGTTCCTGTTTAAAGACTGGCTTTGCTGACATCCCTTATGGCTCCTTATCCTGCTTGTTGCTCCTCTACTTGGATACCTGACTTCTGGCCTGGCTAATTACCCGATCCAGTTACTGAACTCTGGCATGGCTGACTACCCGATCCGGTTACTAGACTCTGGCTATGCTTTGACTACGCTTACTCTATTTACCTTTTTATTTTTATTAATAAACAAGTGTGATTTTACTGTACTTCTGTCTCGGTCTGGTTCATGGTTTCTGACAACTTAACACTAAAAGATAACACTATCTGATGCTAGGTTTCACTTTAACCACTTGCCACCCAAGGACATCTATGTACTTCCTTGAGTTGCAGTGGTCATACTGTGATGATGCTCACAGCTACAGGCATCATCCTGGTATCTTTGTTTTCAGCCGGTGATTCTCTTTTTTGTAAAAGCGATCCTAGTGGCTAATTGGCAGTTTCCCCCACCTTTCGTGGCCTTCCTGGGCTCTCCCGTCCCACAGGAGAACCTCGGATCGCAGCCAGCAACTGCGCTGGCTAACCCGAAAAGGTTCCTAATGATCTCTATGGTATAGGAAACCGGAAGCAACCAGCATTGTCATCACTTCTGGCTAGAGCTGCACGATTAATCGCTAAAAAATTGAGACCTCGATTGAACCCCTCTCACGATCTTAATCCGGCATTTCCATGATTCTATGTAACAAGTGCAGAGTCATTCTCTGCTCAGAACTGTCAAAAAAAAAAAAAAAAAAGCCAGCCGGTAATGTTTATCACAGAAAAAAGGAAACAACATATAATTTGTTTGTTTTTTTTTAGATCAAAGGAATGAACTTCGGTCTGTAAATGAGGGCAGTTTAACCACGTAAAGACTGAGCCTTTTTTTGACACTTGTTGAAAAGTTAAAATCAGTATTTTTTGCTAGAAAATTACTTAGAACCCCCAAACAATATATATATTTTTTAGCAGAAACACTAAAGAATAAAATGGCAGACGTTGCAAGATTTTATGTCACACTGCAGCGCTCTTTTTTTGGGAAAAAATACACTTCACTTAATTAAAAAAGAACTAAAACAGTAAAGTTAACTCAATTTTTTTGTATAATGTGAAAGATGATGTTACTCCGAGAATCATGATCTTTATTCTAAGCAAAAAAATTGTGATTCTCATTTTATCCAAAATTGTGCAGCTCTACCTTTGGCTTATCAGATGTAAACAGCGCCATTTTTAACCTGTCCCCCAAAGGTGAGGCGAATGCATACGAAGGTCACGCACGCACAGTGTTTGCAGCACAAATGTGAGGTATCGCCACAAATGGTATAGCGAGAGCATTAATTCTAGCACCAGACCTCCTGCGTAACTCTAAACTGTTAACATGTAAAAGGCATTTAAAGTGTCGCCTATGGAGATTTTTAGGTACCGAAGTTTGGTGCTGTTCCACAGGCATACACAATTTCACACAATGGGTATCTATTTACTCGGCGTAACATCATCTTTTATATCTTACAAAAAAATTGGGTATTATATTGTGTTTGTGTGCAATAAAATTCATTAAAGTGTATTTTTTTTTTCAAAAAATTGTGTTTGAAAAAACGCTGAGCAACATACATGAAAAACACCCATCTTTTTTTTATATAGGGCCTCTGCTAAAAATATAGATTTTAGCAAAACAATATTTAAAGCAGAGCTTCACTCAAAAAGTGAAATCCCGCTAGTTTGCTCTCTACCGAGTTACAGGTTTTAATTTTCATCGGTACCCACTCCCACTTCCACAGTCCTCGCCTAGGTGAGGATGATGTCCCTCTCCCCCTGCACCAGAGTCTCGTATCAGTAAGACGACCCGGCTGTAGAAAGACAGCGCCGGACCCCAGGAACTGGTAAGTACTTGATTTTTAAGTCAGGAAATACAGTAAAAAAAAATTTAAAAAACTAAAGTTCCTCTTTAAAGTCCAAAACTTTTTTTATGTTTTTGCATAGAGAGAGAGAGAGAAAGGGTTAGAACAGTGCTTCTCAACCAGGGTTCCATGGAACACTAAGGTTCCTCTTAAAGTTGCTAGGGGTTCCTTGAACTTTGAGCAATGGTGGATTGATCTCCCACCTTTACTGATCACCAATGCAAGGGGGTAATTCTAAACTGACCAATAATGTTAGAGTGGACACTAATTTCACTACATTACCTATTCTTCTATTTCAAACTTTCTTTCATGTATTAATCATGCTAATGTATCATGAACTGTAGGCTGCATTCTTTTTTTTTTTTTTTTTTAACAGGGGTTCCCCAAGAGACTGAAAAATGTATTTCAAGGGTTTCTCAGGGGTAAAAAGGTTGAGAAAGGCTGGGTTAGAAACTCGTTATTGCTTCCTGTGCCTGTTGGGATGCACAGCTTAATAGTTAGCACTTCTGCCTTGCAGAACTAGGGTCCAAGTCACAACACTATCTGCAGGGAGTTTGCATGTTCTCCCTGTGCTTGTGTGGGTTTCCACACTCCAATAGACAAGCTGATAAGTTAATGGGCTCCTGACTAATGCCGTGTACACACGAGCGGACTTTACGGCAGACTTTGCCCGGCGGACTTTTCGACGGACTTTAGGACGGACTTTCTGAATGAATGGACTTGCCTACACACAATCCACCAAAGTCCATCGAATTCGTACGTGATGATGTACGACCGGACTAAAACAAGGAAGTTCATAGCCAGTAGCCAATAGCTGCCCTAGCGTGGCTTTTTGTCCGTCGAACTAGCATACAGACGGCGGACTTTTCGACCGGACTCGATTTCAACGGATTAATTTAAAACATGTTTCAAATCTAAGTCCGTCCAACTTTTGAGAAAACAAAGTCCGCTGGAGCCCACACACGATCGAATTGTCCAACCAAATCCCGTCCGCCGGGCAAAGTCTGCCGTAAAGTCCGCTCGTGTGTACGCGGCATAAGTTTAAGGCAGGGTCTGATGCAATGTGAACCTGCACCTTCGTGCCGGCCTAGCGTGTGTTGAAAAGGTTACTTAACCACTTGCCGACCGCCTCACGCCTATATACGTGAGCAGAATGGCACGGGCAGGCAAAATCACGTACCTGATACGTGATGCCTTCCCGCGGGCGGGGGGTCCTATCGGACCCCCCCCCCCGTGCCATAGGCGGTCGGCTCTTGTTCGCGGGCGATGAAAGGTCAGGGGGAGGCCATCCATTGATGGCCACCCCCTCCCGATCGCTCCCAGCGAATCAAATGCTTCCTCTCACTCTGTAATGTAAACAGAGGGAGAGGAAGTGATGTCATCCCTCCTCGAGCCGGTCTTTTCGTCCCGGCGCAGAGGAGAGAAGACATCCAAGTAAGTGCACCAACACTACACTTACAGCAGAACACGCAGGCACACTTTTCACCCCCCTTCACACCCCGATCCCCCCCCGATCACCCCCCTGTACCCCCTGTCACTCTGATACCAATAGCAGTTTTTTTTTTTTTTGCATTGGTGTCAGTTTGTGACAGTTATAAGTGTTAGGGCAGTTAGGTTAGCCCCCTTTAGGTCTAGGGTACCCCCCTTTAGGTCCAGGGTACCCCCCTAACCCCCCCTAATAAAGGTTAACCCCGGGATCACCCCCCGTCGCCAGTGTCGCTAAGCGATCGTTTTTCTGATCGCTGCATTAGTGACACAGGTGACGCTAGTTAGGGAGGTAAATATATAGGTTCGCTGTGAGTGTTTTATAGCGACAGGGACCCCCATATACTACCTGCTAAAGGTTTTAACCCCTTGATTGCCCCCTAGTTAACCCTTTCACCAGCGATCACCGTATAAGTGTTACGGGTGACGCTGGTTAGCTAGTTTGTTTTTTGTAGTTTATTACAGTTTATTATCGTTTATTATCGTTTATTATAGTTTTAGGGCACCCGCCGTTTATTACCTTATAAAGGTTTAACCCCCTAATTGCCCGGCGGTGATAGAAGTTACGTTTTTAGGATCAGATAAGGTCTGCGTCGCCCCAGGCAGCGTCAGGTTAACGCCAGTACCGCTAACACCTACGCACGCAGCATACATCTCCCTTAGTGCTATAGTATCTGAACGGATCGATATCTGATCCAATCAGATCTATACTCCCCAGCAATTTAGGGTCCCCCAAAAAAAACGCAGTGTTAGCGGGATCAGCCCAGATACCTGCTAGCACCTGCGTTTTGCTCCTCGGCCCAGCCCAGCCCAGCCCACCCCACCCAAGTGCAGTATCGATCGATAACTGACACTTACAAAACACTAAGCACACATAACTGCAGCGTTCGCAGAGTCAGGCCTGATCCCTGCGATCGCTAACAGTTTTTTGGTAGCGTTTTGATACAGTCGCTGACAGTCAGGAGCTTTTTTGCCTGTGAGTCTCACTAGTGTACCCCTAAATTTAGAGCCCAAAATGGCAAATCGAAGGTACACTAGTGAAGAGGCCTACACGTTTCTGAGCATGACAGATAGTGAAGAGGAAGTCACTCATCTGTCAGATTCAGGCTCAGAATACGATCCTGTAGAGGACAGCGGCTCCATGACAGATAGCTCTGACGACGGAGTTGTGGTCCCTGCTAAGGTCAGGCTTACCAGACCCCGAACTTCTTCTTCTGTCCTTGAAGTGCAAGAACCGCAGGACTCTCGTATGGAGCAGAGAAGTACTAGCGCCGCTATTCCTTCTGGTGAACTGGCAAGCACCAGCGGCCTAGTACACCCTGGTCGTACATCCAGCACTGCAGTATCACGTGGTGACGTGGCGAGTCCCATAAGTGCAGTTCAAGCTGGCGAGGTGGCAAGCACAAGTAGTGTCCCGCTGCCACCAAGAAGACGAACACAGGTCCGTCGTGCCCATAGTGCCCTTCCTGCTGAATTCGCCAATCCGAATTGGGAACCCACCACTTCTGCAGCACCCGTACTTCCCCCTTTCACTGGCCAACCCGGAATTCAGGTGGAAACAGTTGACTTTATGCCACTGGATTTTTATTCGCTGTTTTTCACCGAAGATCTCTATAGATCTATTGTGGACCAAAGCAATTTGTACGCTGGTCAACACATCGCCGCTAATCCCCAGTCCTCCCTTGCCAGAGATTGGAAACCAATTACGGTTTCGAATTTAAGATCTTTCTGGGCCTTTCCCTCCTCATGGGCTTGAATAAAAAGAGTGAGTTGCGGTCATATTGGTCCACTGACCCAATTTACCATTCGCCCTTGTTCTCTGCTTCCATGGCCAGGGCACGATACGAGCAGATTTTGTGGTTCATGCACTTCAACGACAATGAACTCTGTCGTCCTCGTGGAGACCCTGCATACGATCGGCTCTACAAAATTCGGCCCCTCGTAAACCACTTCAACCAACGTTTTGCAGACTTGTTTACCCCCCATCAAGTTGTCTGCGTTGATGAGTCCCTGATTAAGTTTTCTGGCCGCTTGTCATTCAAACAGTACCTTCCCAGCAAGCGTGCCAGATACGGGGTCAAGATGTATAAGCTCTGTGACAGGGCCACAGGCTATACATGTAGTTTTATGGTTTACGAGGGAAGAGATAGTCACGTAGAGCCGACAAACTGCCCTGACTACATAGGAAGCGCTGGCAAGATAGTGTGGGACTTGGTGTCACCCTTATTCGGAAAGGGGTACCACTTGTACGTGGACAATTATTACACGAGCGTGCCACTTTTTAGTCACTTGTTTGATCATCAGATTGGAGCATGTGGCACCGTACGATCTAATCGCCGGGGCTTTCCCCAGCGGCTTGTAGATTCCCGTCTTAGGCTGGGGGAGAGAGCCTGCTTGAAGTGTAATAACTTGCTCGCTATGAAGTGGAGGGACAATAAGAATGTTTTCGTTCTTACCTCCCTTCATGCAGACACGACAGTCCAAATTCCTACGGCGACTGGTGTTGTGGAGAAACCCCTCTGTGTCCACGAATACAACCTTAATATGGGAGGGGTGGACCTCAACGACCAGTTGTTGGCGCCGTACCTAATTGCCCATAAGGCCAGACGCTGGTACAAAAAAGTGTCTGTTTATTTATTTCAATTGGCTTTGCTGAACGCTCATGTGCTATACAGAGCTTCAGGACGGACTGGATCCTTCCTTAAATTCCAGGAAGAGATCGTCAGAGCCCTTCTGTTCCCAGACGGTGCTCTACCTCACCTTCCCCAACCAAATGCAGTAAGCCGGCTGCATGAGAGGCATTTTCTTTATGCCCTCCCGAGTACCCCTACCCAACGAACCCCCCAAAAAAGATGTCGTGTCTGCAGCAAGCGCGGATTTAGGCGTGACACCCGGTATTATTGTCCCCTCTGTCCTGGCAGTCCTGGTCTTTGCATTGGTGAATGTTTTGAACGCTACCATACACTAGCGGAGTATTAGCGTAGGGTACAGCACTGCACAGACTAGGACACACTTTCACAGGGTCTCCCAAGATGCTGTCGCATTTTGAGAGACCCAAACCTGGTACCAGTTAAAAAAGTTAAAGTTACAAAAAAAAGTGTAAAAAAAACAAAAAAACAAAAAAAAGTAAAAAAAAAGAAAAAAACACAAAAAAATATATAAAATAAAAAAAACAAAAATAGTTGTTGTTTTATTGTTCTCTCTCTATTCTCTCTCTATTGTTCTGCATTCTATACTGCAATGTTTTATTGTTATGTTTTTATCATGTTTGCTTTATAGGTATGCAATTTTTTTATACTGTTTTTTTATTGTTAACCACTTTTTTGTTTTCAGGTACGCCATTCAGCTGCAAAGCGGATTTATTTATCTTGACAGCAACAGTGTTTGCTCCCACGATACATAAAGCCGTGACTCCAGCGCTGTCGGAGGTGATTTCACCACCACAGTTACATACTTCAGCATATATGCCGAAGCGTGGGGGCAGTAGTGGGTGGAGGAGCGATTTGCTCCTGCCTTTTGCGGGAGGATGCCCCCATGCTTTGGCATATATATATTTTAGGTAGGTACAGGTTGCGTTAAATGTTTTATTTTTTACTATGTTTTTTTTGTATTTTGCTTTGCAGGTATGGTAAGTATTACTGTTATACTGTAATGTTACTTTGTTTTTTGTTAACCATCATTTGCTTAGCAGGTACGCCATTCAGTTGCAGTGCGGATTTATTTATCTTGACAGCAACAGCGTTTGCTCCCACGATACATAAAGCCGTGACTCCAGCGCTGTCGGAGGTGATTTCACCACCACAGTTACATACTTCAGCATATATGCCGAAACGTGGGGGCAGCAGTGGGTGGAGGAGCAATTTGCTCCTGCCTTTTGCGGGAGGATGCCCCCATGCTTCGGCATATATAAACGGTGCATGTATGCCCATCATTAGAAGTGGGTGGATGAAGGGAGGTATTCTAATGGTGGGCATACCCACCGATCAATATTTTTTTTTCGTTCAGCCCACAGGCTGCATGAAAAAAAAGTTTACAATGTATGCCCAACAAGGACCAGCAACGTACTGGTATGTTGCTGGACTTTGAGTGGTTATACCAAAATGATGCCTGCAGGTTTAGGTATCATCTTGGTATCATTCTTTTCAGCCAGCGGTCGGCTTTCATGTAAAAGCAATCCTAGCGGCTAATTAGCCTCTAGACTGCTTTTACAAGCAGTGGGAGGGAATGCCCCCCACCCCCCACCCCCACCGTCTTCTATGTTTTTCTCTGGCTCTCCTGTCCCAACAGGGAACCTGAGAATGCAGCCGGTGATTCAGCCAGCTGACCATAGAGCTAATCAGAGACCAGAATGGCTCCAAACATCTCTATGGCCTAAGAAACCGGAAGCTACGAGCATTTCATGACTTAGATTTCGCCGGATGTAAACAGCGCCATTGGGAAATTGGGAAAGCATTTTATCACACCGATCTTGGTGTGGTCAGATGCTTTGAGGGCAGAGGAGAGATCTAGGGTCTAATAGACCCCAATTTTTTCAAAAAAGAGTACCTGTCACTACCTATTGCTATCATAGGGGATATTTACATTCCCTGAGATAACAATAAAAATTATTTAAAAAAAATAAAAATGAAAGGAACAGTTTAAAAATAAGATAAAAAAGCAAAAAAATAATAATAAAAAAAAAAAAACACCCCTGTCCCCCCCTGCTCTCGCACAAAGGCGAACGCAAGCGTCGGTCTGGCGTCAAATGTAAACAGCAATTGCACCATGCATGTGAGGTATCACCGCGAAGGTCAGATCGAGGGCAGTAATTTTAGCAGTAGACCTCCTCTGTAAATCTAAAGTGGTAACCTGTAAAGGCTTTTAAAGGCTTTTAAAAATGTATTTAGTTTGTCGCCACTGCACGTTTGTGCGCAATTTTAAAGCATGTCATGTTTGGTATCCATGTACTCGGCCTAAGATCATCTTTTTTATTTCATCAAACATTTGGGGAATATAGTGTGTTTTAGTGCATTAAAATTTAAAAAAGTGTGTTTTTTCCCCAAAAAATGCATTTGAAAAATCGCTGCGCAACTACTGTGTGAAAAAAAAAATATGAAACACCCACCATTTTAATCTGTAGGGCATTTGCTTTAAAAAAATATATAATGTTTGGGGGTTCAAAGTAATTTTCTTGCAAAAAAAAATAATTTTTTCATGTAAACAAAAAGTGTCAGAAGGGCTTTGTCTTCAAGTGGTTAGAAGAGTGGGTGATGTGTGACATAAGCTTCTAAATGTTGTGCATAAAATGCCAGGACAGTTCAAAACCCCCCCAAATGACCCCATTTTGGAAAGTAGACACCCCAAGCTATTTGCTGAGAGGCATGTCGAGTCCATGGAATATTTTATATTGTGACACAAGTTGCGGGAAAAAGACAATTTTTTTTTTTTTTTTTTTGCACAAAGTTGTCACTAAATGATATATTGCTCAAACATGCCATGGGAATATGTGAAATTACACCCCAAAATACTTTCTGTTGCTTCTCCTGAGTACGGAGATACCACATGTGTGAGACTTTTTGGGAGCCTAGCCACGTACGGGACCCCGAAAACCAAGCACCGCCTTCAGGCTTTCTAAGGGCGTAAATTTTTGATTTCAGTCTTCACTGCCTATCACAGTTTCGGAGGCCGTGGAATGCCCAGATGGCACAAACCACCCCCAAATGACCCCATTTTGGAAAATAGACACCCAAAGCTATTTGCTGAGAGGTATAGTGAGTATTTTGCAGACCTCACTTTTTGTCACAAACTTTTGAAAATTGAAAAAAGAAAAAAAAATACGTTTTTCTTGTCTTTCTTCATTTTCAAAAACAAATGAGAGCTGCAAAATACTCACCATGCCTCTCAGCAAATAGCTTGGGGTGTCTACTTTCCAAAATGGGGTCATTTTGGGGGGTTTTGTGCAATCTTGGCATTTTATGGCCTTCGAAACTGTGATCGGTAGTGAGGAGTGAAATCAAAAATTAACGCTCTTAGAAATCCTGAAGGCGGTGATTGGATTTCGGGGCCCCGTATGAAGCTAGGCTTCCAAAAAGTGCCACTCATGTGGTATCCCCGTACTCAGGAGAAGCAGCAGAATGTATTTTGGGGTGTAATTCCACATATGCCCATGGCATGTTTGAGAAATATATCATTTTGTGACAACTTTGTGCAAAAAAAAAAAAAATTGTCACGTTCCCGCAACTTGTGTCAAAATATAAAATATTCCATGGACTCAACATGCCTCTCAGCAAATAGCTTGGGGTGTCTACTTTCCAAAATGGGGTCATTTGGGGGGGTTTTGTGCCATCTTGGCATTTTATGGCCTTCAAAACTGTGATAGGTAGTGAGAAGTGAAATCAAAAATTTATGCCCTTAGAAATCCTGAAGGCGGTGCTTGGTTTTCGGGGCCCCGTACGCGGCTAGGCTCCCAAAAAGTCCCACACATGTGGTATCTCCGTACTCAGGAGAAGCAGCTAAATGTATTTTGGGGTGCAATTCCACATATGCCCATGGCCTGTGTGAGCAATATATCATTTAGTGACAACTTTGTGCAAAAAAAAAAAAAATTGTCACATTCCCGCAAATTGTGTCAAAAAATAAAATATTCCATGGATTCAACATGCCTCTCAGCAAATAGCTTGGGGTGTCTACTTTCCAAAATGGGGTCATTTGGGGGGGGTTTGTGCCATCTTGGCATTTTATGGCCTTCAAAACTGTGATAGGTAGTGAGGAGTGAAATCAAAAATTTATGCCCTTTGAAATCCTGAAGGCGGTGCTTGGTTTTCGGGGCCCCGTACGCGGCTAGGCTCCCAAAAAGCCCCACACATGTGGTATCCCCATACTCAAAAGAAGCAGCTGAATGTATTTTGGGGTACAATTCCACATATGCCCATGGCCTGTGTGAGCAATATATCATTTAGTGACAACTTTTTGTAATTTTTTTTTTTTTTTTTTGTCATTATTCAATCACTTGGGCCAAAAAAAATAAATATTCAATGGGTTCAACATGTGCCTCAGCAATTTCCTTGGGGTGTCTACTTTCCAAAATGGGGTCATTTGGGGGGGGGTTGTACTGCCCTGCCATTTTAGCACCTCATGAAATAACATAGGCAGTCATAAACTAAAAGCTGTGTAAATTCCAGAAAATGTACTCTAGTTTGAAGACGCTATAACTTTTGCGCAAACCAATAAATATACGCTTATTGACATTTTTTTTACCAAAGACATGTGGCCGAATACATTTTGGCCTAAATGTATGACTAAAATTGAGTTTATTGGATTTTTTTATAACAAAAAGTAGAAAATATCATTTTTTTTCAAAATTCTCGGTCTTTTTCCGTTTATAGCGCAAAAAATAAAAACGGCAGAGGTGATCAAATACCATCAAAAGAAAGCTCTATTTGTGGGAAGAAAAGGACGCAAATTTCGTTTGGGTACAGCATTGCATGACCGTGCAATTAGCAGTTAAAGCGCCGAAGTGCCAAATTGTAAAAAGTGCTCTGGTCAGGAAGGGGGTAAATTCTTCCGGGGCTGAAGTGGTTAAAGGTTCCCAAGGGAAGTCCATGTGAGATGGTGACCACGTTGGAGCTCAACTGGGAGACAGGGACATGAACAACTTTCAGGGTAGGCTCATCATTATTTTAATGAAAGCTGCAGATTTAAAGCACAACTAAGCTCTCTCAATCAACATTATTTAAAATCTTTATGCTGCTATAGATAGGAAGGTATATTACAGTTACTTGTTTTCAACTATTATTTTTTTTTTTACATATCTTAAGTTATTTCCTGGTTTCTGGCCTAGGCCAAAATGATGTCATACTGTGCATCCCAGGGGAAGTGGGGAGGCTTTCTCAGTTAAGCACACCCTCTTGCCTGCATGCTTGAACTAAGTACAGATGGATACCAGGAAGTAAATGCTTCATTAACCACTTGACGTCCGGGCTATAGCCGAATGATGGCCACAGTGCGGACCTGAATTTCTGGGAGGCCGTCATATGAGGGCCTCCCCTGTGCACGCGCCCTGATCGCGCCCTGCACGTGCCCTGTGATCACCGAGTCACTGAGACTCGGGTGATCACCGATCCGAGTAAGGGGCCGGTCCCGGCCCCTTACCATGTGATCAGCTGTCAGCCAATGACAACTGATCACATGATGTAAACAAAAGCTCGGTAATCTTTTTTTTTTCTCCTCACGCTGATAGCGTGAGGAGAAAAAGAAGTCGATCACCGGCTCATCTGCAAGGGACATCGGTCCCGAAGAGGAAGAGGCAATTATGCCTCATCTGTGCCACCTGCCATTGCCACCTGACAGTGCCCACAGTGCCCACCAGTGCCACCTATCAATGCCCATGTGTGCCACCTAGCAATGCCCACAAGTGCCACCTATCAATGCCCACCAGTGGTGCCAATCAGTACCACCTAGCAGTGCTGCCTATCAGTGTAACCGATCAGTGCTCATTATTGCCACCCATCAGTGCCCATCACTGCCACCCATCAGCATACATTAATGAAGGAGAAAAATTACCTGTTTTCAAATTTTCATAACAAAATATAAAACTAAAAAAATTTTTTTTTTTACATTCGGTCTTTTTACATTTTTTTAACAAAAAATAAAAACCTAGAGGCGATCAAATACCACCAAAAGAAAGCTCTATTTGTGGGAAAAAAATGATAAAAATTTCATTTGGGTACAGTGTTGCACAATTGTCAAAGTGCATCAGCTCTGAAAGCTAATTGGTCTGGACAGGAGGGGGGTTTAAGTGCCCAGTAAGCAAGTGGTTAAAAGAGAAGAATTTTTTTAAATTTTATTTTAGATTCATACTTACCTATGTGGATGGAGCATGCTGCAGCTGTCCCCCCGCCGTCTCTGCACTGAGAACTGAGCCACCGAACACCACCGATGGCTCGGTTTTCACAGATCCCCAAGAGGAGAGCTGCTGACTGTCAGTCAGCGTCTCTCCTCTCTGCTCCTCCACGCTCATTGGAGCGCTGAGCTGTGGAGGGGCGGAGAGAGGCTCTCTCAGCGGCTCACTGAGACTGCCATCAATCAAGGCAGCTGGCAGATCCAGACTTGGGAAGTCGGGATGACGCGCTGCCTCCACTGATGGCAGTGACGTCAGCGGAGAGCCGACTTCAGACCGCTCTCCGCTGAAAACGTGTCACAGGTGTGCAAAACGATTTGCACTCCTGTGACCCAGAGGAGAAGCCCAGCCTAAAAAGCTCAGGCTGGACTTCTCCTGTAATCATCTGCCCTTACATGGCCACAGTTAAAAATGCTGGGGGGAGGGGTGTTAAAGTGACTTCCAAACACAATAAAGCATGGAGACATGGATGGATGGGTGAGTATGCTTTAAATATTAAAACGAATTAAAGAGCGCCTTCAGTTTGTGGTGCTCAGATACAGGGGCGGTGGGGGCGTCGGCGGTACAACAGCGCTATTTTTAGCGCTGCTGTACCGTCGTTCTTGCAGCGGTATTCGGCCGCTAGCGGTGCGGTTTTACCCCCCGCTGGCGGCCGAAAAAGGGTTAAAATCCCTCGTACAGCGCGGCTATAGCCGCGGTATTGCCGCGGTATAGCTGCGCTGTCCCATTGATTTCAATGGGCAGGAGCGGGGAAGGAGCGGTGAATACACCGCTCCTTCCCCGCTCCAAAAAAGCGGTTTGCAGGACTTTTCTCACCGCCCTGCCTGCGCACCGCTTCAGTGTGAAAGCCCTCGGGCTTTCACACTGAACAAACAGCGGAGGCTGTTTAGGAGCGGTTTTCAGGCGGTATTTTTAGCGCAATACCGCCTGAAAACCGCTCCAGTGTGAAAGGGGTCTTAGAACAATTGAAAATTAAAAAATGGCCTCATTTACATTTGCAGTCAGGGGGCGGTTGAGCCTGCACTATATGCTGTGACTACGGACAGGGCTTCTATCTTCCCTGGTCTTCTTTTCGGGATTGCTGGCTCTGGCCCTAATGGCTGAGCCGCGATGACGTAATTCCCCCGCATGCACATGGGAGTCGCGGTTTACAGCACAGAGCTCTGAAGGGACGGACGGGTATGCCGGCCCTGCAGAACGCATGCACCGATGACGTCACCGGCTGCATCCAGTGTGAATATCTCCTAAACACCGCAAGTTTAGGAGATATTCACTGTACCCACAGGTTATTAGAGGCTTACCTGTAGGTACAAGTCCAAAAGCAGAGTTTACCACCGCTTTAATGTTACATTAGGGCTGCATTCACACCTAAGTGCTTCAAAGTCGCGCATTTTTACCGTGTTTTATGCCGCGATTTTATTCAGGTCACCAATGTAAAAAGCAGAAAAACACCTGTAATCTGCCCCAAAGAAGCTCATGTTCTATTTTGAGCTTAAGGCGTTTTGCTTTAGGTGACAAAACGCTCAGATGTGAACAGGTGACACTGAAATGAATGGGATTTTGCTTGTTGGGCGTTTTTCAGGCGTTTTTTCTGGCGTTTTATGAGCTGAAACTGCTCAGGTGTGAATGCAGCCTAAAGCCTCCTACACACTATTGGATTTTTCGCAGACAAAGCATCAGACTTTTGTCCGAAGGGCGTGTGCCGTGAACTTGTCTTGCAAACAGTACACAATTGTCGGCCAACGTAGTGATGTACTACGTGGAATTTCAGCTCTTGAGCGCCACCCTTTGGGCACCTTCTGCTAATGTTGTGTTTGGTGAGCATTGATTCCGAGCATGCATGTTTGTACTTTGGACTTTTGTGTGATGGACTTGTGTACACACGATAGGAAAATCTGACAATAGACCTTTGTCCGCCAAAGATTTACTAGCCTGCCATCCAACATTTGTTGGCAGAAAGTTGGCCAACAATTGTCTGATGGAGCATACTAATGGGTGGATTTTAGGCAGTCTGTCATCACACAATTCCCTGCCGAAAATCCGATCGTGTGTACGAGGCTTAACATATGAAATCTTGTATAATATTTTAGTTATCGGATTTACATATGGTCCTTGAAATGGCACAAGTGAACAGTGCATCGTGGGTACAAAGCACAGGTTTGCAGTGTTTAACCCCAGCCTCAGGTCTATATGGAGGTACAAACCTTCTGTTATGGGGTTGGAGGAAGTGTGGATCTTCTACAATTGTGGTGATATCACTGCCCTGCTGTCGGAGTACTCTGCTGAGTTCCTGTGCTGCGGTGGCAGATGGAACATGAAAGAACTTTCATTCATCGTTCCCTGACTTTGGTAACACATGAATCTCAAAAAATAACAAAAATTCCTCAGGAAAATGTACCCTGCAATTCAGTTAAAGGGAAGGATGGTGGGGTGAGGGGAGTGTTACGCACTAAATATGGGTATAATATGAATCATGGTCCAAAAGGTGGACTTGGCCTTTAACTTCAACATAGACCAAGTAGGGTTCCAAGTGTTGCTTTGCCCTGCAACAGTGGCGGCTGGTGCTCCAAATATTTGGGGGGGCGCAAACAAACTGAAAAATACTTTAACCTTTCCCCATCAATTGCAGCCTCACTCTGCCCATCAAATGCAGGCATTGTGCTCATCAAATGCAGCCACTGTGCCCAAACGCAGCCGCTTGTGCCCATCAAACACAGCCACTTGTGCCCATCAAGCACAGCCACTTGTGCCCAAAGGCAGCCACCTGTGTCCATCAAATGCAGCCACTTGTGCCCATCATATGCAGCCACTTGTGCCCATCATATGCAGCCACTTGTGCCCATCATATGCAGCCACTTGTGCCCATCATATGCAGCCACTCGTGCCCATCATATGCAGCCACTTGTGCCCATCAAATGCAGCCACTTGTGCCCATCAAATGCAGCCACTCGTGACCATCAAATGCAGCCACTTGTGCTCACCGATCCCCCCCCCCCACTCGTGGCTATGGCAGCACCCAACCCCACTCCCCGCGCGTCTCTCGCGGCAGCACCCCTGCCCGCACGGCTCTGACAGCACCCCCAGCTCACACCCGCGCGCACGCACACACACACGCACACACACACGAACACACACACGCACGCCCCACGTGGCTCTGGCAGCACCGAAACCATCTAATAGGGTGGCCTGCTGCTTTGGCCAATCAGGAAACAGGTCTGCCGCCCTACCTCCTGATTGACGGGGAGGAAGGTTAGTGTGAAAATAGCGCAAATTTATTTGCTATCGTCACACAATTGGGTGGGATCAGTGCGCACTCTCTGCGCCCCAAGCCCACCCTATTGTGAAGCCTATTAGAGCCTCTGGCTCTAATTAGGTTCTTCAAAAAGTACCACCCCCACCATAGGAAACCATGCGTCCGGTGTCCTGAAAGGGGCCGTTCACATGGATGGGGGAGTGGCGCCCGTGCGCCCACAGTGCACAGCCGCCACTGCTGGCCTGCAAAAAGACAAATATTAACACAAAAAAATAAGGGGAGATGTTGCCAGTCACAATTGCTGTCTAAAAAAAAAAGCAAATACGGCAGAGCCTAGATCTCTAGAACTTCCTGCCCGTCTTTAGATGGGACCATAGACAGGTGCTGGCTCCCTGGGAGGAGCACATGGTCCTGCACCTGTGAGGACAGGCCCAAACAGATTTTGCCTCGCTGTCTGAAAATAGAGAAGATGCTGTGCAATAAACCGTCCTAGCCAGACAAATTCAGGAAGCCTCTCTGTTTCCCTCTCTATAGCCAAAAATATGCTGCTTTCCAATAAGTTTCCCTTCTCCAGAATTTCCCCTCTGAATTACGGTTTCTAGTCATTTTTTTTTTTTTATTTCGCAAGTCTATTAACTAAGTTTTATGCAAATTTTAAAATATTATCAATAAAAAAACAAAAAAAAAAAACGGATGCAGGCTGCACCCATGACGGTCACCTTGCAAAGCATACTGGGTATTTCAAATAAGAAAACTCTGCACTGTCTTTGCACTTCTCGATATCCTGTGTAAACTCTATCGGCTAGGAGGGAAAGAGGTTGTGTCCTTCCTCTGAGTCATTCAGAAACTGCATAATTCAAACTCTCCCATTCTTTTATTGTAGACTTGTTTTATGGAGCAACAGAAGCAAACACCCCTACTGAGGGCTGCCACCTGGTGGTAGCAAATGGTATATATGTATCTTCTATTAAATGCTAAACGATGCACAGCTAAGCAGAGCAAAAACTTCACAACAGGATATGCTGTATAATTTTACAGGGAGCCCTCGATAAAAATAGAGGGGAAGGCAACTAAATGGCGAATGACAATCAATATTGAAAAATGTAAAGTACTGCATTTGGGGGATAAAAATATGATTGCTAACTACACACTAGGGGGAGAACCTCTGGGGGAACTGAAGATGGAAAAGGATCTGGGGGTCCTAGTAGATCACAGACTCAGCAATAGCATGCAAGCAACTAAAGGCAGCAGGCTATTAGCATGCATAAAAAAGCCGATTTATTCAAGAGATAAATCAATAATTTTACCGGGATAATTCCATGGGATACGGGAATTGGTAGTGACATAATCACGCACACACACTGACAGGTTCAACTGGATGGACTGCTGTCTTTATTCAACTTTACCAACTGTGCAACTATAATACATAAAAAAAAAAACATCAAAACAATACACATTTCCTTTTAAGTACAATCGAGAGGTAAAGTTATTGTAAATGATCACCTTGTAAAACAATCAATTCAATTTAAAATAGAAATTAAACATTATGAATACCTTTTTTTCTAATTTTTATAAGTGATCACATTCCCTCTGTTCTCAGCTGCATAAGAGCTGGGGGGAGGAGAAGCAACAGTACAGGGATATTCCTATTGAATGGCTGTGCAGGGGAGGCATGTCAGGATCATTGGAGGAAAGGACACTGAGTTCCCAGCACAGCTAGAGAACTGACCACGGTGTGCTCTTCTGCTTAGTGTGGTCCGTTTTTAAAAGGAAAGCAGAGGGTGCAGCGGTGGGGGAAGTGGCGGTGGTAGATTTCAATAAAGCTGCTGAAAGCCGCTTCTCCTCTTCTCCCTTCCGTGGCTGCTCCCTCCCGTGGCTGTCAGCTGCTTTATTAAAATCTATACAGGGAGATCGGTGCTTGTAACTCCCCCCACCGCCGCACCGATCACCCCTGGCGGTCCCCTGTGTCCTCCTCCGGTCCTCTTCCAGTCCCCCTCCTTGTGCTCCTCCAGTCCCCCTTCGTGTCCTCTTCTGTGCTCCTCCTCCAGTCCCCCTTCGTATCCTCCTCTGTGTCCTCCTCTGGTTCCCAACCCCCTCCCAGATCTGTCAGGATGGAGAGTGGAGGAAGGAGCCGGTAAATCTGTCTTTTACCGACTCCTTCCTCTTTCGAATGCACAGAGTCAGTGACTGTCCATTCATAACTGTCACTGAGCACAGTAAATTGTGTTTATGAGGCTTCAGTTTATGGATAAGGAGGACATGCCGTCTCCTGTCCATTCATTTTCAGTGCAGCTGAGGCTGCTGAGAAAGGGACTGGGGAATCTGTGTCCTCAGTCCCTTTCCCTGTCTCAAAGGTAAGATGTCAGGGGTCTGTTTAGACCCCCGATATCTCACCAAACCCCCCCCCCCCCCCAATAGGAAAGAATTGTAATAAATATTTTAAAGTTAAAAGTGTAAAAAAAAAAAACACTGACACCGTCCACTCCCCCCCCCTCCTCCCCCTAAAGAAAACATTGTAAGTAAACAAATAACAAAAAATATATAAAATTGTAAAAAAATGTAAAAAATTGTAAAAAGTAAAACTGAAAAAAAAACTACTGACACAGTACACACGTCATCAGTGCCCATCAGTGCTGCATATTAGTGCTACTGTCAGATGACATTAAAGAAAAAATGTATCTGTAATCAGTATCAGCGAAAAAAAGGCTTGGTACTTGGGTTGAGTTGCATCTTGATATAGTGCGGTCATTTACCCCGTAGGGTCCCGACGTGCTTACAAACACATACACATATACACATACTAGGGCCAATTTATAGACAGGATCTGATTAACCTACCAGCATGTGTTTGGAGTGTGGGAGGAAACCGGAGTACCTGGAGGAAACCCATTCAAGCACAGGGAGAACATGCAAACTCCAGGCAGATAGTGTCGTGGTCAGGATTTGAACCAGCAACCCTATTGCTGCTAGGTGAGAGTGCTAACCACTACACCACTGTGCTGCTACTTGTACTCGGTCTTAACAAAGTGGTATCGGTGCAACCTTAGCATATGGACAACTGATCCATTTACATACGGCTGCCCATAGAGCAGAGAGAGTTGTGTCTGTGTCTGCTCTGCATACACGGAGCGGACGTGGACCTGTCATCCTGCAGCTCCACTCCGCTCAGCAGAGGATCAGCGAAAAGGATCCCCTGCTGGGATAAAACAGGATCTGGTCCATGTAAAAGGGGCCTAAACACTACAGTTACAGAACAGTACAAGCTGATCCTACCAGAAAACCAGTTAACAGTCTGTGCTGCACTGAAGTCCCAAGGTATGTTAACAGTCCCTGCATAGTTCTACCATGCTGGACTACAGGACACATCCCCTTATGCTATAAAGATGAGGAGGGAGGGTAATGTACTGTAGTCCACTGGGCAAGACTGATTGGGATTTCAGTGTAGCAGATACACCGTGTTGTAATCTCAAACTGGAGGTGAGGAGCACGCTGGATATCTAGCAGATCAACGGGTTGATTTTGCTATACTTGCAAGAGTTGATTGCTCATTTAGGTCTAGGGGGCTTGTCAAGGTAGATTTACTTACCAGATCCTATGTGCTTCTAGACCGATCCCTGCAGTGTCTACTCCCCTACACTACAACAGTTTAGGGTGCTGACGTCATCAAGACCAAAGCAAGGTCCGTAGCCTTGCACTGAATGTGATGATGCTGAGGGACAGTCTAACATGGAAGAACCACCTATTGGGGAGCAGAGGATCAAGCAAGTAGAAGCGCTTTTACTCTCCCGAAGACTAAACAAGCAATGACCCCTTGTAGTGCAAAGCAGCCCCACTGCAAGGGATCATTTTCAAGCTTCCTGGGGTTGGGCTTTAATAGGGCTAAAACATGGAGGAAATGTGCATGCATTGCAGAGATGGACTATATGGAGAGGGATTTACTAAAATTGGAGTATTCAGAATTTGGTGCAGCTGTGCATGGTAGCCAATCAGCTTCTAACTTCAGCTTGTTCAACCAAAATGACACTAAGAGCCCTTTCACACTGGGGTGGGGGCGGCGTCGGCGGTAAAACGCCGCTATTATTAGCGGTGTTTTACCGTCGGTATGCGGCCGCTAGCGGGGCGGTTTTACCCCCGCTAGCGGCCGAGAAAGGGTTAAATACCACCGCAAAGTTTGATTTCAATGGGCAGGAGCGGTAAAGGAGCGGTATACACTCCGCTCCTTCACCGCTCCGAAGATGCTGCTAGCAGGACTTTTTTTACCGTCCTGCCAGCGCATCGCTCCAGTGTGAAAGCCCTCGGGGCTTTCACACTGGAATGAAAGCAGCGGCACTTTCGGGTCGGTTTGCAGGCGCTATTATTAGCGCAATAGCGCCTGCAAACCGCCCCAGTGTGAAAGGGCTCTAAAGGATCGTTTTTTATTTTTGTAAAATAACAAACATGTCATACTTACCTCCACTGTGCAGCTCGTTCTGCACAGAGTGGCCCCGATCATCCATTTCTGGGGTCCCTCAGCGGCTCTTGCGGCTCCTCCCCACATCAGATAACCCCTTTGGAGAAGCGCTCTCCCAAGAGGGGTTACCTTGCGGGCGCGCTCCCGAGTCCAGCATTTGCGTCCACAGACACAAGCCGGAAATGTGGATAGAGGGACGGTGGGAACGCGCTGACGGAAATTCGGGGCTCAGGTAAGTAAAACGGGGGGGCTAGGGGGCCGGTGACTGCAAGGTGTTTTTTCACCTTATGCCGCGTACACACAAGCGGAATGTCCGACAGAAAAAGTCCGACAGAAAAAGTCAGACGGAAGCGTTTCATCGTCTATTCTGATCGTGTGTATGCCTCATCGGACTTTTTTTTTTCGAAAATTCTGACGGACCTAGAAATAGAACATGTTCTAAATATTTCCGACGAAACCAATTCCTATCGGGAAACCCGCTCGTCTGTATGCTGTTCCGACGGACTAAAAATGACGCATGCTCTGAAGCAAGTACGAGACGGAAGCTATTGGCTACCGGCTATTGAACTTCCTTTTTCTAGTCCCATCGTACGTGCTGTACGTCACCGCGTTCTGGACGGTCGGACTTTGGTGTGACCGTGTGTAGGCAAGACAGCTTGAATGGAACTCCCTCAGAGAAACCTTCGGAGTTTATTCCGACGGCAAAACCGGTCGTGTGTACAGGGCATTAATGCATAGGATGCATTAACGTGAAAAATCACGGACCTTTGCAACCCCTTTAATCTTTGACAATCAAACCCAGAAGCTGATTGGTTTCTATGCACGGCAGCATCAGATTTTGCACTCTCCAGTTTTAGTAAATCAGCTGCGTGTGTTTTTTCCATTACCCAGACATATACTTTAATGTCTGCATTAAAGATAAAATTGGCACTATATTGGCCGGCAGCATATCACTGTATAAGAACTATACCTTATTCTCTTGTGCTTTAATATCTAATGCTATGTTCCTTTTTTCTACTGTATACTGAATGGCATATATTCTGTATTATGAAAAACAAAAATAAATATTTTTTCTAATAAAAAAAAAAAAAAAGATAAAATTGAGTTTGTTATCAAATATACCAGCTACAGGCTGTAAAGAAAAAAAATAAATAAAAAATACACAGTACGAACGTCTTTGAACTGTCACATGTTCAGTTGTCAGGGTAACGGCGCACCCTTTGGCTCCTGGAATAACAAAACTGGCACAGTACCACCAACGTTCCAGAAGGCAAAAATAGAGACGGGGGTGACTGTAGCTTTGTAAACTGATCCCCCGTCTCTCGCCAATGACACGGGAAGTCTCCCCCAAAGCCTCTTCCCTTCGCAGGAAGGATGACCCCCCATGAGCCCAGAATGTTGACTTTCAAAGTCTCAGTGATAATCTGCTTCCCTTTTTGTTCTCTATCTCCAGTCTGTGCAAAACAAGAATTAAAACAAAGGCGGCTCTGTGTGCCGGGCCAACGAGAAGTGACACATGAAAGGACATGGACCCGGGCAATTAATAGGGAACGTGACTGAGCACGCTCTATGTTCCGTCTAGGTTCTGTGTGTGTTATATTTCAGCCTTATGTTTGTATTTCTTTTATTGATCTCAAAATGAAGGTAAGATCTCAATTAGGTTGAATCAGTAAAGTATATCTAAAATCAATATTTTTTTTTTTTTTTTTTTAAGTGAAAGTTTTTATTAGGTATAAAAATAGTATACAAATAAAGGCAGCATACAATTGGGCATGTCAAAAAAGGGGTAGATACGGTGATACAACGGTTGTATCCATCGTCATCCATGACAAGAAGTACGTTCAGCCGATATGCAAAAGAAAGAAATGGGAGCACAAAAAGCATCAACAATCCGGAGTAATACCATCATTATATAGGAACAGATTAAATGGGGGAACGGGGAGGGAGAGAACCCGGAAGGAGGAAAAGGAGAGGAGATCAGGAGCAAAAGGAAGCTGAGAGCGTTGTGTAAGGGGAGAGAGAAAGAAGGGCGAATTCCAAGCACCTAGACACACCTATTGGGGAGTATGGATTTTAACCACTTCTGGATCGCCCCACGCATATATATATATACTGTGGAAGGGCAGCCCTCTTGCGCAAAATCACGTACCTGTACGTGATTTCGTGCACGGGGTCTGGGGCACGCGTGCCGCAGGCGACCCACTCCCGCTGTGATTGGACACAGCGGGAGCCAATTAGTGGGTCATTTTTAGGAGAGAAACACGGATCTCCATTTTCCCCTAGAAAAAGCACATCCCCCACAGTTAGAAAGCACCCCCTAGGGACACATTTAACCCTTTGATTGCCCCTGATGTTAACCTCTTCTCTTGCCAGTGTCATTT
The DNA here is from genome assembly GCA_037952835.1 of Lithobates septentrionalis. Lineage (NCBI taxonomy): Eukaryota > Metazoa > Chordata > Amphibia > Anura > Ranidae > Lithobates > Lithobates septentrionalis. Next base: position 732,424 of record JBBDGP010001332.1, read on the forward strand.
GTACAGTGACAGTGCTTTTTTTTTTTAGCACTGATCACTGTATTGGTGTCACCTGACCCTAAAAAGTGTCACTAATGCCGCGTACACACAGACTTTTCGACGGACTAGGACTGGCGGACTTTTCAACAGACTTTCCGAATGAACGGACTTGCCTACACACGATCAACCAAAGTGCAACGGATTCGTACGTGATGACGTACGACCGGACTAAAACAAGGAAGCCAGTAGCCAATAGCTGGCCTAGCGTCAGTTTTTGTCCGTCGGACTAGCAAACAGACGAGTGGACTTTTCGACCGGACTTGAGTCCGTCGGAAAGATTTGAAACATGTTTCATTTCTAGGTCCGTCGAACTTTTGGGGAAAAAAAGTCCGCTGGAGCCCACACACGATCGAATCCGACGGACTCCGGTCAGCTGGACCAAGTCTGCCGTAAAGTCCGCTCGATTTGTCCGCTGCAATTTTGCAGTTCCACGAAAAATCGCTGATCACCACCATTACTAATAAAAAAAATTATCTGTAGACGCTATAACTTTTGCGCAAACCAATCAATATGCGCTTATTGGGATTTTTAACCAAAAATATGTAGCAGAATACATATTTTTTTAAATTAATGAATACATTGGATTTTTTACATTTTTTTATTGGGTATGTTTTATAGCACTGTAATACACCACAAGGCATGGAAACGCACCACAAGGCATGGAAACGCACTACAAGGCATGGTAACACACCACAAGGCATGGAAACGCACCACACGGCATGGAAACACACCACAAGGCATGGAAACACACCACAAGGCATGGTAACGCACCACAAGGCATGGTAACGCACCACAAGGCATGAAAACACACCACAAGGCATGGAAACACACCACAAGGCATGGAAACACACCACAAGGCATGGTAACGCACCACAAGGCATGGTAACGCACCACAAGGCATGAAAACGCACCACACGGCATGGAAACGCACCACAAGGCATGGAAACGCACCACACGGCATGGAAACACACCACAAGGCATGGAAACACACCACAAGGCATGGAAACACACCACAAGGCATGGAAACACACCACAAGGCATGGTAACACACCACAAGGCATGGTAACGCACCACAAGGCATGGTAACGCACCACAAGGCATGGAAACGCACTACAAGGCATGGTAACACACCACATGGCATGGAAACACACCACAAGGCATGGAAACGCACCACAAGGCATGGTAATGCACCACAAGGCACGGAAACACACTACAAGGCATGGTAATGCACCACAAGGCATGGAAACACACTACAAGGCATGGTATTGCACCACAAGGCATGGTAACACACCACAAGGCATGGTAACACACCACAAGGCACGGTGGTTTGCTGCCTTTCATAACAAAAAATGCACTTTTTTGGTGTGTTTTAGGGCTTGTTTACATGGGCGTATTTAAAGTGGTTGTAAGCCCTTACATATACCCAGTGAAGTGACTGGCCTCAGGTGATACACAAAGATTAAACAAAACCTCCTACATAAGTTGTACCTGTTTATCTGTCTTCTCTTCATCAAAGTGCAGAATTTATAAAGTTTGTCTGAGCTGTCAAAAAAAGGGAGGGGAGAGCTGAAGTTACACTCTGCAGAGCTAAGTGAGGAAAGCTATGAGAGCTGATTGGAGGGTAGGGACACACCCCCTTCACACAGGAACAGAGCTGAGGCTGTCAATCAGCTGGAGGTCCCTCCCCTGTCACCATTTTTTGTCTTGGAGTCATGAAAACTTGTCAGAAGTGGGGGCGAGGCAACAGACAGAGATGACACTTAGTGCTCCTATTGAGACAAGTACACACTATAGAGGGATATACTTTGTTCATGTTTCATGTCTGAGATTTACAACCACTTTAAACGTATACCCCTGTGAGGACCATGTCTGCTCACACGGGATACACAGGTGTTCTGTGCAAAATTGGGAGTAGCAGCTGTGTCAATAAAGCCACTGCATCCCAATAGACGTGAATGCAACTGCCTGCATGTGGAAGCACGGAACGCCTGCGCATCCCGTGCGGGCAAACATGGCCCTTACACAGGTGTATGCTTAAAGTGTTTATTACCCCAGCATTTCATATTCCTGATATGTGGCTGCTGTACTTGGATGAGAAAGTATCCTCTTCCCTTTGTATTGCTTCCTTTATGTGAAATCCCTGGTGTTCCCGTTAGTCCCTCTGCCTTCCTAATACCTGACCACACTAAGCAGGAGGAGAACACACCATGGTCAGTTCTCTAGATAAGCTGGGACTTCAGCCTGCTCTCCTCCAATGATCAGACTTGCCTTGACACCCCCCCCCCACCCCCCCGCACAGCCATTCACTGGGAAACTTAGCGTACTGTCGCTTCTCCTCCCCCCAGCTCTTATGCAGCTGAGAGCATAGCGAATGTGGTCAGTTTTAAAAAAGGGGAAAAAAAAGGTATTTATGTTTGTCTTTTTTTTTTTATATATCTATAAGGAAATGTTTTTGCATTTCATTTCAATTGTAAACTGAATGGGTTGTTTTACAAGGTGATCGTTTACAACCACAGCTCATTTGGCTGTACTTCTATGGATCACAGGATCTGCACTCCTGTGACCCATTTTCAGCAGACAGCTGAAGCCCGCTGTCTGCTGACATCACAGAGTCAGTCCAGGCTCAGGCAAGATCGCGAAAATGAAGTCGGGATCCTCCCACATGCCGCCCCTCCACAGCCCAGCACTCCAGTGAGCGTGGGGGGGGGGGGGCAGAGCAGAGAGACGGTGACTGACAGTCCCCAGCTCTCTGCTCAGGGAGCCCTGAAAACCGAGCGATTGGCGGCGTTTGATCGCTCGGTTCTCAGTGTTAAAGCAGGCAGGGGACAGATGCAGCATCCAACTGGGTAAGTATGATTCTAAAAAAAAAAGACCCATACTTTTCTTTTAAGTACACCTGTGTGTACTTTCAAGCCCATTCAAATAAATGCACTGCGTCAACACAATGCACATAAATGCACCAAGTAATGCATGTCAATGTGGTTTGTGTTACCTCCATGCAGGAATGTGAACCCAGCCTACATGTTGGACTTAAAGGGGAGTTCCACCTAAAAGCGGAACTTCCGCTAATCTGATTCTTTACCCCTCCGGTGCCACAATTGCCACCTTTCGGGGGGGAGGGAGGACAGAATACCTGTCTTTGACAGGTATCCTTTCCCACTTCCAGGAGCCTCAGCCATGGGTATTGACGTCACCGCGATGCTCCCTCCTCCTTCCCCTGTCGCCGGGTCAGTAGGAGAGAGGAGCGGGGCCTCGCGCATGAGCAGGAGGGTTCCCGGCGTGAAGCCGAAAGACTACACTGCCGGGTTCCCTTACCCGCAATGGCGGCGGCAGCCCCCGACAGCTGATGGATTTTTAAGTATTTGCCTTTGCATGGGCATGTCCCACTTTTAACCTTTTAAGTGCATATTTTGTAACCTAATTTTTACGAAACGTAGTATATATATATATATATATATATATATATATATATATATATATATATATATATATATATTTCTTACATTTATGTATTCCATTGTACATGAATAAACTGTATGATTTTGATGTAAGCATTTGATCACGCGTCTTCCATCCACCCTTCCCACACACAGTCTTCTCCAGACCACCCCTGGTCAGTTAGGCAGCGGGACACGCATGACCATCTTCTCCAGTTTTGCCATTTTAAACAGTACTACCAATTCATACCAACAACGCCTTCACGAGCGCAGGAGTAATTATTTTTTGTTTATATTTCGCTGTGCCGACATCGCTGGACTCCAGGACAGGTAAGTGTCCGATTATTAAAAGCCAGCAGCTGCAGTATGTGTAGCTGCTGGGTTTTTTTTTTTTTTTTTTGGGGGGGTGGACCTCCACTTTAAGTACACTTTAAAACGGCTGGCAGGTTCGCTTTAAAACCTGCACTTTTCCACAAAAATCCTCCCTTCAAAGCTACAGAAAATCCAGCGAGAGAGCAGGTCCTATCCCACCTGTGACCAGCTAAGCGTGCTCCGGCAAAACCAATAACAAGAGCACTCATGCGATCCTGCAGAAAGCGATATGAATCCTGGTTTAGTGAGCAGGAGGGGATGTGAGGTGTCAATCAGCACGGTGTTCTGGAAAAGGGAGCGGTCCTCTTTCTTCAGAAGATCCGGGTGATCCACATGCTGGGACACAATGATAAAACTGCCCATCATACAAGATGGTGTTACAGTGTGTGCACAATAATAATGTGCTCTCCTCGCCGCTGACCCGTTCACTGCGTGTAATGAAAGGCGCGATCACACACCACTGAGCACCAGAAATGAGAAGATTTCACTTGGTTTTCCTTCTCTAAAAAAAAACAAAAAAAAAAAACTAATTTCCTGTTTAATATATGCCTTGTCACAATGGGTACAGAGTATATGTGCCGGGTAGGAAGCCTGTGCGGCTTGTTCTGCTAGGGGGACCAGCTGCTGTTACTGTACCTGCTGATCCCCAGATGGTCTCACAAGCAGTCAATGGACTAACAGGTGAAAAGTAAAGAGAGAAACACCACAAAGCTTTATTTAGTAATAGAGAGGAAGGGCGAGCACAGTGCGATAACCCACAACAGCCATTTGGCTTTTAGTGGTTTTGTCAGACTAATAAAAAGTTGTTTTCTCATTGGCTGTCCTGGGTTACTATATATCAGTGGTCTTCAAACTGCAGCCCAGGGGGCCGGATAGATAGGGTGCCCCCTTGGAGCACTTTTCTTCCACCTGATGCAAGACATTATTCTTCCCACTGACACCAAATGGGGCATAATTCTTACTACTGACAACAACGGGGCACTATTCCTCCCATTGACACCAACGATGGAGCACTATTCCTCCCACTAACACCAATGATGGAGCACTATTTCTCCCACTAACACCAATGATGGAGCTCTATTCCTCCCACTGACACCAATGATGGGGCACTATTCCACCCACTAACACCAATGATGGGGCACTATTTCTTCCACTGACACCAATAATGGAGCACTATTCCTCCCACTGACATCAATGATGGGACACTATTCCTCCCACTGATACCAACAATGCGGCACAATTCCACCCACTGACACCAATGATGGAGCACTATTCCTCCCACTAATGCCCCGTACACAAATCCGACGGACAAAGTGCCACGCATGCTCAGAATAAATAAAGAGATGAAAGCTATTGGCCACTGCCCCGTTTATAGTCCCGGCATACGTGTTTTACGTCACCGCCTTTAGAACGATCGGATTTTCCGACAACTTTATGTGACCGTGTGTATGCAAGACAAGTTTGAGCCAACATCCGTCGGAAAAAATCCTAGGATTTTGTTGTCGGAATGTCCGAACAAAGTCCGACCGTGTGTACGGGGCATAACACCAATGATGGGGCAGTATTCCTCCTACAGACACCAATGATGGGACACTATTCTTTCCACTAACACCAATGATGGGACACTATTCTTTCCACTAACACCAATGATGGGGAACTATTCCTCCCCCTAATACCAAAGTTGCATTGTTTATGCCCACTGATGCCAGGACAATTTCTACTCCCAATAGCCACTGTGTGGCCCCCTAAAGTCTGAAGAACAGTAATGTGGCCCTTTGTTTAGAAAGTTTGGAGACCCCTGCTATAAATCATCACTCTCTGTGCTTGATAGAGTAGATCTAAACCCCTTCACTAAATATCCTATAAACATAACATCATTTCACATCATTTAAATCTATAGTCTGCAGGAAAATATTACCTGGTGATCCTGCCATGAGGGTCGTTGTTCAGACATTTCCTGTTATGGGGTGACAATTGTCTACCAATTTTGCTCCTGCATCATCACTCTGTCACAAGCACCCCTGGTGGGGGCTACAAGCAGCAGTGCCGACACACACTGTACAGGTATGGTCTACTATGGTCACCATCAGGAAACCAGTTCACAGCAATGATGAGCAGCCAAAGCGAGCGCATGTAGACAGGAAGTTGTTGAAAAGGCTGGAGGAGATCAGCAGCACTGAGACGCAAAATAAGATTAAAAAAAAAGGTAAAAAATGTATTTACAGGTTGGTACTTACCTCCTCTGCACTGCCAGTAGCCCAGCCAGCAAAAATGTGTTGCTGGGTTGGCCACTCCCATGCACAGACCTGAATGGAATGAGGCTCCTGCAGTATAAGTACATCTGATTTAAGTGTATGGGACACTAGAATAAAGGAGCAGCCAGGCACAGCATTCGTTTTATAATTCAGCCCTAGGAGGAGGTAAGTACAGGCCTGCAGGGGGTGGGAGGGATGGAGCACATCTGGATGTATTGAGGGGGCTAGGGGAATTTTTATTTAAAAGGTAAGATCTTTTTTTAGTTTTACTTTGGTTTTGGATAGTGTGTGGATGAGATAACAGCTCCGTCAAGTTTTTACCCCGGTATGTATCTCATTGAAGTTTCCCCCACGCTTTTCAGGACTAGAAGTGAGAAGAAATCTCTCCAACATACAGTGATGAAAACTTGACCGGGGTTCTAAACTTCTCGTTTAAAACATGAAGTGGACCTGTTCTTTGCCAGTGCAGGGAAAAGCAATGGGGTTTTCATTAAAGGCCACATGTACATTTCTGCTCCTAAACATGAGTTTAGGAGCTTTTGGCGTTTTTTTTTGCCAAAGACCCATGCCACTGGGTAAAATGGTGGTTTACCCCACATTTTGCAAGAAGCAAGCATACAGGTGTGTGCCTCTCTTCATATGAGAGCCAGAGATAGAGCTCAGAGCCCCACCCGCCCGAGGGGGTCAGTGTGTGAAGGGAGCCATGAGAGGTGCTGGCGTGCACCATGGAGTCCAGGTCAGGACAGGACAAGGCCCGAGAGTCGGAGGGACAGAGTTGCTAGGATGCTGTAGAGAGAGAGAGAAACAACAATAAAAAGAAAAGGGCGCACCGACCTAGCACATTACCTCAATAAAATGTATTCCAAGATAAAAATAGTAAAAAAGTGTACTCACAAACGTGAATTACGTAAATGCATGTCATAGCAAGTGAGATTGACTGCCTGAAGGTCTAATCAAGTACTGTGCATCAGTACTGTAAAAATCGCAGCAAAAATCACGGCATCGCTTATTTGCCACGTTTAGCGTTTTTCTGCTGCCAGGAGAGTTACGTTTAGGGGTGGCCAGTGTACAGGTAGCCTCAGACTGTTCCCTGTAGCATCTAATATTTACCTTCCAGTCTCTGCCAGACTGTTCACAGCTGGGAGAGAGAAGAAGACGCCCTTGGTAAAATGTAGTCAGAGCTTACACAGGGCAGATGACCCCCACACCTCCTCTATCTGAAAGAGCTTGGCCTTACACCACCATCACTTCTGTCACATGGGAAGAGTGGGTCACATGATCCCCATACTCCGAAGTCCTGGGTATTTCACTTTGTTCCCATTGGTAATAGGATTGCCAGAGAAGTGTAGAAAAGGTGAGTATATGCATTAGAGAGGCTAGGCATTAAAGTGGAACTAAGACCCGGTTCACGCTGAATGCGGCTTTGGAATTGCGCTACTTCCACGTGTTTTCAAAGCCGCCGGTCAGTGCAATTTCATGTTAGGCTTGCCGACATCTGTGCGGCTCCTTGTAAACATGTCTGCTCAAGTCGCACATGAAATCGTCAAAAATAGTGGAGAAACCATTTTCAAATCGGTGCAAAACGGAGTCACACCGATTTGAGCAGTTCCATAGGCACAAATCGCATGACAATTCGCACCTGTGTGAACGGGGGCTAAAGGAAAAACGTCTTTTTTTAATTATGAATAGAGTAAAGGGAGGGTTATAACCCCATAAGGCTTATTTTGGCCCACTGTGTCCCATTGGGGAGATTTCCCTTCACTTCCTGCCCCATAGCCAAAACAGGACGTGAAAGAAAATCCCTCTAAAGTGAGGGAATCCCTTCTTGTCACCAGAACTAGTCCTGAGATTAAATATTAACCCTCTCTATTTTTCCTGTCCTAATTGGAAGATGTCCCCACTATTTCTGTTCTGGGAACAAATCAAAATTTGGGATTTTCTTTTATGCCGTGTACACACGGGCGGACTTTTCGACCGGACTGGTGCGACGGACCGAATCCGGCGGACAATCCGACCGTGTGTGGGCTCCATCGGACCTGCAGCGGACTTTTTCGGTCGAAAATCTGACGGACTTTAGATCTGGAACATGTTTTAAATTTGTCCGACGGACTCGAGTCCGGTCGAAAAATCCGCTCATCTGTATGCTAGTCCGATGGACGAAAAAACACGCTAGGGCAGCTATTGGCTACTGGCTATCAACTTCCTTATTTTAGTCCGGTTGTACGTCATCACGTAAGAATCCGTCGGACTTTGGTGTGATCGTGTGTAGGCAAGTCCGTTCGTTCAAAAGTCCGCCGGAAGTCCGTCAAAAGTCCGTCGGAAACTCCGTCGGACCACTCCGGTCGAAAAGTCCGCCCGTGTGTACGCGGCATTACTTTCACTTTCAGTAATAATGGTAAACAGGACAATTCGAGAGGGAGAATCTCCCTAATGGGGACACACACATCAATAAAAACCTGGCAGGTGTTCAAATCTCTCTCTGCCCTATCCAAAACTAAAAAAAAAAGTTTGCCTTTAGTTACCGTATTTATCGGCGTATAACACGCACTTTTTCCCCCTGAAAATCAGGGGAAATCGTGTGTGCGTGTTATACGCCAATTCCTGCTGCCTCGGAGTGGAAGGAGGGGACGAGCGCCGCTAGATTACAAAGAGCCGCGATCTCCTGTGTACCCAGCGCTCAGTCACACACAGTCCCGCCCCCGCCGGCCCGGCATTGGACCACTGTTCTATCATATGAGCCGGGCGGGACTGTGACTGACTGAGCGCCGGGTACACAGGAGATCGCAGATCTGTGTCATCCAGCACTGGAGTGGCTGCAATGATCGGCAAAGGTGAGGCTGCAGATGGCACTAAACAGGCTGCAATGATGGGCATGTTAGAGATTGCAGATGTGCACTAAACAGGCTGCAATAATGGGCACATTAGAGGCTGCAGATGTGCAATAAACAGGCTGCAATGATGGGCATATTAGAGGCTGCAGTTGGGCATGGATCAGGCTGCAGATGGGCACTGATAAGGCTGCATTGATGGGCACTGACCCTTATTTTGCTTCAAAGTCCTTTATTTAAAATTTAAGTTTTTTTCCTGAAACTTCCCTCTTAAAGTTAAGGTGCGTGTTATATGCTTGTGCGTATTATACGCTGATAAATACGGTAATTAACGTAAACCCGTAGCTTTGCCATGCAAAATAATGGCTGTAATTCATTTATTAAAGTCACACTCTTGTGAAATTGTTTAATGCCAGTTCCCCCTTGCCCGGTAAATGCCAATCTGATCTTTTTTTTTTTTTTTACTTAGCTTTCTCTGGGGGTAAAGAAATACTGCTCTTGGTCCCTGTAATATCATCACAGGGGCGACGGGGCGCCAAGGTCTTCACTCCTTTGAGCAGTGGTTTTCAAACTGCAGCCTGAGGCTCAGATGCGGCCCTTTGCTTGCCTTTATCTGGCCCTTGGGACACTACTCCTGCCAATGATACAGGGCACTATTCCTCCCACTGGCACCAACAATGCGGCACTTATTCCTGCCGCTGACACCAATGATGTGTGTAGGTGAAGATTTAAATCTGGTTTATGATCAGGATTCTTATTTAGTTTTTATAGTATGTTGGTGTTCTGTTAATTATTACTTGGGGTAATGCTAGAGAAATTGGTGTATTATTTGCATTTTAGTTGTTTGTTTTTCTGTTATTTTTTAATCTGTGTTATTTATTATGTTTTCTTTTAATTGTATGTATGGTTTATTAGGCCCCTTTCACACAGGGTGGAATCCGCCCAGGCAGACCCTCCTGCTCAGCAGGGAATCTCTCCACTGATCCCCACTGAGCAGGTGGATGACAGGTCCGTGTCCACTCCGCTATCCTGAGCGGACACGGACACAGCCCAGCTGTTCATTATAAGGCAGTCAGATGGAAATGGACTGCATGTCCGTTTCCACCCAATTGTGATCTGATCCTTCAGATAGATGGCGAACGTATCCCCATCCTTCTGTTTTTAGCGGACCAAATCGGATGCCAGCAGGTGACAACGGGTGGTCCGATCGGGTCCGCCTGAAAAACGGACAGGCGGACCCAACTGGTTTGCTGGTGTGAAAGGAGCCTTAGAGTATAGTTTTAATTTGTTTTATCAATGCCAATTGCTGTTATTGGTAATTTTTAGGGTTGTCCCGATACCGATACTAGTATCGGTATCGGCACTGATACCGAGCATTTGCCCAAGTACTTGTACTCGGGCAAATGCTCCCGATGCTTCCGCCGATACTATGACAGTCAGCGGTGATCGGCGTGTGGGGGAGTTACAAGCTTCCCCCCCGCGGCTTTCAGTGACATACAGCGGTGATCGGTGCTTGTAACTTCCCCACGCGATCACCGCTGACTGTCACTGCATCCTCCATGCCCACTCCGTTCCTCTGTCCCCCTCTCCTTCTCTGTCCCCCTCCGTTCCGTTCCTCTGTCCCCCTCTCCTTCTCTGTCCCCCTCCGTTCCGTTCCTCCGTTCCTCTGTCCCCCTCTCCTTCTCTGTCCCCCTCCGTTCCGTTCCTCCGTTCCTCTGTCCCCCTCTCCTTCTCTGTCCCCCTCCGTTCCATTCCTCTGTCCCTCTCTCCTTCTCTGTCCCCCTCCGTTCCGTTCCTCCGTTCCTCTGTCCCCCTCTCCTTCTCTGTCCCCCTCCGTTCCATTCCTCTGTCCCTCTCTCCTTCTCTGTCCCCCTCCGTTCCGTTCCTCCGTTCCCCTGTCCCCCTCTCCTTCTCTGTCCACCTCCGTTCTGCTATGCCTCTCTGCTGTCCCCTCCGTTCCGCCGTCCTCCTCCTCCTTCCTTTGTGTATAGATAGAGTCAGCTGACTCTGTCCATTCACATAACTGAAACATTGTAATCTCCTGTGATTACTATGTGTCAGTTTATGAATGGAGAGGAGCCGCTGTCTTCTCTCCATTCATTCTCAGTGCAGCTGAGGCTGCAGAGAAAGGGACTGGGGAATCTCTATCCTCTGTCTCTTTCTCTGTCTCAAGGGGGAGATATCAGAGGTCTGTTATCTCACCAAAGCCCCCCAACAGGGCTGATTAAAAAAAAACAAAAAAAACAAAAAAACATATTGCAAAAATGAATAAAAAAAATATTATTGTAAAAAATAAAAATTGTAAATAATAAAAAAAAAGTGGTATCAGTACAACCCCAGTAATTTTGTTGTGTCATCGTGTCTTGTTCTGTTTATTGTGATCTTGTGTTGTCTTTGTTGAGTGTGGCTGTGTTGCAATAATTTCCCTTTGGGGTTAATAAAGTATTCTGATTCTATTCCCACCACTGACACAACAATGGGGCACTATTCCTTCCACTAAAACCAAAGATGGAGTACTATTCCTCCTCCTAATGACCCACCAACCCTGAGGCCATGTTTCTTCTCACGAATGTTGGGTGCAAGACATTTTTTTACCCCCACCGGTCACAATCCGGCTCCCCTAAAGTCTGAAGGACAGTAAGCTGTTCCTAGTTTGGAGACCTCTGTCTTAGAGCCATGACTCAGGATCCAAGAGGGTGCCTTGCATCAGTTTCTCCTGATGCCAGATTTTTTCTAACTCTAACAACACTCTGTACAAAGTTTGCTTACAGAACGCTCCTAAAAAATTTTTTGCTCTTGTGATGCAAGCGATTCCCAGAAATCCCTGTGCACAGAGTTTGCAATAAAATGACATGCACCCCCACGAGAAGCCTTTTTTTTTCTGAGGAGCCTTTAAATATTCAGACATATGTAAAGGCTTTTCCTGCTCAAACACTGAGACTGTTCAGGTTGTGGCAATGAAGGCAGACCCACCTATAAGTCAGTTTGCAAAAAAGAACATGGTAAGGCTTGCATCATTTTTTTTACAGAAGCAGTGGATGTAAAAAAAAAAAAAAAAATCTAAAACACTATACAGAAAATAATTGGTCAGCAGTGGATTATTTTTATTGTGTTTCTCAATAAAAGTAAGTTTCTTTTTTGAAAAAAAAAAGGAAATCACATTTCACAACATATCCACAGAAAAACACGTCCGTTAAAGCTAAACTCCAAGCAGACATAAAATACACAAATTAATAAAAGTTTATATTTAATAATAAACCATTAAATACACTATAATTCCAAAAGTATTGGGGCACCTGCCTTTACACAAACATGAACTTTAATGGCATCCCAGTCTTATGCCCCGTACACACAGTCGGACTTTGTTCGGACATTCCGACAACAAAATCCTAGGATTTTTTCCGACGGATGTTGGCTCCAACTTGTCTTGCATACACACGGTCACACAAAGTTGTCGGAAAATCCGATCGTTCTGAACGCGGTGACGTAAAACACGTACGTCGGGACTATAAACGGGGCAGTGGCCAATAGCTTTCATCTCTTTATTTATTCTGAGCATGCGTGGCACTTTGTCCGTCGGATTTGTGTACACACGATCGGAATTTTCGACAACGGATTTTGTTGTCGGAAAATTTTATCTCCTGCTCTCCAACTTTGTGTGTCGGAAAATCCGATGGAAAATGTCCGATGGAGCCCGACAACACGCTCCGATCGGACATTTTCCATCGGAAAATCCGACCGTGTGTACGGGGCATAAGTCTGTAGGGTTCAGTATTGAGTTGGCCCACCCTTTGCAGCTATACCAGTTTCAACTCTTCTGGGAAGGCTGTCCACAAGGTTTAGGAGTGTGTCTATGGGAATGTTTCACCATTCTTCCAGAAGCACATTTGTGAGGTCAGGGATTGATGTTGGACGAGAAGGCCTGGCTCGCAGTCTCCGCTCGAAATTTGTCCCAAAGGTGTTCTATCGGGTTGAGGTCAGGCCAGTCAAGTTCCTCCACCCCAAAACTCGCTCATCCATGTCTTTATGGACCTTGCTTTGTGCACTGGTGCCCAGCCATGTTGGAACAGGAAGGGGCCATTTCCAAACTGTTCCCACAAAGTTGGGAGCATAAAATTGTCCAAATTGTCTTGGTATGCTGACGCCTTAAGCATTCCTTTCAAAGGAACTAAGGGGCCAAGCCCAACACCCTGATAAACAACCCCACCTCATAAACCCCCTTACACCAAATGATTTGGACAGTGCACAAAGCAAGGTCCATAAAGACATGGATGAGCGATTCATAACCTTATCAGCCTTCTGATGCTTTTTCACTGTCTAGTCATCAGACTGGGGGTGGGGAGATGACACCACCATATTCATTTACTGCAAAAGTGCAAATGGTGTCATCAGCCTAACTGTGCCGAAGATGTGAAAATCTCAGGACTGGATGAACAAAATTTTAAATCCTTTGACAGTAAAAAGCAGCTCTATTATATGTATTTCATCTGTGTGTTTAACAGTTTGCCTGAAGTTTGCCTTTTAGCTCCCAAAGTATCAGGATAAACTCACCATCCCTGTCCCACGGCCACCAGCGAGTGATAGAGAATCCACAGAGTTGTCATCAGGATCATGTTAGCACATCCAGTTAAAATAATGAAAGCTGAAATCCCAAGGCCAGCCAGAGCAATGTTATCTAGGTGGGTATCCATGTGTGTCCAGTCTAGGAGCCAGAGGACTGTGGGGGCATAACTGAAGGCCTCCAAGCCAATCGTACCTCCGAAGTACTCTTTGATGTTCCCCAGGTAGAGTTTACATGGCAGCAGACCCTTCTCCCCAATCAGCTGCTTGTTCTGATGAAAAGCCACCAGGAATGCTACAACTGAAAGAGAGAAACAAGAATGTGAGATCAGGAGAGGGATAAATATTAGATTGTACTGCGCATACAGATGACAATATGAGGTCCGACTTCTGCAGACTAAAAACCTTTTATCCTATTCAACTTTATTACAATTTTCGGTTATTCAGTCTTGACGGCACCAAATGCTCTTTCTTACAATCAACGTTTTTCTAACAAATACTGGGGAAAAAAATGTACCAATCTATCCTCAAGTCATCTTCAGAATGTTGGGGGGGGGGGGGGGGACTTTATAGGTACTATGTACCTTATACAACATATCAGGTCTTTATTTCTTCCTGGGCTAGAGTGCACACTATGCATTGTTTACATTCAGCTTGTCTGCATTCTGCACAGTAACTGAAAACAAAGATTGAGCTACTTCAAACGGTCCTTTCACACAGTGCGGGCCCCATGTGCAATCCACTTGCTCAGTATATTGCGGCCAAAGATGCTACATTAGCCATTAAGGAGTGATTTTTGGCTATCCTCGCTGTCTTTGAGCCAGTGTAATTTGCCTTGTTTGTTTGGCCTACCCGCTCCCCCTTTTTTCTATCTTGTCTGTCCCCCATCTTTCTTTCGGGGTGATACCCTGGTGGTGCACGGGAGTAGGTTGCACCTGACCTGACATCTTGCTGTTTCCTTTATGTGGACATCCCCATTTCCTTGCCTTGAGCATTTGATCTCCAGTGCATATAGCATCAAACACATGAGGTCAGTTTCTGATATTAATATATATGGATCTGTACCGATTGAACTGTTGTATACAATTGTATGACATATATATATATATATATATATATATATATATATATATATATATATATATATATATAAAAAATCATTATATTTTTGTATTAACCTCATAGATTGTTCGTATATTTATGGAAGCCTTTCCGCCCTCTCCCTTTTTTCCCTGCAGAAGACCCTCACTTCACATGTCGAAACGCGTTGGATTACATCTGTCTGGTTGGCAGTTGGTTTGGGCTTCTTCCATCCTTTTATGCTGCAATTTCATGTGTACTTCAATGTCATTATGTGTTTTAGCTTCTTTTTTGAAATAATGTTAATTAATAAAAACTGTATTTTTTACTAAACAGTTCTTTTTGAGTGTTTATGGTCCTATAAAGTCCAGTTTTTTGAGGAAACTTTTCTTTTACATGTTGTACGAGGGATGTAGACCTGAACCTCGACTTTCCCACCCAATTAGTCTTATCCACTTTTTGTCCTTGCTCAGCAGGGGATCCGTCTGCTGATTCCCACTAAACAGGCGGATGACAGGTCTGTGTCTGCTCCACTTATGCAGAGAGGACACAGACACAGGCCGCTCTCCTCTATGGGGGTCGGATATAAACTGACCGCCTGTCCATTTACACCTGACTGCCATCCGACCTGCTGAGGAACCCATCTGTCTGTTTTTAGTGGATCAGACAGGTATAAACAGACACATGTCCATTTACACCCGCTCCTCCATACAGGAGAATGTGGGTTTCTGATCAGGTCTGCCTGAAAAAAAAAAAGACAGGCGGACCCAATCGGAACGTTCGTGTGAAAGGGGCCTTATACAGTACTTCTCAGTAACAAACTGGCCATAAAACATATTTCTTTTAAACATATTCCTTAATAAACTCTCATGTACCCTTAAAGTGGTTGTAAACCCTCACATATGCCCAGTGAAGGGACTTTCCTGAGGTGATACACAGAGATGAAACAAATCCTTCTACATAAGTTGTATCTGTCTAGATGAAGTTTTCTCTTCTCTATATGTCTTAAAAGTCCAGATTTTATAAGCTTGTCAGAGAGTTTAGAAAAAAAGGGGACGGAGAGCTGACGTTAGGCCCTGCAGAGCACAGTGAGAAGAGTTCTGAGAGCTGATTGGAGGGAAGGGTCACACCCCCTTTCACACAGCACACAGGAATATAGCTGAGGCTGTCAATCAGCTGGAGGTCCCTCCCCTGTCACCATTTTCTCTTGGTGTCAGGAAAACTTGTCAGATGTGATTCATGCTGATAGCAGAGGAACAAAGCAGCAGTCAAAAATGACATGTAGTGCTTTCAATAGAGACAAGTATATACTGTATATATATAGAGGGATATGCTTTGTTTATATTTCATGTCTGAGGTTTCCAACCACTGTAACAACACCTGAGTCAAAATTCGATAAAACCTGGCAGCCATGGTTGTGGTAATTGGAAAGGGTCTAGTGCAACTTGGGGACGTCAACGACACTCTTTCCTCTTTCATCCCACCTCTTTTTTTTTTATCTTCTCTCTCTCTCTTGGCTACCTTGTAAATCTTCAACTTTGTTGTGTCTTGTTTACTCTCTGACATTGGGTACAATAAAGACAGTAGTCGAGAATACTGGTAAACTATCATAACTTTAACAGATAGCGTTCATTCCTTTATTCTCCAATCAACTGTTATGTCATAAATTTCCTTATGCTTAAAGCGGAGTAGCACCCAAAAGTGGAACTTCCGCTTTAAGGCCTCCTCCCCGGCTCCTGTTTGTGAAACAGAGCTCTTGAGGGGGGGGGGGGGGGGGCTAGGTACCCGATTTTGACAGGTTTCCACTCCCACTTCCGTTCCGCCTTAGGCGATTGGAAGTTCTCCTTCCTGAAGTCTTCTGGGACACATGACAGGTCCTAGAAGACTTCGGGACCAGTCACAGAGCACACTCACGCATGTGCAGTGGGCACCTGCCAGAGAAGCCGCAAGCTGTCACAGCTGGGTGCCCATAATAGAGATGTAGGCACTGCCGAGGGAAGACATGGGGAGAACAGGGCTGCAGTGAGTGCACCGCTGGATCTTGGGACAGGTGAGTGTGTGTTTATTAAAAGTCAGCAGCTACAGTTTTTGGAGCTGCTGACTTTTAATAAACAAACGACTGGAACTCTGTTTTAGGCTGAAAGCCTTGTTATCGATGTCTCTGTAAGGCAATGTTCATTTCTTTGACTAAAACCGCCTAAAACATTTTAGTCGACTAACTTAATACCATTTTAGTCGACTAAAACAATTGAGATGACAAAAAGATGACTAAAACTAAAACGCCATTTTAGTCAAAAGACTAATGCCCCGTACACACGGTCGGACTTTGTTCGGACATTCCGACAACAAAATCCTAGGATTTTTTCCGACGGATGTTGGCTCAAACTTGTCTTGCATACACACGGTCACACAAAGTTGTCGGAAAATCCGATCATTCTGAACGCGGTGACGTAAAACACGTACGTCGGGACTATAAACGGGGCAGTGGCCAATAGCTTTCATCTCTTTATTTATTCTGAGCATGCGTGGCACTTTGTCCGTCGGATTTGTGTACACACGATCGGAATTTCCGACAACGGATTTTGTTGTCGGAAAATTTTATCTCCTGCTCTCAAACTTTGTGTGTCGGAAAATCCGATGGAAAATGTCCGATGGCGCCCACACACGGTCGGAATTTCCGACAACACGCTCCGATCGGACATTGTCCATCGGAAAATCCGACCGTGTGTACGGGGCATAAGACTAAATTGAAATTTGACGTCAAAATTAAATGGGTTATAAACCCCTGTGTTTTTGTACCTTAAAGCGGAGTTCCACCCAAAAATGGAGCCTTCGCTTTAAGGGAAGGTGACCCCCTGACATGCCACAGTTGGCATGTCATTTTTTTGGGGGGGAAGAGCAGAAACCCTCTTTTTAGAGGGTTTCAGCTCCCACTTCCTCCTAGGGCACCGCGGCACCGGAAGGAAGTTCACTTCTCCTTCCTCGGCAATCATCACAGGTCCCAGATGATTGCCTGGCCGGTCATAGCGCGCCGTACGGCTCGCGCATGCGCAATGCGTGCTCGCCTGTGAAGCCACAGCCGGGCGCCCACAGTGACAATGCCGGCGCCGCAGAGAGGAGGGGGAGACAAGCGGGGCTTTGTTCTCTCGCACCGCTGGACCCTGGGACAGGTAAGTGTCTGATTATTAAAAGTCAGCAGCTGCAGTATTTGTAGCTGCTGATATTTTTTTTTTAAAGCGGAACTCCGCTTTAATGCATCCTACGCATTAAGGTGAAAAAACACTGGCAGTGACTGCCCCCCCGTTTTACTTACCTGAGCCCTGAAATTTCACACGCCGGAGACGCGCTCTTCCTCTGCCCGGGGTTCTCGGCTCTTGATTGGTTAGACTGATAGCAGCACAGCCATTGGCTCCCGTTGCTGTCAATCAAATCCAATGACACGGGCACTGGGCCAAGTCCGGCATTCGTGTCCATGGACACAAATGCTGGACTCGGGATCCGCGCCCGCAAGGTAACCCCTCCCAGGAGAGCGCTTCTCCTAGGGAGTTATCTGATGCGGGGAGGAGCCGCGAGAGCCGCCGAGGGACCCCAGAAGACAAGGTTCGGGGCCACTCTGTGCAAAACGAGTTGCACAGTGGAGGTAAGTATGATATGTTTGTTATTTTAACAAAAATAAAAAACTAGCTTTAACCCTGGTCTGTAGTGCATGTTTTTAGTCGACTAAAATGTCCTAGAGATTTAGTCGACTAAATACAACTAAAACAATTGCAGAAGATTAAAATGTGACTAAAACTAAAATGCCATTTTTGTCCTAAGACTAAAACTAAATCGAAATGTGCTGCCAAAATGAACACTGCTGTAAGGACACGGATGATATATGTACCCAAGTAGTAACCCTTCACTGTTCCCTATTGTTGGGAACTTTCTCTGTTACATAAATTTAATAAAAAGACTGAAATTAAAGTGGTTCTAAAGGCAAGTTTATTATTTCTTAAAAATAAACAAACATGTCATACTTACCTGCTCTGTGCAATGGTTTTGCACAGAGCAGCCCCGATCCTCATCTGCTTGGGTCCCCCGCTGGCATCCTGGCCCCTGCCCCCATCGAGTGCCGCCATAGCAAGCTGCTTGCTATGGGGACACTCATGCGTGACCACGCCTCAGCCCCACTTTGTGTATCCATAAGACACACAGAGCGCGGCTGGAGTCCACCCCCCCACCCCTTTTCTACTGGCTATGATTGGCAATGGCTCCCGCTGCTGTGTTTGAGCGAATGAGGAAGAGACGACACTCAGAACTTGCCATTTTAAGTGACCGTAGAGTTAGGTTGCAAATATGGGGCATAGTTTTATTGGGGGATTAGCTGGGGGGGGGTTAGCTTGGGGGGGGGGGGCTTGGTCACCTGGAGGGAAATTGGCTTTTATTTTTGCTATAGAGCCACACAGAACAGTGGTGGCCGGCAAACTAAAAATGTATTTATATATTAACACTAATGTTCTGGCAGGTACAACAGTTTCTATGTATGGTTCTTAACACTGTACTTAGTTAATTGGTTAGAGTAGCCCTTTAATAACAAATATACGATTTGCGAGGCCTTTATCGAATTCCACTCACGTAGGCACACAAAACCATCAGCAGTTGGTCTCATGATGAATGAGAACGTTGGGTCCTGTAGAAGGTGGGAGAGTTCGTGAAAGATCTGGCATTTGCACATTACAGAAAATCTCGGCACCGCTCATTGCTAATAAAGTCATTTTCGTTGCAGCAGACTAACATTATCTCGCCCTGTAAATTCAGCCCACCGAGCCCAAACGGAAGCTCTTTTCCTGTGCAGTCTGTCTGAGGGATTTAATTAAGGCACATGAGCTCAGAGCCGAGAAATTGCTACAGAAACCGGTCATCTCCTTGGCAGGAGATAATATTTTTGGAATCCCTTCTGCTACCCAACTCACAGCTTGTTCCCCTAGAATAAGAAGATTACATCCTAAATTATAGTAAAATTCTGGGAAAACTACTTAATACACAGATAAATACACATGAATTATGGGCCTGAAGGTTGTAAACACCTAATCATCACACCGATGGAGCACCCTCCTAGTGTAGAGTAAGCTGCTAAGTAAAAATAGTTAGCTCCACTGTAACAGAGGAGCAGGGGTTGATTATTTAGGCTGCTCAGAGTTTCACAGGCCGCTGCTCCGTTACTTCTCCCTATCTTCTACAGCAGGGATATGCAATTAGCAGACCTCCAGCTGTTGCAGAACTACAAGTCCCATGAGGCATAGCAAGACTCTGACAGCCACAAACATAACACCCAGAGGCATGATGGGACTTGTAGTTTTGCAACAGCTGGAGGTCCGCTAATTGCATATCCCTGTTCTAAAGGATTCTAGCGAGAAGTACGGGGCATGCAGCCTTAACCACTTAAGGACCGAGCCTCTTTTTGAGATGTGTTGTTTAGTTAAAAACAGTTTTTGTTTGCTAGAAAATTACTTAGAAGTTGAACTCCCAAACATTATACTTTTTTTTCTAACACCCTAGAGAATAAAATGGCGGTCCTTGCAATACTTTCTGTAACACTGTATTTGCGCAACGGTCTTACAAGCGCACTATTTTTGGAAAAAAAATAATTTTTTGAATTAAAAAATAAGACAACAGTAAAGTTAGCCCGTTGTTATTTTATATTGTGAAAGATAAATGTTACGGCGAGTAAATTGATACCCAACATGTCACACTTCAAAATTGCGCCCACTCATGGAATGGCGACAAACTTTTACCCTTAAAAAACCCCATAGGCGACGTTTAAAAAAACCCTACTGGTTGCATGTTTTAAGTTACAGAGGAGGTCTAGGGCTAGAATTATTTCTCTCGCTCTACCGATCGTGGTGATACCTCACATATGTGGTTTGAACACCGTTTTCATATGCGGGCACTACTCACGTATGCGTTCGCTTCTGCACGCAAGCTCGGTGAGACGGATCGTTTTTTTAAAAAAAAAAATTCTTATTTATTTTACCTTTTATTTTTACACCGTTTAAAAAAAAAAAAATCATGACAGGACCTCTTAAATATGAGATCTGGGGTCAAAAAGACTTCACATCTCATATTTACATTAAAATGCAATAAAAAAAAATAATTTTGTCATTTAAAAAAATGAAAAAAAAAATGGCCCTTTAAGAGCTATGGGCGGAAGTGAAGTTTTCACGTCGCTCCCGCCCTCCAATGTTATGGAGACGGGTGGGGGCCATCCAATCACCTTCGCTGCTGCCGACGGCCCCGGTAATTGGCGGACGGCACCGGAGTGCGGCGGGAGGGGGGCCCCCTCTCCCGCCACCGATAAAAGTGTTCTCGCACTGAGACCACTCTTATCCGAAAGAGGACCGCCGGATGCTGCCATAACAACGATATTCCTCTTCAGACTTAGGACGTATATAGTCTCGCGGCAGTCCGTAAGATCTATGGGACTCCAGCCAATCCCTGGGGAGGTGTTTCCAGTAGGTGGAGAGAGAACCCGTAAATAGTCTGAGGCCTGGGCAGCAGAGTCCAGTGTTCCTGGGTCCAGTCCCACAGGAGACCCCTGTGCAAGGGCTCTGCCACCGGTGCGGTATCCTAGGCAAAAAGTCTTCATGAAGTTGTTGAGATCCCAGCGGGGCCTATGATCAACTTGGGTCTGGAGATACTCACTGGAGAGAGCCAGGGGGAAGTTGGTAGGAAAAGGTCCAGCTGACCTATGGTGGTGTGAGTCTATATCTCCCTCACTACGAAGAGCCTGGTAATATCGTCAGGAGGCAACCGATGATCCTATGGCTAAGTGAGTAAGCGACTCCCAGTGCTGAAGAGTTAGTGACTGTGTGTAACTGTTAAACTCTGGTAGGAGTAATAGTCACTATCAGCATAGAGATCCTTTTGGGATTTTCTTTTATTTTCTTTTTGTACTGTGCAGCCGGAAAGTGAGGAGTCCTCAAGTTATTCAGTTCTACACTTTTCTGGGGTCTCCCTATCCTTGTTCATGGTTCTCAATAAAAAAAACAAAAAATAAACCCCTAGACTGTTCTATGGAGCCAGTGGAAGAGTGAGAAAAACGTTTGGTGCCTGGCTGTGTGTGCTCCAAGTGGGGGATTAGGACTGCGCTACACCTATATGAGTTTATCGAATATCCCAAAACCACAAGCTTTAATATGGAGTTGGCCTTTCTTTATGGCTTTAAAAGCCTCCTCTCTTTTGGGAAGGCATTTTCACAAGATTTTGGAGCATGTCTGTGGGAATTTCTGCCCATTAAGCCAAAAGAGCATTTGTGAGGTCAAATACTGATACTGGACGAGAAGAACTGCCTGACAATTCATCCAAAAGGTGTTCAGTAGCATTGAAGTAGGTGCTTTGTGTGGGACAATCGAGTTCCTCCTCTTCAAACCATGTCTTTACGGTTGTATGGCTTCATGAAGCTGGATTTGTACACATGGAAACAGCCATGCCGCTAGAGCTGGGCGATTTTCACAAAAAAAAAAAAAATCTGCGATTTTTAAAAAAAAAAACTTGATTCACGATTCGAATCGAGTTTTTTTTTATTTTTTTTGGACACCGCGCCAGTCCTGAGGAGCTGCGGGCAGGAGCTTTTAGGCAAGGCCACGCGTCCGGCCTCGCGGACTAGGCCGAAGCGGCGGCCTCACCTAAAAACTCCTGCCCGCAGCTCCGCAGGACCGGCGCGGTGTCCAAAAAAAAAACGTGAATCGAGTTTTTTTTTTTTTGAAAATCGCCCAGCTCTAGCGGCATGGCTGTTTCCATGTGTACAAATCCAGCTCCATAAAGCCATACAACCGTAAAGACATGGTTTGATGTGGAGGAACTCGGTGTTTCACGGTCCTGGTGAAAAAAAATTAAAAAAATCGATTTGCTGAAATTTTGAATCAATTTGACCTCTCAACTCGATTCAAGATTCAAATCGATTTTTTCCCCAGCCCTACATGCCGCAACAGAAAATGGCCTTCAAACTGCTACCTTAGAGTTGGAAGCACACAATTATCAAAACTGTATTTGTATGCTATGGAACCCCTTTGCTAGAAACACATGAACGCTTTTGGCCAGGGGTCTTCAAACTGCGGCCCTCCAGGTGTTCAGGAACTACAATTCCCATCATGCCTACTCATGTCTGTGAATGTCAGAGTTTTACAATGCCTCATGGGATGTGTAGTTCTGCAACAGCTGGAGGATCCCTGCTTTTGGCTATACAGTTGGGTGTAAAAACCAGGTATCCTCAAACTTATGGCCATATAGTGCATGTATGTTGTTCTACCTGCCAAATGATATGCAATTCTGGTCTGGTTTTGTTTCTGGGAGTAAAAAAAAAAAAAAAAAAAAAAAAAAAAAAAAAAACATATGGCTGGTTTGCTACACTGACTGACAAGCTCTGCACTGAGCTCATCCTTCCTAATAATCCTCTCAATTGGGGAACATGTAACAATACTGTAGGAAAAGGGGATGTTCAATATCTCTAGAATCTAAGCAAGCAGAAATCTGAAAAAAAGTCTAAAATGCTTCCAATAGACGCACAAAGGAAATCTGTTTTTGTTTGTTAAAAAATGAATTTCGCTTTAAATGTGTTTCTCTGAGTTTGTTTTTTTTACTGAAAACTTTAAGGGGAATTCAAGCATGGCAACGGCAAATTGCACAATGTTATCACATGCAAAATCCCTACATTTTAACCACATGAAGGAATTATATATGCTTACCATAGGCATTATCAAACCCAGCATAATGGCTTGTGTAAGGAGCATATTTGAAATCATGCCCTTAAAAGTGGAAGATAAAATTTTACTTGCAAATGATTACATTTCTTATGCAATGTCATTATGGACAAACATATTAGGAGCCATTAGAATCCGCATAAACTTATTTTTTCTACAATAAGCAGAAAGTTTGAAATTTAAATAATAAACTTGTCCCAGATAATACCATTTTACCAGGACTATTGCCTAACAAGAAAACAGGTTTTGAAAGGTTGCATCTAAAAAAATAAATAAATAAATAAAAAAAAAATGAACTTGCCAATAAGTACTTAGGCTCCATTAACACCTATGACACCGTGCATGTTTGTGCGTGATTTTGCTTGTCTCACATAGGTTAGCCTATTCATTTCAATGGGCTGCCCACAATGCAAAAATCGCACAAAAGTGCATAACCCATTTTTTTAATTTTTTTTTCAATTTGCGCTGCACCAAAATGCTCGGCACTTTGCTGGTGCATGTGCTAGCAAGGTGTGTTGGGGTGCCATTAAGAGTGTGCACAATTTCGCGTGATTTTGCGCAATTTCGCGCGTCAGGTCTAGGGCAACCTATTAATTTCAATAGCCGCCCTATATGCGAAAATCACATGAAAGTGCATAACCCCTTTTTAAGGCTCCTTTGACACGGATGTTCTGATCGGGTCCGCCTGTCCGTTTTTCAGGTGGACCCGATCGGAACCTCCATTCTTCTCTATGGAGCTGCAGGTGTAGACGAACATACATTGGTTTATACCCGCCTTCATCCAATCTGATCTGCCAAAAAGAGACGGATGAGGATACGTTCACCATCCGTCCAGCAAATTGGATCGGATGGCAGTCGGGTGTAAAAGGACAGGCGGTCCGTTTACATCCGGCGGCCCATAGAGGAGAGTGGTCTGTTTCCGCGTCCGCTTTGCATGAACGGACCAGACACAGACCTGTTATCCGCCTGCTCAGCAGGGATCAGCGGAGAGACCCCCTGCTGAGCAAGCAAATCGCAAGCCGGAGTCTGCCCCATGTGAAAGGGGCCTAAAATAGAGCAGCACCAAAATGCATTGTACTCTGCAAGGTGCATCGGGGTGCTACTTTTTTTTTTTTTTTTTTTGCACAATTTTTTGTGTATTTTTGCAACACACAAATATGAACCTGGCCTTTTGAAGCATTCACTCCATATCCGTTGAGCTGCTTTGATCTGCACATATCAAGTCAGGCTCAACACAAGAGCACACAGAAAAGAATTGTTTTCTAAGCAGGTGATTTTTAAAGTGGAAGGGGCCAAGGAGATTTGAGCAGACCCTGCATTTTAGTCTTCTTTAAAGCGGAGCTCCAATGACATATAGCTATTTTTTTTTTAAAAATCCATCTGTTATGATTATAATGTGACACTCATTAGTCTGCTAAATTGCACCGCAATCGTTAATCTTTTATCTAAAAACTAACCTTATATTCCACCTTGTTGTGCATTCCCATCTTGCTTGTGGGCAGGCGAAGCCCACAAGGATAAACTTCCTGGATACGGTGCTGCTGAATAACCAGCATGCACCGCCCATTCTAGCGCATGCGCAGTATGCATTTCTCTACTTCATGTAAAAATCATTATTTTTTTGCTAGAAAATTACTCAGAACCCCCAAACATTATATATGTTTTTTTAGCAGACACCCTAGGGAATAAAATGGCGGTCATTGCAACTTTTTATCTCACACGGTATTTGCGCAAAAAATTTTCAAACGCCTTTTTTTTGGAAAAAAAACGGTTTCATGAATTAAAAAATAACAAAACAGTAAAGTTTGCCCAATTTTTTTGTATAATGTGAAAGACGATGTTACGCCGAGTAAATGGATACCTAACATGTCACGCTTTAAAATTGCGCACAATCACGGAATGGCGCCAAACTTCATTACTTAAAAATCTCCATAGGCGACGCTTTAAAATTTTTTACAGGTTACCAGTTTAGAGTTACAGAGGAGGTCTAGTGCTAGAATTGTTGCACACGCCCTAACGCACGCGGCGATACCTCACATGTGTGGTTTGAGCGGCGTTTACATATGTGGGCGGGACTTACGTGTGCGTTCGCTTCTGATCGCGAGCTATCGGGGACAGGGGCGTTTTAAAAAAAAAATTTTATTATTTAATTTTTTTTTTTACTTCATTTTTTTTATTTTTACACTTTTTTTAACATTTTTTTTTTTTAATTACTTTTATTCCTATTACAAGGAATGTAAACATCCCTTGTAATAGGAATCTATGTGACAGGTCCTCTTTATGGAGAGATGTGGGGTCAATAAGACCCCACATCTCTCCTCTAGGCTGGAAAGCATGAGATCGGAAAAAAAAAAATTTACCGATCTCATGCTGACAGCCGCGATCGCGGCTTCGGTTAGTTCCGGGTACCCGGGCGTGACGTCATAACGACGCGCCCGGGCCTCCCACGGTCATAGAGATGACTGGTGACCATCTGGTCACCAGTCATCTCTATCGTCAACATCCGGCGCCGGCCGATTCATTCTCCGGGTCCCCGATGGCACGGGAGAGCCCGGAGAAGCACCGGATGGCGGCGGGAGGGGGGGGACGTCCCCTCCCGTCGCCTATAAGAACGATCAAGCGGCGGAACTGCCGCTATGATCGTTCTTATCGTGCACAGAATCGGCAGCTGAAAAGAATGATATCTGAATGATGCATCTAGCTGCAAGCATCATTCAGATATCACCCCACAAAGAGGAGGACGTCATTTTACTATAGGCGGGTATTGAAGTGGTTAAAAATGGTGCTTAAATACGCCTTTGCTCGTGTCATTTCCGGTTTTGAAAGAACGCAATGCTAGCCCTCGGCGCTTGTCAGGACTGGGCTCAGCCCTTCCTTCTCTGAACTGGCTGCTTAGCTGTCAGCTAATTGCCAGCTCCTATCTCTCCAGAGGTACTCAGCTGTTGATGATATCCTGCTCGTTAGTCCTGCCTACTTAACCACTTAAGGACTAGCCTCGTTTTGGATTTTAGGTGTTTACATGTTTAAAACAGGTTTTTTTGCTAGAAAATTACTTAGAACCCCCAAACATTATATATTGTTTTTTTTCTAACACCCTAGAGAATAAAATGACGGTCATTGAAATACTTTTTTTTGCACCGTATTTGCGCAGTGGTCTTATAAGCACACTTTTTTTGGGAAAAAAAATCACTTTTTTGAATAAAAAAATAAGACAACAGTAAAGTTAGCCCAATTTTTTTTTTTATGTTGTGAAATATAATGTTACGTCAAGTAAATTCATACCCAACATGTCACTCTTCAAAATTGCGCCCGCTCGTGGAATGGCGTCAAACTTTTACCCTTAAAAAATCTCCATAGGTGACGTTTAAAAAATTCTACAGGTTGCATGTTTTGCGCTACAGAGGAGGTCTAGGGCTAGAATTATTGCTCTCACTCTACCGGTCGCGGCAATACCTCACATGTGCGGTTTGACCATCGTTTTCATATGCGGGCGCTACTCGCGTATGCATTTGCTTCTGCGCACGAGCTCGTCGGGATGGGGGGGGGGTTTAAAAAAAAAAAAAAAATTATTATTTATTTTACAATATTTTATTTATTTTTACACCGTTTAAAAAAAAAAAAATGGTGTCACTTTTATTCCTATTACAAGGAATGTAAACATCCCTTGTAATAGAAAAAAGCATGACAGGACCTCTTAAATATGAGATCTGGGGTCAAAAAGTCCTCAGATCTCATATTTGGACTAAGATGCAAAAAAAAAAAAAAAAAAAAAGTCGTTTGAAAAAATGACATAAAAAAAATATATATGCCTTTAAGAAAAGTGGGCGGAGCTGACGTAATGATGTCGCTTCAGCCGTCCAATGGTATGGAGACGGGTGGCGGCCATCTTAGCCTCACTCGTCTCCATACCCAGGCACAGAAAAGTCCCGATCGCCTCCACCGCTATCGACAGGTCCGGTAAGCGGCAGAGGGCGCGGGAGAGCGGCGGGAGGGGGGGTGGCACCTCTCCCGCCGATAACGGTGATCTCGCGGCGAACCCGCCGCAGAGGCCACCATTATCGTACACAGAACCGGCTCCTGTAAAGATGGATACCTTGGTTGTGGCAGCAGCTGCTGCCGTTACCGAGATATCCATCTTCAAAGTGTCGACGTATATGTACAGGAGCCGGTCGGTAAGTGGTTAAGCCGCCCAGCCCAGAGAATCTCTGCCTTCGCCTTAGTCAACATTACAGTGACTATCCCCTGCATTCCTGTTAAAAGACTTGCTTGGCTGACATCCCTTCTGGCTCCAGATCCTGCTTGCTATTTTTCTACGTTCACCTCCGGCTCCCTGACGTTTGGCTTGTCTGACTATCCGTTCCGGTTCCTGAACTCTGGCTATGTTTTGACTACGTTTGTTCTATTTACTTTTATTATTAAACAAGTGTGATTTAACTGTACTTCTGTCTCGGTCTGATAGCGCTGCCCACTGACTCCTGGGAAAGGATGACGCACATCTCCCAGGAGCACTAGCGCAGAGGGAAATTACGGCAATCGTCATGGAGAGGAAGTGGCAGATTACAAGGGACTCCATAGCAACAGTGCTGAAGGAGTGAGTGAAAAAAATCTTTTTTTCCCAAATGTTGTTGCTGAAGGTGATTGTAGTTGAATTATGTAAAGTATATTTTATGTGTGGCACTCCGCTTTAACTGCATCTCACTCGCCCAAGGTATATATATATGTCATCAGTGTGAAACAGTGATACCAGGATTATGGCTGCAGCCATAATCCTGGTATAATTTCTTTCAGACTGCAATGAGCTTTCTTGTAGAAGTGATCTGAGCAGATCTACAGCCGTTCGATCACTTCTACAGGATGTGTAAGTGCCCGCCACCGTTCCCGGGCTCTCCGGTGCGATTGGAGAGTCCGAGACTGCTGCAACCCATCTGGCTGGTTTCCAAACAAAAACTGTAGCTGACTTTTAATAAACAAACACTCACCTGTCCCAGATCCAGCGATGTGCTCCGCCGAGTTGTTCCATCCATCAGTGTTTTGTCCCAGGCGCCAGCATCTCAATTGTGGACACCCGGCTGTGACAGCTTGTGACTGCTCACTACGCATTTGCGTGCTGCGCTACACTTTGTGAATGGTCACTGTGATGTGTCCCAGAAGACTGCAGGAAATGGGGGGGGGGGGAGAACTTCCTATCAAAACCAAAGAGGAGGGGTAAAGGAGGCCGTATAGTAGAACTTTTGGGTGGAGCATCGCTTTAAATGAGGTCAACAGTCTTTTTTTTACGCATTTGTACTGTACAACCCCCCACCCTGAGAACTACAGATGTCTAGAAAAAGGGAGCGCAAACTGAATTTTCACAGTCAATAAAGAAAGACCATCATTAAAAAAAAGGTAATAAACCAAGGCACTTAGTTCTCCCCAAATAACATTGGTTTGCCTAATCAGTATCCTTTAAAAAAAGTTCACTTTATTCTGTCCACAAACCTAAAATTATCACACAGCTCAGGAGTATCCAGGAAAGTGTCCGAACAGTTCCATGCTCACCACAGGCACTTCATCAGGGTACAAAGATACTCAATATATCCATATATAGCATACCTAAAGAGATCACATGACTGCAAGTCGCAACAATAAAAAAAAAAAAACTAATTATAAAAGCATGTGGAACTGAACTTAAAAAGTGAAGATTTGCTATGTTTTATGGAAAAAATGTGAAACTTCAATCCTGCCTACGAATACCCTGTAAAATGTACCCTTCACCTGGATTTTCTCCTAAACAAAGCAGCGCACTTCCAGGTAGGTGATTGCACCGAAACACTCCTGTGCCTACATCGTTGTATATCTGCAGTAGTGAGATCTAAGGCACTGCTGCCTCGTACTGCCAGTCCCAGGAGATTTGGCGTGAGATTTGGTGATGTCACTATTGTGCTGCTTATTGTTCTCCTTGCTACAGGCTCCAACATAGGGAAGTAAATGCCTGCCTCTAACAAGATGGCTGAATCCATAGAGACACAGATCAAGGAGTGCATAGCTGCCAACTGCCCTGGATTTTCCTCCTGCATCTCTGCCCCTTTGTTCCAGAATCACAGCAACAACCTTATTTGCATTAATGCACATGTGCCATAACCCAAAAAAGGTAATAATTGCAGAGATTGAAGCCAAGGGTGGGTGTTCCCTGCTTATTCAAAAGGTAGGCTCTAAAATGGAACCAACCCCTAAAGTGGGTGTAATGTATAATCCCCACATATTTAGGAGGTGGGGCCTGGGCAGGACCAATCCAAAAAGTAAGCGTGGTTTGGGCACACCTGCTTGGGAAGTGGGTTGGAGAATTGCGATCCATGGGCAGGGTTAATCGTTTCCTGGGATCCAGGACCATTAAGTATGAGAATGGAAAGTCGGCAATGGGCGAAAAGATAAGCTACACGGAGCCCACAGGCACAATGGGCGACTAGTCCACTGGCCTCTGCCTGCCAGCTTCCAGAGTTCAGTTCTTTTTTATTATTACTACAGAATGAAAGCTATATACAGGGGTTTGACAAACATATGGAAACACCAGGTAAAAGAATGAACTCATTACCTAATGTGGTGTTGGACCGCCTTTGGCATCCAAGGCGGCCTGAATTCGCCTGAGAACTGACAGATATAAAAGTCTTGGATGGTGGATAATGAAATCTGATACCACTCTTAATGCAAAAATCGTTCCAGTTCTCGCAGAGATGCCAGAGGCAGAAAACTAACCTGAACCTCATTCTCCAAAATTGACCATGGTGGCTCTATGATACTGAGGTCCGGCGACTACGGCGCAAAGGGAAATTGCGACTTCATCTGCACGCTCCTCAAACTACGATTTGACATCACCAGCTGTGTGAATCTGAGCATTATTGTCTTAGTAAATGGCACGGACTTCGAGAAACAATGCCTGCACATGGTTGGCCAAAATTTGCACATAGTGGCTGGCAGGGATTCTACCTTTCAAAGTGATGATGGGGCTTGCAGCATACCAAGATATGGCTGCCCAAACCATGATTGCACTGCCGTAAGTTTGAGACGGTTTTGGGATCAGTGTGAGGCTCGATTCATCAGACCATATTACAATATTCTATTGATCGATAGTCCACGATGTATGGGTGTTTCACCACTCTCCTCTTCTAGCAGTCACTAGTGGTTTGGCAATTGCTGTTTGTCTGTGAATGTTTTGCTTATGGAGTTCAAAAGAATGTGAGGAAAGGAGGGATACTCTGTTTTACATTAAATTTTTACATTAAAGCTGATTGTTTTCTTGTTTTTCCTTTTAGTACCATAAAGAGCATTTTAAACCTCTGTGGTGTAGGTAGGGTACACGTTTTACAATAATTACTTTGAAAGGTTCCTTTGGTTGTAATTTTTTCAGTAACGATCATGAAATGGAACAAATAAACACCAACAGTAAAAATGATAGTGCCCCTTACATTGTTGCTCAGTGAACTTCTTCTATTGGTAGTTGGTGTAGTGGTCCAATACACTGGTGGCCAATGGAAGATGTCCCTCTTTTATAAATGATCAGTGTGAGAAGGACACTTCCACATTATTGGGCACTGGGAAACTGCCCCTCCCCTTTTAACAAAGCTAAAAATAAAATTAGTATAAGTGGTAACTGGGAGGTAGAAAGTCTTCATTACTCAAGGAACCCAACCCAACCAACCTCCGAAAGAACCCTCTTTGAAAAACCCTGTATTAGAGGCTTTGGTTGTATAGTAGACTCATCACTGGCACAAAATAAAGTGTGTAGGTTCTTATGTAGATTGCTGAAGATATTGGGGTCAAAAAGACCATTCAGAGAAGATGGACATCAGCAACTATCGCAATTTAGCTTTGGAGGATATCCAGCACAACAAGATGAATGCCGCAATGAAGATTAGAGACGCTCATTGGGTAGGTGTCATTGGAGTGAGCCTCAGTGCAAAACTTTCAACTATGAACAAAGTGAACATTTGCAAAACCAATGGAAGACATGTACAGTAAACCTCCCACTAAATGCAGACAACATTCTTTGCAAAATTCTCAAGCTAATCAACGGACGGAAGACAAGGCCTTTCTAAGGAACTACGCTGTTAGTCTTGATCCTTTTCTGTTGCTGCATTCTTAATTATGAACATGAGTGCTCACCAAAATAAAATTTTGCACGGTTATTTCAATAAAATTCAGAAGAGATGCGTGAAACCACAGTCAATTAGATGATCAGGCAAAGAAAAAAAAAATATACGCATTTCTGGAACCTCCAAGGCTGATCTCCCAGACTCTGATTAAACCATTTAACGACACAACCTTATTCAGTCTGGTTTTGGTCCTATAATCGGTCCGGTCTTATAAACACGGTGCAGACAGAACTGGTTTTCCAAGGAGAAATAATAGTATGTATTTTATGTGAAACTTCAGAGGGGATCATTAAAAGAAAAAAAATATATAAGAAACTAAGAGGAATTTTTGAGTGGGAAATTTTCCAATATCCTCCAAGTACTGAAGGTAATAGAACAGAGAGGAGTCACTTTCTTTAAAAAAAAGTTCAAGGTTATGGGAATAGGCAAAACACCAAATTCTGAATTCAAAATTACATGATTTTTTTCCTTGTATAATTTAGGAAAGTTTAAATCTATAGAAAGTTCTTAATACTGACTGGGAACCTTTTTGCTTTGCCAGGTCTCTCCTCTCACCTGGTTACACACCGGACCATGCAGATCCCACTGATATGAGAGCAGGTTCCAATCCTTGGTGTCTCCTGAGGAAGCTACAATGTGAAACGCGTAGAGATGTGTTTTTGCCCTCATTCAGCATAAACCTGACATTGTTATGTGATTGATATAGTGTCTTGGCTATGCCTTTGCCATAACTTGGTATAACCGAGTATGTTACATGCTGATATATTGGGGGGATGTGCGAGGTGTTTCCCACAAACTGTAAATCAACCCTGAGTGGAATACTACTGAATTAGAAAAAAAAAAAAAAACATTGTTTTGTGGAATGTCTGTAAATAAACTTTTAAATTTTAACACATCCGGCGGGATAGTACAATAACTGAAAATATTTGAAGCTGCCAGCACCCCAATTATATTCTCAGGGATATAACCAGATGTAAAAATTATAAAGATTGATGCAGCGCTGCACCCATATTTATAATTGGTTTACCATTTTTTTTTTATTTTATAGCTTCAAGCTCGAAAGCAGACTGATGGGGCTTCTACAAGGCAGCCATAAACAGACCAATCTGGGCAAGCAATAGTCCTGATTTCAAGTAGCAATCCCAATGATCAAGCTGTTTCTGACCTCACCACACTTACTTTCAACAGTAATGGGCACTTACAAAGGATCTACCGGTAGTTAAAAGGCATCCCTAAGACCCCATTCACACCTGTACGATTTTCAATGGAGCCCATTTACAGAAGAATTATACAGGTGTATTTGTTTGGTGCTTCAATGTGCCCCCCATAAACCTTAATGGCAGTGCACAAACAAGGCATTTAACATTTATTTTCATGCGTTGTCATACAACAAGCCCCTGAATCCCTCCAAAAAAAAACACAGATGTATAAAAATGCACAAAAAAGTACATAAAAAAATGCAGACGCAAAGATGTGAACCTAGGCTGAGAGTGGATCTGATTTTTCCATCTTCTCTATAGCCCCATTTGCACTAGGCATGAACATAGCCAGGCAATTTAGAGACTTCTTTGCACATCTTTACACATGACTCGTAGTACAGAAGCATAATCGGGTGTTTTTGGCCCCATAGCCTTTTAAATTGAAGCACCTGCAATATGCACACTTTTTCAAGTGTTTTTTTAGATGCTTTCATTAACCACTTCAGTACTGGGCACTTTCCCCCCCAATTTTCAGCTTTCAGCGCTGTCGCCAGTGGTGAATTTAGGTTTTGTGCTGCTCTAGGCCTGACTAAACTTGTGCACCCCCTAATTAAAATATGGCCCACCCCTTCCTGTCAAGTCCATACCCCATTCTGATTAAGACCTGCCCTATTTGTAAACCACACCCCTTCCTATTTAGGCTCCACCTCTTTCGCTCTGTAAATTAAAAGTGGGTACCAAGTGGCCTCATCAGTGTAGCCTATCAGTGCCCATCAGTGCTGCCTTATCAGTGCAGCCCTATCAGTGCTGGCTTATCAGTGCAGCCTCATCGGTGCCCAACAGTGCAGCTCATCAGTGGCCATCAGTGCAGCCTCATCAGAGGCAACCAGAGCAGCCTATTAGTGCCCATCAGTGCTGCCTATCAGTGTTCATCAGTACATCCTTATCAGTGCCCATCAGTGCAGCCTCATCAGCGCCCATCAGTGTGGCCTCATCAGGGGCAACCAGTGCAGCCTATTAGTGCCGATCGGTGCCGCCTATTAGTGCCCATCAGTGCCCAACGATGCAGCTCATCAGTGGCCATCAGTGCGACCTCATCAGTGGCAACCAGTGCAGCCTATTAGTGCCCATCAGTGCAGGCCATCAGTGCCCATATCAGTGCAGCTCCTCAGTGCCCATATCAGTGCAGCTCCTCAGTGCCCATATCAGTGCAGCTCCTCAGTGCCCATATCAGTGCAGCTCCTCAGTGCCCATATCAGTGCAGCTCTTCAGTGCCCATATCAGTGCAGCATACCAGTGCCCATATCAGTGCAGCTCATCAGTGCCCATATCAGTGCAGCTCATCAGTGCCCATATCAGTGCAGCTCATCAGTGCCCATATCAGTGCAGCTCATCAGTGCCCATATCAGTGCAGCTCATCAGTGCCCATATCAGTGCAGCCTATCAGTGCCCATATCAGTGCAGCCTATCAGTGCCCATATCAGTGCAGCCTATCAGTGCCCATATCAGTGCAGCCTATCAGTGCCCATATCAGTGCAGCCTATCAGTGCCCATATCAGTGCAGCCTATCAGTGCCCATATCAGTGCAGCCTATCAGTGCCCATATCAGTGCAGCCTATCAGTGCCCATATCAGTGCCCATATCAGTGCCCATATCAGTGCAGCCTATCAGTGCCCATATCAGTGCAGCCTATCAGTGCCCATATCAGTTCAGCCTATCAGTGCAGCCCATATCAGTGCAGCCCATATCAGTGCAGCCCATATCAGTGCAGCCCATATCAGTGCAGCCCATATCAGTGCAGCTCATCACTGCCCATATCAGTGCAGCTCATCAGTGCAGCTCATCAGTGCCCATATTAGTGCAGCCTATCAGTGCCCATATTAGTGCAGCCTATCAGTGCCCATATTAGTGCAGCCTATCAGTGCCCATATCAGTGCAGCCTATCAGTGCCCATATCAGTGCAGCCTATCAGTGCCCATATCAGTGCAGCCCATATCAGTGCAGCCCATATCAGTGCAGCCCATATCAGTGCAGCTCATCACTGCCCATATCAATGCAGCTCATCACTGCCCATATCAATGCAGCTCATCACTGCCCATATCAGTGCAGCTCATCACTGCCCATATCAGTGCAGCTCATCACTGCCCATATCAGTGCAGCTCATCACTGCCCATATCAGTGCAGCTCATCAGTGCCCATATCAGTGCAGCTCATCAGTGCCCATATCAGTGCAGCTTATCAGTGCCCATATCAGTGCAGCCCATCAGTGCCCATATCTGTGCAGCCTACCAGTGCCCATATCAGTGCAGCCTATCAGTGCCCATATCAGTGATAGTAACATTTTACCTGCTGTCCCAGCCACTGGATGGGGGTTCCCCTTGTGCTCCTCTCTCTCTCTCTCCTCCTATCGCCCCAGGCCGGGGAGAAGATTCAGTGAAAAAGAAAGCCTTGCAGAGGAGGGTGGGCGGAGAATTGGGCTCCGCCTCCGCCAGTCAAATTACGTTCAGCTGGTCTGGCCAATCACCAGCTGCTTAGGGGGGTGCAACTCGTGGTCGTTGCCGAAACCCACCCCCCCCACTGCCAGCCAACCACGCTCCGTATACTGCCTGCTGTATTTGTGCGGGGGTCGGCCGCGGGAACCGGGACTTAGGAAAACGGGCCGGGGGGGGGGGGCTTTTTTGCCACCCCCCTGCAAAGTGCCGCCCTAGGCCTGGGCCTTGTCGGCCTAGGCCAAGACACAGCACTGACACAGTACTGGCTGTCGCACTTTGACTGACAATTGCACGGTCATGCAACACTGTACCAAAACTACATTTTTATCATTTTGTTCCCACAAATAGAGCTTTCTTTTGGTGGTATTTGATCACCACTGGGGTTTTTATTTTTTGCTAAAAAAAATTTTCTTTGTTATAAAATTTTGTTTTCTCCTTCACTGACGGGCACCGATAGGCGGCACTGATGGGCAGCACTGATGATGAGGTCTTGACAGTCATTACTGATTGGCATCTGTGAAGGGCACTGACAGGCATTACTGTACTGATGGGCACTGATTGGCAGCTGTGATGGGCACCTCTAATGGGGGCTGAGCTGATAATCAACGCGCTGATTATCAGCGCAGACCCCCCCTCTGACAGGAGAGACGCTGATTGGCTCTCCCTGTTAGCACAAACTGAGGAGAGCTGTTTACCGCCACTTCCTGGTTACACGCTGTGATCAGCTGTGATTGGTCACAGCTGATCACGTGGTAAAGGGCCTCAATCATAGGTAGGGCTGGGAGATTTTCTTTAAAAAAAAAATCTTTGATTCTCTTAAAAAAAAAAACTCGATTCACGATTCGAATCAAGTTTTTTTTTTTTCTTTGGAAACCGCGCCGGTCCTGAGGCGCTGTGGGCATGAGCTTTTAGGCGAGGCCGCGGCTTCGGCCTAGTCCGCGGCGTCCGGCCTCGCAGACTAGGCCGAAGCCACGGCCTCACCTAAAAACTCCTTGCCCGCAGCGCCTCAGGACCGGCACGGTGAAAAAAAAGTCTAAAAAAATTGATTTGCTTACATTTTGAATCGATTTGACCTCTCAACTCGATTCAAGATTTAAATCGATTTTTTCCCCAGCCCTACTCATAGGCTCTTTACCAGGAGTGGAGTTGCGGTGTGTCAGAGTGACACACAGCACCACCGATCGCCGTGCTGTGCTCCCCCGCGGGCGCGCAATCGTAGCTTATCCTGCTTGATGTCATACGACGCCCAGTCAGGATAACGCAACCACCACACGGCCGTCATTCTGCTATAGGCCAGGCGGGAAGTGGTTAAAGTCTATGGAGCCCAAAACCCGTGATTCAGTCACACAGAAGGTCATATGCAATTTTCTGCTTCGAGCAACAGGCGACAAGCTAGGTGATGCTCGGGTGTGAATGTGTCTATCAAAGCCGGGTACACACGATCAGAAAATTGGACAAGAAAATAACACTTTCTAAGCGATTGTACAATAAGTGCACAGCTTTCGAGAGCTGATCGCGACACTTTGTCCAAAATTATCCAAAGGGACAAACAAAAAAAAGATTTCTCGTGTGATGCCAGATTGTACGATTTTCGTTTAATCGGTACAGTTTTCATTAAAAAAAAAAAAAAAAAAAAAATATCGGAAGAACAAGATTACGCATGCTCAGAAACTAAAGAATACTCCTTATAATTACTATACAATACAACACATTATATCACTTCTGAAGTTGTATTCTGTCGTACGAGAATTTTCTTAGGTTGAGTAACCTCTTCACGTTGTATATGGAGACCATAATGCAAGAAAAAAACATTTGTGTATAGATTAAAACAAAATATTAATACCTTTTTTCCTTTTTTGATCACATTCCCTCTGTTCTCTGCTGTATAAGAGCTCGGGAAGGAGAATCAACAGTACAGTGGTCTTCCCAG
The DNA here is from genome assembly GCA_037952835.1 of Lithobates septentrionalis. Lineage (NCBI taxonomy): Eukaryota > Metazoa > Chordata > Amphibia > Anura > Ranidae > Lithobates > Lithobates septentrionalis. Next base: position 769,483 of record JBBDGP010001332.1, read on the forward strand.
TAGGGCTGGGAGATTTTTTTTTTTTTTTTTTTTTTAAATCCAGGATTTTCTTAAAAAAAAACTTGATTCACGATTCGAATTGAGCTTTTTTTTTTGGACACTGCGCCGGTCATGAGGAGCTGCGGGCAGGAGTTTTTTTTAAGGCGAGGCCGCGGCTTCGGCCTAGTCTGCGGCGTCTGGCCTCGCGGACTAGGCCGAAGCTGTGGCCTCACCTAAAAACTCCTGCCCGCAGCTCCTCACGACCGGCGCGGTGAAAAAAAAAAAAAAAAGGGTCTAAATAAATCGATTTGCTTAAATTTTGAATCGATTTGACCTCTCAACTCGATTCAAGATTTAAATCGATTTTTTCCCCAGCCCTACTTCCCAGTGAAATGCTGTGCAGCGGGTGAGTGTCAGGACAAGTCTGATCATCGGAGGAGAGCGGGCTGAGTTCCCAGCATAGCTAGCGAACTGACCATGCTGTGCTCTCATGACTAGCATGGTTAGTTTTTAATAGGAAAGCAGAGGGACTGGCAGGAACATCAGGAATTTCACAGAAACTAAGCAATACAAAGAGAACAGGAGAATTCTTCATACAAGTACAGGCAGTCCCCGGGTTACGAACAAGATAGGGACTGTAGGTTTGTTCCGAAGTCGAATTTGTTTGTAAGTCGGAACAGTACCTTTTTTAAGTGGAACTCCAGTCTCAGAGACAGGAAGTAAGAAGGAGAGTAAATCCTTCCATACAGTAACACAGTCCAGCTATCACATAAGTTACAGGTACAAGTACTGTACAGGGCATATAGTAGTGGGCACAGAGAACAGTATGTAATCTCACCAGCTTCACAGGGGGTGTTTTCTGGGCATGCAGTCCTGTTCTGTATGTGGAGCGTGCTGTACATCTGCAGTGTGAGATGTGTCCCGTTCTGCAAGATGGCTACTCAGCAGTTTCCGGGACCAGCGTAGAACGCAAGTGGCCGGCAGTGACGTCACGCCGACTCCGTTCGTAAGTAGGAGTCGTTCGCAAGTCGGATGTTCGTAACACGGGACTGCCTGTACATGGTATAGCAGGCATATATCAGGAATATGAAGTGCTGGGGTAGCAAACACTTTAAGGATAATGGAATTCTTTATCTTGAGCATTGTTGTGCTCTGGGAAAAGGCTTTAAATGATTAACATCTTTAGCCCCGGAAAGATTTACCCCCTTCCTGGCCAGAGCCCTTTTTGCGATTCGGTACTGCGCCGCTTTAACTGACAATTGCACGGTCGTGGGATGTTGCACCCAAACAAAATTGACGTCCTTTTTTTAGCACAAATAGAGCTTTCTTTTGGTGGTATTTGATCACCTCTTTGGTTTTTATTTTTTGCGCTATAAACAAAAAAAGAGCGACAATTTTGAAAAAAAAATAAAAAGCAATATTTTTAACTTTTTGCTATAATAAATATCCCCAAAAAATATATAAAAAAAAAACAAATTTCTTCCACAGTTTAGGCCTTCTACATATTTTTGGTAAAAAAAAAAAAAAAAATCGCAATAAGCGTATATTGATTGGTTTGTGCAAAAGTTACAGCGTCTACAATTAGGGGATAGTTTTATGGTATTTTTAGTATTAATTTTTTTTTATTAGTAATGGCGGCAATCTGCGTTTTTTATCATGACTGCGACATTGCGGCGGACACATCAGACACTATTTTGGGACCATTGTCATTTATACAGAGATCAGTGCTATAAAAATGCACTGATTACTGTGTAAATAACACTGGTAGGGAAGGGGTTAAACACTAGGGGGCGGTCAAGGGGTTAAGTGCGTCCTAGGGAGTGATTCTAACTGTAGGGGGGGTGGGCCCACTACAACATGACAGAGATCACTGCTCCCGATGACAGGGAGCAGTAGATCTCTGTCATGTTGCTAGGCAGAACATGGAAATGCCATGTTTACATGCTTTTCCGTGTCACGACCACGGGACACCGGCGGACACACGAGTCCGCAGGACCCGCGTACATGATCACGCAGTACGCGGCGGATGCACATGCCTAGCCCTCAAATTAAAGGGGACATACAGGTACGCCCATTTGCCCATCGCTGCCATTGCGCCGAGGTATATCAGCGTGCGGCAAGTGGTTAAAGTGATATTAAAGTCAAATTATTTAAAAAAAAATAACAACAAGCATGTCATACTTACCTGCTCTGTGGTTTTGCACAGAGCAGCCCCAATCCTCCTTTTCTCAGGTCCCCCGTCGGGGCTCCTGGCCCTTCCCTCCTGCCATGTGTCCCCCAGAGCAAGCAGCTTGCAATGGGGGCACCCGAGCCAAGACGCTACTCTATGTGTCCTTTCATGCTCGGCCCCGCCCCCTCTCTCTCCTCATTGGCTCACTGGCTGTGATTGACAGCAGCGGGAGCCAATGAAGAGGGAAAGTCCCCGGAGAGCTGAGGCTCTTGTGCATATGGTAGGAGGCTGATCAGGCTCAGGTACGTATTGGGGGGGGGGGACAGGGAGGGGGGGGGGTTGCACACTGAAGGTGTTTTACCTTCGTTCATTGAATGCATGAAGGTAAAAAACCTTTAACTTTTACAAACACCTCAATCTATAAAAAAAACCTGATTCTTCAGTTTTTGTGAGATGCTGGACAGTTGGGATACCTGAAAGATTCTCGTATACTATACAAGATAAAGTTTGTGGATATAGACCAATTTTAGAACTCACATGACTAGCAAAAAGCGAATGAAACCAAATCTGCGTGAGTGAAGGTTTTTTGGCTTTTTTTTATTTTCTTACATATATGTCCCTAAGCCTGTTCATGTGAACTGAAGATGGCAGCAATGGTAGATCGTAACTTATTTTAAGACTTTTTTTTTTTCTTTCCTAGAGTTTTGCATGGACATTCGAAGCTCCCTATTTGCACCCCAGCTCCTATCACATCTCTTGGCTCAAGCTGCTGTCAGCTGGTGCAGCTGGGGTGGAACATTAGCTTTTGCATTGAGGGGAGAATATCCAATTTTCCGGCACATTTCTAAAGAAAGCTCCCAGGAGAGCGGATTTTAAGCACTGCAGGAGCAACAGGGAATGGGATAGAGCGGATTCCTAGGCTACATACCGTGCACAGATCCAAATGCTGATCACATGACCATTACGGGACGCTAACACTCAAAGCCGGGCCCCCAAACCATACAGCTGCTTTTGCTTTGCTCCAAATTTTTTGTGACATTTTAATGTCCGTATGCAAGAACTGCTGCAGCTGCTCCATTTTTTTTTTTTTTTTTTTCAATAAGACGACGCACGTTTTATTCAAGCGTATAAAAGCCGAAAATGTCCGCCCACAATTAAAACCTCTCAAGCACAGCAATAGTTTGGCATGTCAGAGCTCACAATCGGATAACTCCTTGAGCGTAAATAGTAAATGAACTTTAAAAAAACACGTTCATTTATTAAAATGCTCTAGCTAATCAAGCGAACTGGCAAATAACCCCTTTTGTCTTTTTTACTACATCTTAAAGTCCTTTGAGAGCTGTACATGGAATCATCAAAGGTCCTTCAAGTTTACATTTCCTATTTCTTCTTGAGATACTTAAAGCGGTTATATACCTGCAGAAAAAAAAAAAACAATAAAAAACTGTAAGGCAAAGGCATAATGAGCTAGTATGCAGCGCATACTAGCTCATTATGAAATACTTACCTTAGAACGAGGCGTCGTCATCTAATCCCGCTCCATGCCGAGGGAGCTGACATTTTGCCCTCGGCGTGTCTTCCAGGTTCGCGGCTCTGGCGCTGTGAGCGGCTGGAGCCGCAATGACGTCATTCCCGCGCATGCGCATGGGAGTCTTCTTCCTGGCAAGGTCCGGCAGAGTCTGCCAGACCTGGGGCCGGGCATTCACAGCACATGCGCCGCTGACGTCAGCGGCTGCATGCAAAGTGAATATCTCCTAAACCTGTACGGTACCCCTACAGGTAAGCCTTATTATAGGCTTACCTGTAGGTAAAAATTAATAATCAGAGTATACAACCACTTTAGGGTGGGATCACACCTATGCGAATTGGATGTGGCATCCAATTCGCATGACATATTCAAATACGTTCATTTGAATGAGGCTGATTCACACATGTGCGTTGTATTCGCACTCCGCATTGCCCAAAAGACGTGTACGTTTTTTCTGGGCATTGCGGTGCGAATTGCAAGCACATTACCTTCTGTGCTGCAGCTCCCCCCAGAACCTCCCTTTTTTCTTGCCTGAGTCCGATCCAGCAATGTACACGAGCGCAGCGGCTCCAGATGCTGCCGTTGGACAAATTGATAGCAGCAGGAACCATCGGCTCCGGCTGCTGTCAATCAAATTTTGTGACACAGAGTGAGGGGGCGGGATCGAGTCCCATGGTCTGTGTCAATGAACGCAACAGCAGGACTCGAGAGCGAGCCCGAATGGGTGCCCACATGAAAAGTGGCTTTCTGTAAGTGCGCCCAATGTAGGGGAGGGGCCTGGAGCGCCGACGGGGGACCCCAGAAGAAAAGTATCGGGGGGCTGCTCTGTGCAAAACCATTGCACAAAGCAGGTAAGTATAGGCATGTTTGGTATTTTTTTTTTAAAACAAAAAAAAAAAAACACGAACATTTACAATCACTTTAACAGACCTTGGAGTTCAACGATGTCTTCCCACAGCAGTTCATCTTAACGCCATCTTGAATTTGGGAGCTGGTGTTTGACTTCCTGAGGAATCTCAGCCAGCTCCCCACTGCACATGCACAAGATTGTGCGTTGTAGGGAGTCAGGTTGTGCAGCCCCCTAGGATGTATAATGTGTCCCAGGGGGCTACGGATGGGTAGGGAGCGGGGCAAGTGCCGTCATTCTCAGCTGGGCGGGTACCTGTCAAAAAAGGTGCCTGCTCCCTGTGGCAATCCCCTCTGTACTTTGCAAGGATTTTAACAAAGCTTTTACATTTCAGCCTCGAAGAGTATCTCACCAAAACTGAAATTCTTATTGCAGAGGATGCCTGAAATCTATCTTAGTGCAGACTTCTGGGGATATCAGTAAGCCAATCACACAAGCAGGAAATTACATTTCCAGGGGACAGAACATACACCATATGTGTACAGAACGCCTCCAGGTTGCCATATTGCTTTGAATTGAACAGAAAAACTACAGAGCTGCAGATTGAAAAGGAAACATCATTTTTAATACAATTTTAATTAATTTTAAATTAAATTTATTTTTTCTATATTTTTTTCACAAAAGTGGAGTTATCCTTTAAAGCTTAACTTAAATTTTTAAGAAAAAAAAAAAAAAAACAGCAAAAAAATTTTTTTAGGATGATGGCCGTACAGGACCCCCGAATGGAATGCAATCTGTGAGGTCGGCTTTGCTTACAATATTTTGCCCAGTTTAAGGCTGTTAATTAAAGACAGAAGAGAGAATGTGGGGGGGCATCTGTCAAGTAAACAACGCTGAGCTGGCTGGGGTTATCAAAAATGTTCCGCTGCAATCACAGTGCCGGCCAAAAGATGCAGCAAATATACTCAACAGGTCCCGTTACTCCGAATCCCGACAAATGTCTTCTATTCAGGAAGACGTATTGGAGACAATGCAAGCCTCGGCTGGGTTCCCTGTGCTTTTTTTTTGTTTTTTCAGGGAAACTATTATTTTGAGTTTATATACAGTGGGTATAGAAAAGAATCACCCCCCCCCCCTTTTAAAATAATTACATTTTGTTGCTTTGCAGCCTGAAATGAAGACAAACACAGTTTTTGTTTTATCCAGCTGCATTTACTTAAGTGCAACTTATAACATTCAAGTGAAAGATATAATACCAACATGTCAGAAAAATAAATACTGTATATACTTGTGTATAAGTCGACTTTTTCAGCACATTTTTTATGCTGAAAAAGCCCCCTCGGCTTATACTCGAGTGAGGGTCTCCCCGCTGTGTCATGCAGTCTTAACTGTTCGGCTGCCGTCCACTGTAACAAAGCCCCGCCTCCTCCTCGTCCGTGATAGACAGAACACTGATACAATGCTGGGAAACTGAATCAGTGTTCCGTCTATCACGGACGAGGAGGAGGCGGGGCTTTGTTACAGTGGACAGCTGCCAAACAGTTAAGATTGCAGTTGCATGACACAGCGGGAGACACCCACTGCTTGTAATCAAAGGTACAGGTGGGAACAGTGAGGCTGCAAATGGGAACAATGAAGCTGCAAATGGGCACAGCGAGGCTGCAGATGGGCACAGCGAGGCTGCAGATGGGCACAGCGAGGCTGCAGATGGGCACAGCGAGGCTGCAGATGGGCACAGCGAGGCTGCAGATGGGCACAGTGAGGCTGCAAATGGGCACAGTGAGGCTGCAGATGGGCACAGTGAGGCTGAAGATGGGCATTGTTTACCAACAGCTGCATTTCCCACCCTAGGCTTATACTCGAGTCAATCCATTTTCCCAGTTTTTAGTGGTAAAATTAGGTGCCTCGGCTTATATTCGGGTCGGCGTATACTCGAGTATATACAGTGAATAAAAAATAGAATCAGAGTTGGAAAAAGAATCACCCCCTTGTGCCAGTATTGTGTTGAACCAGCTTTTGCTTTAATTACAGCCTTTAGTCTGTTGGGATATGTCTCTACTAACTTTATACATCTAGACTTTGCAATATTTGCCCACTCTTCTTTGCAGAACTGCTCAAGTTCAGTTAAAATGTGATGGTGACCGTTTGTGGACTGCAATCTTCAAGTCATTCCACAGATTTTCAATGGGGTTGAAGTCTGGGCTCTGACTAGGCCATGCAAGGACATTCACCTCTTTCCCCTTCAACCACTGTGTAGTCATTGTTGCTGTGTGCTTTGGGTCATTGTCATGTTGAAAGGTAAACCACCTTCCCAATGACAACTTGCAGAGGGCAGCAGATTTTCCTCAAGATTTTGATGGTATTTTGCCCCATGCATTTTTCCTTCTATCCTGACAAGTGCTCCAGTCCCTGCTGCAGGGAAACACCCCCATAACAGGATAATACCACCTCCATGCTTTACTGTAATGCCCCGTACACACGGTCGGACTTTGTTCGGACATTCCGACAACAAAATCCTAGGATTTTTTCCGACGGATGTTGGCTCAAACTTGTCTTGCAAACACACAGTCACACAAAGTTGTCGGAAAATCCGATCGTTCTGAACGCGGTGACGTAAAACACGTACGTCGGGACTATAAACGGGGCTGTGGCCAATAGCTTTCATCCCTTTATTTATTCTGAGCATGCGTGGCACTTTGTCCGTCGGATTTGTGTACACACGATCGGAATTTCCGACAACGGATTTTGTTGTCGGAAAATTTTATAGCCTGCTCTCAAACTTTGTGGGTCGGAAAATCCGATGGAAAATGTGTGAAGGAGCCCACACAAGGTCCTATCACACATTTTCCGTCGGAAAATCCGACCGTGTGTACGGGGCATAGGAATGGTGTTATTTGGATGGAGAGCTGTATTAGATTTCTGCCAGACGTCAATAGGTGTTGAGGCCAAATAATTCAATTTTAGTCTCATCTGACCAGAACATCTTTGGTGGCTTTTTTCTTGCCTCCCATACAAGCCACAAGAGAATTTGTGATATTGTCACGTGCACACAATGACCACTCTGTCATAGATACCTCCAACTGCTTCAGAGTTGCTGTAGGCCTCTTGGAAGTCTCTCTGACCAGTTTCCTCCTGGCTCTTTTATCCAGTTTGGAGCAACGTCGTGATCCAGGGAGCGTCTATGTTGTACATACCTTCCACTTCTTAATAATAAACTTCACTGTACTTCTAGGCATTGATAAAGCCTTTAAAAAAATTCTCCATCTCCTAATTTGTGCCTGTCTACAACTTTATCCGGGAGCTCTCAGTGACAGTGCCTTGCCACCCATAGTTATTTGCTTGCTTCAGTTGCACCACCAGGGACTGAAATGCTCCAGGAAAGCACTTTTCATGCTGAGCTAATCAAATAGACCACAGCAGATCACAGTTGAAAGTCAAATGGCCATTGAGAAGGTGATTAGCTACATCTGATTGAGTTTACAAGTCATTTTTAAGGAGGGGGTGGTCCTTTTTCCAACTCAGTGATTCTTTTTTTTGTTATATCTTTCACTTGGATATTATAAGTTGCACTGAGTAAATACAGCTGGATAAAACACAAATTGTGTCTGTCTTCAACTAAGGCTGCAAAGCAACAAAATGTGATTATTTTAAAAGGCCATAAAGATGGCCTAGGCCATCTTTATGTAGAACAACAATTCTTTTTTTCAGATCCTCAGAGAGTTCTTTGCCATGAGGTACCATGTTGAACTTCCAGTGACCAGTATGAGAGAGTGAGAGCGATAACACCAAATTTAACACACCTGCTCCCCATTCACACCCGAGACCTTGTAACACCAACGAGTCACATGACACCGAGGAGGGAAAATGGCTAATTGGGCCAAATTTGGACATTTTCACTTAGGGGTGTACTCACTTTTGTTGCCAGTGGTTTAGACATTAATGGCTGTGTGTTGAGTTATTTTGAGGGGACAGCAAATTTACATTGTTATACAAGCTGTACACTCACTACTTTACATTGTAGCAAAGTGTCATTTCTTCAGTGTTGTCACATGAAAAGATAGAATAAAATATTTACAAAAATGTGAGGGGTGTACTCACTTTTGCAAGATACTGTATATAGAGACATTAGAGGGCGTTCACCCAGTCCAGCCATTTATGGTTAGATTGGGAAATGGTTGTATGTCTATAGGTCCTCCTGTCTGCCAGGTTTTACAGGCCAAGTGTTACTAAACCCAGGACCCTGCATTCACTATATTTGGTCTCCCACAGTACACAGAACAAAGAAATCATTTTAGTACATTTAAACTGCTAAATACCTTTTCTCATCAGCAGTATGTAGCAGTCTTGTGACCAGTGTCCTGTTAAAGCTTGTAAGAGTTTTCATTCTCCTCTGACTGTCCTATGAGGCTGCAGTACCCCTGGACCCTCTGTCTGGATAGTCCTAATTGGCCTTGTGCCAATCACATGCACCCTCCCAAGAAAAAAAAAAATACTCTCTAGCAATACACACCAAACTGAGCATGTGCAGAGTGACTCCAAAGGTTCTGTACTATAGAGATGGAGATGGATTGGGGATAGTAAAAGAAGGGGAGGATCAGAGAAAACAGGATCAAACAGCCTTTTTTACACAATGTGGAGGATTAACTCCTTAGGTTCCACAGTGAGTATAACAAGCATGCTTTACTGCATATACAGACTGATTTTACTGTTGTGGGTTTAATTCTGTCTGTGACCCTATTGGGGAGATTTACCCTCCCTTCTTGTCCCTGTGACAGGCATACAAGAAATGGAGGATTTGGCTGTCATCTTGATAGGAAGGCCACAATAAAAACACTCACTGGAATTCATACAGACTGGGGCAGACAGATTTTGTAGAAGTGTCTCTCAAGCGTTCCACAAGTGGTGCAGAATGCGCCAAATTCCTCTACCTCTCTACAACTTGTATGTGAACTTAGAACGCATGAGAGGCACTTTTGCAAAATAGGTCTGCGCCAGCTTCTCACCCTGTGCGCCAAAAGACGGTTGTCAAAGCGTCTGTGTTATATTTTGAATCTGGCGTATTCAATGCACCACAATCTAAAAGCGGCGCATTTTAGAACTACCTGATTTTGTTGCACGAGTCGCTGACCGATCCCAAAAGTGTCACAAATGCTTCATAAATTTGGTGCCAAAATATTAACAAAAGGAATTTAAAAAAGTGGTGCAGCAGCTTTCTAGAATTCCCCCAACTGTCTACTTCTAAACCTTCCTCACTCTACTACAATAAGCTTTGTCTGTGTAGCAGTTGGAGGGATTTCCCATCATGCCCGGTTCTAACAGGAAATAAGGAGAAATCTCCCCCTATAGAGACCCAAGACAGCCAAAAATTCTGAACCTTTCCTTTCAGTACAAATAAGAAAAGGAAAGCAGGTGCCACATCTAAGAAGTGCTGTGCCTTTAGTTTTAGGCCGGGTTCACACTATAAAACGCTGCGGATTGCACAGGAGCGCTCTGCGTCCCCGTTTCAGGGAAGAATCGGGGCCAATACTATGCCTGAATTCAGCCCTGAAACGGAGCCAAAGACGCATAGCGTTTCTGTGCAGTGCGCTCCGCAGCCGCCCCGGAGATATGTGAATCGGCTCCATAGGGAAACCAATCACATTCTCCTGCTATGCGAATTAGATGCGGGGAAACGCATGGGTGTGAACGGGGCCTTAGGTTTCGATATCCTTTAAAATGTAGGGTATGTACAATGTAATGGGGGATCACACACACTGTATGGCACAGAGGGGTCCTGGCAGCAGTGTTCATTTTGGCAGCAAATTTCAATTTAGTTTTAGCACTAAAATGGCATGTTAGTTTTAGTCCTATTTTAGTCTTCTGCAATTGCTTTAGTTTTAGTCGACTAATGCCGCGTACACACGATCGGAAATTCAGCCAGCAAAAGACCGATGAGAACTTATGGTCGGAAAATGCGACCGTGTGTATGCTCCATCGGACTTTTGCTGGCCGAATTCCAGCCAGCAAAAGACTGAGAGCAGGTTCTCTATTTTTCGGTTGGAAAAAGTTCCTATCCGAAAATGCGATCGTCTGTAGCAATTCCGACGCGCAAAATTCGTACGCATGCTCGGAAACAATTGGACGCATGCTCGGAAGCATTGAACTTCATTTTCTCGGCTCGTCGTAGTGTTGTACGTCACCGCGTTCTTGACTGTCAAAAGTTCAGCGAACTTTTGGTGACCGTGTGTATGCAAGGCAAACTTGAGCAGAATTCCGTCGGAAAAGCCGTCATATCTTTTTCTGACCAAAATCCCGATCGTTTGTACGCGGCATAAATCTCCAGGACATTTTAGTCGACTAAAACTAATTTTAGTTGTCTAAAATCCAATGGGTGTGGTTAAATTGTAATGCATTATTTAAGCATTTCTCTACAATTTCCAAACTTATTATATACCGCTGGAGTGAAAAATCGAATATGTTATTTTTTATGGCATTGAGGTATGAATATGCACTACAGACCAGTGTTCATTTTGACGTCAAAATTCAATTTAGTCTTATGCCCCGTACACACGGTCGGATTTTCCGACGGAAAATGTGTGATGGGACCTTGTTGTCGGAAATTCCGACCGTGTGTAGGCTCCATCACACATTTTCCATAGGATTTTCCAACGCACAAAGTTTGAGAGCAGGCTATAAAATTTTCCGACAACAAAATCCGTTGTCGGAAATTCCGATCGTGTGTACGCAAATCCGACGCACAAATGCCACGCATGCTCAGAATAAATAAAGAGATGAAAGCTATTGGCCACTGCCCCGTTTATAGTCCCGACGTACGTGTTTTACGTCACCGCGTTCAGAACGATCGGATTTTCCGACAACTTTGTGTGACCGTGTGTATGCAAGACAAGTTTGAGCCAACATCTGTCGGAAAAAATCCTAGGATTTTGTTGTCGGAATGTCCGATCGTGTGTACGGGGCATTAGTCTTGACTAAAATGCAATTTTAATTTTAGTCCCATTTTAGTCTTTTGACTAAAATGCCATTTTAGTTTTAGTCGTGACCTTACCAGGTCTAGGATTCCTAAAAGTCCCTAAAACCCCCCCCCCTTCTTTTAGTCGTATTTTAGTTGACTAAAATGGTATTAAAGCGATGTTCCAGGTGAATTTATTTATTTATTTTTTTAAGTCAGGCAGCGCAAACACCATAGCTGCTGACTTTTAATAGGACACTTACCTATCCAGGGATCCCACGATGTCGCCCCCCCCCCCCCCCCCCCCCCAAGGCCGATCCGTCCATCAGATCCGGTGCAGGCGCTGCCATTCCAACTAAACGAAAATTGGCAATGGAGCCTTGCAGGTTCACTGCCAGTTCCCGACTGCGCATGCGCGAGTTGCGTTGTGACACACACACGTCCCTGAAGACAACAGGGGGGGCTCACCGCAGAAGAGGATGTGACGTCCTCGGCCGCGGCCCGGATGGATCAGGAGGTACTCTTAGTACTTCTAAAAAGGTACGAGAAAAAGTAAAAACATTTTTTTAAATATCCAAAAACGAGGGGTGGAGAGGTGGTCTTTTTCGTTTAAGACCACCTCTCAAAATTGGGTGGAACTCCGCTTTAAGTTAGTCGACTAAAATGTTTTAGTCGGTTTTAGACGACGAAATTAACACTGCCTGGCAGTGTACCTACTGTACTGGAAGATTTTTTGTTTGTTTGTTTTTAGATGTTAACCACTTGCCTGCCGGGGCTATTTCACCCAATTCCTGCCCAGGCCATTTTCCAGCTTTCAGCGCTGTCACACTTTGAATGACCATTGCGCGGTCATGCAACATTGTACCCATATGGCATTTTTTATCATTTTTTTGAGACAGATAGAGATTTCTGATGGTGGTATTTAATCACCACTGGGGTTTTATTTTTTGCTAAATAAATTTAAAAAAAGGCGAAAAATGTTGAAAAAAAAACATTTTTTTTCTTCATTTGTTAGAAAATGTTGCAAATAAGTAATTTTTCTAGCTGCACTGCTGGGGTGGCACCAATAGGCACTGATGAGGTAGCACTGATGGGCACTGATTAGGCAGCACTGATTATTAGTGTAAATGTGCCTGTCAGAATTGCTGGTTACCGGCTCTCCTTTCCTCGTACTGTGACAGCGCATGAAGAAAAAGAATTGCCGACAACCGGCAAATCTGTTTACAATGTGATCGGCAGTGGCTGGACATAACTGATCACATGGCAAAGGGCCACTGTGATTGGCCCTTTACCTTGATCTGTGATCAGCTGTGTCCGAATGACCGATGTGCTCCCCGGGATTCTGGGAGGACGTTAATAGATGCCCTTCCAGGACTAGCCGATCATGTGGTCAGCAACAAGCTGCCTGGCACGGCATGTCCGGGGCATCGGGTAATAGGAATTGCTCACGCTTGGGGGTGGGCTGACAGATGCCCGGGCACCAGGACCCAATTTCTAGTCACCATGGCAACCTGGAGCCTGGGATTTGTTGAGATATATATATATTATATAGGTTTATCTATATATTGTATAGAGTATCTATTATATTACATAGAGGTATGTATGTATATAATATATGCTTGTATATGTTTTATTGGGATATATATATATATATATTTATTATAGAGGTATGTATTATTACATAGGGGTATTTATATATTATATAGGGGTATTTATATATTATATAGGGGTATGTATTATTATATAGGGGTATTTATATATTATATAGGGGTATTTATATATTATATAGGGGTATGTATTATTATATAGGGGTATTTATATATTATATAGGGGTATGTATTATTATATAGGGGTATTTATACATTATATAGGGGTATGTATTATTATATAGGGGTATTTATATATTATATAGGGGTATGTATTATTTTATAGGGGTATTTATATATTATATAGGGGTATGTATTATTATATAGGGGTATTTATATATTATATAGGGGTATGTATTATTATATAGGGGTATGTATATATTATATAGGGGTATGTATTATTATATAGGGGTATGTATATATTATATAGGGGTATGTATTATTATATAGGGGTATGTATATATTATATAGGGGTATGTATTATTATATAGGGGTATGTATATATTATATAGGGGTATGTATTATTATATAGGGGTATGTATATATTATATAGGGTTATTTATGACACTCACAGTCCAGGGCCCCCAGGGCTGTCAGTATATATGATATAGGGGTGTATATATATGGATATTATCTATCAGACTCACAGTAAAGTCCCCCCAGGGCTCTCAGGAGGACAATCCTGGTCATCCAGAAGGTTCCTGTCCTCAGGGTCCCGTCATGGCGGCTCTTCTCCCCCCCGGGCTCCGCTGTGCCCTCTGGCGGTGGGGGAGAGTGTGTGCGCGCCCCCTTCCTCCTCCTCAGCTCCCCATCACCGCTATCACTGGGCGCAGACATGTTGCTGTTCACACCGCGCATGCGCCGACCTGTCAGTTCCCTCCACGTGGATCCCAGCCAGTCGCTGCGCGATCCCGACTGCCGGTACCTAACTGTGCGCGTCCCCGACAACTATTCACTTGGGACACAGCAGTCCTGGCAGGTCGTACACCCTGGCTCCTGTGCTATGTCCCCCTGGGGCTCCTGTGCTATGTCCCCCTGCGACCCCTGTGCTATGTCCCCCTGCGACCCCTGTGCTATGTCCGCCTGGGGCCCCTGTGCTATGTCCCCTGGGGCATCTGTGCCATGTCCCCCTGGGGCCCCAGTGCTGTGTCAGCTGTCTGGATCTTCTATATCCTATAAGAGGATTTGCTCTGCTGACTGACTGTTATGAAAAAGGTGGCCCCTATTCCACGGTATGACCAGGGCCCCATACATCATCAGTAGGGGTACACAGGACCCTAGACTGGTCTGATAAAGTAAAGATCAATTGATTCGATATTCAATCTATGCAAAAAGATCAATCGTTTTCTGCCAACTCAATTTGATATAATCTGATCAAGAGTATATTAATCAGAAGTGAAGTACATTGGATTGTAGTCCACGCCACCATTACAGAACATGTGCAGACTTTGGATTCTGGCAGAGTTCATCATCTGCCCATGTGTGGGGAACCACAGATGTGCCGCACTCAGGACCTGAACCCACGAGCACATCTGTGCACACCGGGGGGGGGCTCCTGGGGCTCCTGTGCTATGTCCCCCTGCGACCCCTGTGCTATGTCCCCCTGGGGCCCCTGTGCTATGTCCCCCTGGGGCTCCTGTGCTATGTCCCCCTGGGGCCCCTGTGCTGTGTCCCCCCTGGGGCTCCTGTGCTGTGTCCCCCTGGGGCCCCTGTACTGTGTTCCCCTGGGGCCCCTGTACTGTGTTCCCCTGGGGCTCCTGTGCTGTGTCCCCCTGGGGCTCCTGTGCTGTGTCCCCCTGGGGCCCCTGTGCTGTGTCCCCCCTGGGGCTCCTGTGCTGTGTCCCCCTGGGGCTCCTGTGCTATGTCCCCTGGGGCCTCTGTGCTGTGTCCCCTGGGGCTCCTGTGCTATGTCCCCCTGGGGCTCCTGTTCTATGTCCCCCTGGGGCTCCTGTGCTATGTCCCCCTGGGGCTCCTGTGCTATGTCCCCCTGCGACCCCTGTGCTATGTCTCCCTGGGGCTCCTGTGCTATGTCCCCCTGGGGCTCCTGTGCTATGTCCCCCTGGGGCTCCTTTGCTATGTCCCCCTGGGGCTCCTGTGCTATGTCCCCCTGCAACTATTCACTTGGGACACAGCAGTCCTGGCAGGTCCTACACCCTGGGGCCCCTGTGCCGTGTCCCCCTGCGACTCCTGTGCTGTGTTCCCCTGGGGCTCCTGTGCTGTGTCCCCCTGGGGCCCCTGTGCTGTGTCCCCCCTGGGGCTCCTGTGCTGTGTCCCCCTGGGGCCCCTGTACTGTGTTCCCCTGGGGCCCCTGTACTGTGTTCCCCTGGGGCTCCTGTGCTATGTCCCCCTGGGGCTCCTGTGCTATGTCCCCCTGGGGCTCCTGTGCTATGTCCCCCTGCGACCCCTGTGCTATGTCCCCCTGCGACCCCTGTGCTATGTCCCCCTGCGACCCCTGTGCTATGTCCCCCTGGGGCCCCTGTGCTATGTCCCCCTGGGGCCCCTGTGCTATGTCCCCTGGGGCATCTGTGCTATGTCCCCCTGGGGCCTCTGTGCTATGTCCCCCTGGGGCCCCTGTGCCATGTCCCCCTGGGGCCCCTGTGCCATGTCCCCCTGGGGCCCCAGTGCTGTGTCAGCTGTCTGGATCTTCTATATCCTATAAGAGGATTTGCTCTGCTGACTGACTGTTATGAAAAAGGTGGCCCCTATTCCACGGTATGACCAGGGCCCCATACATCATCAGTAGGGGTACACAGGACCCTAGACTGGTCTGATAAAGTAAAGATCAATTGATTCGATATTCAATCTATGCAAAAAGATCAATCGTTTTCTGCCAACTCAATTTGATATAATCTGATCCAAACAGAGTATATTAATCAGAAGTGAAGTACATTGGATTGTAGTCCACGCCACCATTACAGAACATGTGCAGACTTTGGATTCTGGCAGAGTTCATCATCTGCCCATGTGTGGGGAACCACAGATGTGCCGCACTCAGGACCTGAACCCACGAGCACATCTGTGCACACCGGGGGGGGGGGGGGGGGGGACATTAAAAAGATATCCATTTGGAAGAGGTGAGGAGGCAGAACAGCACAACATGACCTTTGGTTAGGGAGAAGATCCACTTTAACCACTCGTCCAGTTCTGGGAGGGCATCTATTGACATCCTCCCAAAACCATGCCCACCATGCACCCGCTGCGGCACACATCTGGCACAATCTGATCGCTGTTTCCTTCCGACACAGCTGATCACAGATAGGGGTAAAGGGCCAATCACAGCTGATCAAAATGTAAATACACTTACCGGTTATCAGCATTCCTTTCAGTGCCGCCTATCAATGTCCTTTAGTACCACCTATCAGTGCCCATCAATGCTGCATATCAGTGCAATCTCATCAGTGCAGCCTATTAGTGCCCAACAGTGAAGCTTAATAGTGCCACCTATCAGTGCTGCATATCAGTGCCACCTCATCAGTGCCTCCTAATCAGTGCCCACCAGTGCAGTCTATCAGTGCTGCCTAATCAGTGCCCACCAGTGCAGCCTATCACTGCCTCCTCATCAGTGCCCACCAGTGCAGCCTATCACTGCCTCCTCATCAGTGCCCACCAGTGCAGCCTATCACTGCCTCCTCATCAGTGCCCACCAGTGCAGCCGATCAGTGGCCAGCAGTGCCCATCAGTGCCGCCTCATCAGTGCCCACCAGTGCAGCCTATCAGTGGCCAACAGTGCCTCCTCATCTGTGCCCATCAGTGCCGTCTCATCAGTACCCACCAGTGCAGCCTATCAGTGCCTCCTCATCAGTGGCCAACAGTTTCTCATCAGTGCTGCCTAATGATTGCTCATCAGTGCTGCCTCGTGAGTGCCCACAGTGCAGCCTATCAGTGCCTCATCAGTGCTGCCTCATCAGTGCCCACCAGTGCAGTCTATCAGGGCCACATATCAGTACCTCCTCATCAGTGCCCACCAGTGCCTCCTCATCAGTGGTCAACAGTGCCTCCTCATCAGTTCCGCCTCATCAGTGCCCACCAGTGCAACCTATCAGTTCCACATATCAGTGCCTCCTCATCAGTGCCCACCAGTGCAGCCTATCAGTGGCCAAGAGTGCCTCCTCATCTGTGCCCATCAGTGCCGCCCCATCAGTGCTGCCTTATCAGTGACCAAGAGTGCCTCCTCATCTGTGCCCATCAGTGCCGCCCCATCAGTGCTGCCTTATCAGTGGCCAAGAGTGCCTCCTCATCTGTGCCCATCAGTGCCGCCCCATCAGTGCTGCCTTATCAGTGCCCAGCAGTGCAGCCTATCAGTGCCACAAATCAGTGCCCGTCAGTGTAGCCTCATCAGCGCACATCAGTGAAGGAGAATACTTATTTGTATAATGTTATAACAGAAACAAAAAAAAGGGTTTTTTTTTCAAAATTTTCTGTCTTAATAAGAAAACCCAGTGGTGATTAAATATTGCCAAAAGAAAGCTCTATTTGTGTGAAAAAAAATGATAAAAATGTCATATGAGTACAGCGTTTAATGACCGCGCAATTATCATTCAAAGTGTGACAGCGCTGAAAGCAGAAAACTGGCCTGAGCAGGTGCGCAGAGGTAGATTGCGTCACACTACTCTGCGCTTGAAAGAAAAGGACTTCATGCTGCACTTTGTTCAGCGCACATGTCCGATACAAGGCGAGGAGTTCACCTTGCTCTGGAATAGCAGACCAACGCAGTCCCACCGGCCAGGAATGGGCCCTCAATGATTATTAGCAGGTTGTGTTCTCCTAATCAGCTTCTTCCAGCTTGGAGATGGGAAGTGTCATTAGATGTGTAATGTACAGTAATCAGGAGGAGGAGGAGGAGAGGGGACCGAGGGGTCTGAGTGACACACTGTCTGCTGTGTCCTGGGATCACCATGTAACCTGTTGTGTCCAGACTGTGCCGTAATGTACTGTTATCAGGATACGCTCAGACCCGCACTCCCGCCATTCCCAGCCCGTCAATGTTATCTTCCAGGAGGTACAGTCACATGAGGTCATACCGCGCTCTACACTCCATGGATCTTGTCAGTCTGCTCAAATTTTAGGTAAACCAAAGACATGTATTGTAATACATAACAGAATTATTAGTGTCTTCAAAATGTATATTAAAAGGAAAATCCAGGTTATGTTAAAAGGTGATAAGACATATACACTTGCTATATAAGCGAGTTAATGTTTTTTGTTTTTTTAAATGATTTATTATTTATTACAGGTATTTATATAGCACCATCACTTTACACAGAACTTTACACGCACCGGACACTTTATTAGTATGACTCTCAATTGTCCTTGATTTCGAGGGACTGTCCCTGATTTGGAGCAATGTCCCTCTGTCCCTCTTTCTTCCTCATTTGTCCCTCATTTTGATCTGATCTATATAGTTGTATACAAAATGCACTTTTTATCTTTCAAAAAGCGTTTCCCAGTGCTAAACCTTTCATCCAAATTCTAAATTGCTGCATTAGTAAATTTTAAAAGCCAACATAAAGGAATAGTAGTGGTAAAAAAAAGCACTTGTGGATTTAATTAACCTTTTCTTTTGGTTAATTCTCCTTTAAGGGGGTGTGGCAGGGGCGTGTCCTATGCCTACATAAATTGATAGTAGGTGTCCCTCATTCCCGTCTTAAAATGTTGGGAGGTATGTATTGGGTACACTTGTTCAGTTGCTTGGTAACACAAATTGCTAATCAGCCAATCACATGTCAGCAACGCAATAGGTTTAGGCATCTAGACGTGGTGAAGACGACTTGCTGAAGTTCAAACTGAACATCAGAATGGGGAAGAAAGGGGATTTAGGTGACTTTAAATGTGCCATGGTTGTTTGTGCCAGACGGGCTGGTCTGAGTATTTCAAAAACTGCTGATCTACTGGGATTTTCACCCACAACCATCTCTCGGGTTTACAGAGAATGGTCCGAAAAGAGAAAATATCCAGTGAGCGGCAGTTGTGTGGAGGAAAATGCCTTGTTGTCAGAGGAGAATGGGCAGACTGGTTCCAGATGATAGAAAGGCAACCGTAACTCAAATAACCACTCGTTATAACCAAGGTATGCACAATCCAAGAAGAAACGGCTGCCCACCATGGCAAGTCCTTGCACCATTTATTTCATGATCTCCAAAATAGAGTGACACAAACAGGACACAGACAGACTGCTGCTAGTTGACGCGTTTCACACAAACACTGTGCTTAATCACAACCCATCATGATTAAGCACAATGTTTGTGTGAAATGCGTCAACTAGCAGCAGTCTGTCTGTGTCCTGTTTGTGTCACTCTATTTTGAAGATCGGGTGGAGAATATTACTCTGTATCATCACTCAATTTTCAGTTGGTGTACTCTTATTTAATCAGGCCATGTACATTCTATGTTATTGTTTTTAAATGATGAGATATAAATAAAAATTATTTTTTTATCTGCTTAATTGTGATACGAGTCAAGTGCCTGAAAAGTCACATTAAAAGGGAATGTCCGCTTTCCATTTCTATTTTGGAGATCATACAATAAATGGTGCAAGGACTTGCCATGGTGTGCAGCCATTTCTTCTTGGATTGTATGTATTATGAAGGTGAGTCGGGGCGGGCACCCATGTGTGGAGTCTATTAGGCTGGTCCATCTCACCTGGACAGCCACCATCAGGTCGGATGCCGGATTGTGTCCTCGCATCGCTGTCTATATTTCATAAGTGGTAATCTGTTTGGTAGCACATTATCACTGCCTGTGAATGAGCACCATTCATCTTCCCATCATAAGGGTCACGCCTCTTTTCGACTTCAGCATGTTGGGTGATTACCCTTTCCCGGGTCAATCAGACCACTTTCCAACAAGCACATCCACACTTAGAGACAAAAAGAGCAGACGGGCAGATCCAGGACACAACTCCGCTCAATCTTCCTGTTGTTTTTAATACTCTCGGAATGTTCATGCATATGACAGTTTCAGAAATATATACATATGATTGGCTCTTTCACGTACCCCTGAAGAAGGAGATTTTGGAAACTCCGTAACGCGTAGGGTGAGCTACAGAGAAATATTGTCAATTGTTATGGTGACTGTCAGAACGTATATGCATTGTTGCTAACATTCCGTTTTTTTATTCTGTATCTCATGTAGTAACTTTGTTATTAATAAAATTTACACCTTTCTACTTACTATGGAATCCTAGTGCCTTTAAAGTCCAGTTAGGGGAATACTTTTCTTTCGATCTCACCTGGAGCGGCGTGTTTTCCATTATCCATGTAGGTAGGCAGAATACCATTTCTGAACACACAGCACTTAGACCCTTGAAGAAGATGGGCTACAGCAGCAGAAGACCAAAACGGGTGCCACTCCTGTCAGCTAAGAACAGGAAACTTAGGCTTCAACTCACACAGGCTCACCAAAATTGGACAATAGAAGATTGGAAAAACGTTGCCTGGTCTGATGAGTCTCGATCTCATCTGCGACATTCAGATGGTAGGGTCAGAATTTGGCATAAACAAAATGAAAGCATGGATCCATCCTGCCTTGTATCTCTGGTTCAGGCTGGTGGTGGTGGTGTAATGGTGGGGGGGAAATTTTCTTGGCACACTTTGGGCCCCTTAGTACAAATTGAGCATTGTATAAACACCACGATCTACGATCTATCGAGTATTGTTGCTGACCATGTCCATCCCTTTATGACTACAGTGTCCCCATCTTCTGATGGCTCCTTCCAGCAGGATAATGCACCATATCACAAAGCTCCAATCATCTCACCACTGGTTTATTGAACATGACAATGAAGCCATCAGCCAGGAAACTGTCGGCCCAGTCTGCCCCTGCTCCACACCCGCCCTCAGCTAATTGCCAAATGCGAGCAAGTGAGTGAAAATTTTGAGGGCTGTGCATAGCATCATGTTTAACTTCTGCTCACACTCTGGTTGTCCAGCATCCAGCACTGGAAACTTCCAGCTATTACATGCTAACCACGTCTTTGACAGGATCAGGGTACAAAGCAAGTGTTTCCCAGAAAGGCTTTGTAATTACAAGATGTAGATAACATGGGGGGGGAGGAGCTGAGCGACACCATGAGTTGTATGGTATCGCTGATAAATGGCCATCAGCACATGTGTTAAATGGCTGTTTAGTGTTCACAGAGTATTATTATATACTGTATAAATGACATACATACAGTGGAGGACACATGAAAGCCCGCATGGAGTTTGCTAGAAAACACCCGAAGGACTCCAAGATGGTGAGAAATAAGACTCTCTGGTCTGATGAGACCAAGATAGAACTTTTTAGCCTTAATTCTAAGCGATATGTGTGGAGAAAACCAGGCACTGCTCATCACCTGTCCAATACAGTCCCAACAGTGAAGCATGATGGTGGCAGCATCATGCTGTGGGGGTGTTTTTCAGCTGCAGGGACAGGACGACTGGTTGCAATTGAGGGAAAGATGAATGTGGCCAAGTACAGGGATATCCTGAACGAAAACCTTCTTCAGAGTGCTCAGGACCTCAGACTGGTCCGAAGGTTTACCTTCCAACAAGACAATGACCCTAAGCACACAGCTAAAATAACGAAGGAGTGGCTTCACAACAACTCCATGACTGTTCTTGAATGGTCAGCCAGAGCCCTGACTTAAACCCAATTGAGCATCTCTGGAGAGACCTAAAAATGGCTGTCCACCAACGTTTACCATCCAACCTGACAGAACTGGAGAGGATCTGCAAGGAGGAATGGCAGAGGATCCCCAAATCCAGGTGTGAAAAACTTGTTGCATCTTTCCCAAAAAGACTCAAAAGGGCGCTTCTACTAAATACTGAGCAAAGGGTCTGAATACTTAGGACCATGTCATATTTCAGTTTTTCTTTTTTAATAAATCTGCAAAAATGTCAACAATTCTGTATTTTTCTGTCAATATGGGGTGCTGTGTGTACATTAATGAGGAAAAAAATTAACTTAAATGATTTTAGCAAATGGCTGCACTATAACAAAGAGTGAACAATTTAAGGGGGTCTGAATACTTTCCATCCCCACTGTATGTAACACTTTGGGGTGAACATTTAAAAATACAATCTTACCGGCTGATTTTTTTTTTTTTAGATAGGTCATATATGTTACGATGTAAGCATATAATCTCTCTGCAGTCTACTTTAAATAGTGAGGGTCTCATTAAACAATTGACTGATTTGCATATCAGACAGGCGCTTCTACTGTGCGGTTCTTGGTAGATCTGAACACAACATAGAACAGCAGTCAGGTAAGATAAAAGGCTGGAGGGGGGGGGGGGGGTAAAAAAAAAAAAGATCAATTAGATGTAGGAATGGAGGGAATTGTTTTTGGCTTTTTTTTTGACTGGAGATTGGCTTTAAGATGGTAGACAGTTGACACTTGCAGACAGTGTCACTATGTGTTTACTTGGTGTCACCTGCCAGCTTGAAGAGGCCTATGAGCTGGTCTCAGCTGGGGACACTGACCTACTAGCACTTGTTCCTATAATGAAGGGTTTTCCTTTTTAAGGCCTACCGTCCTTCTTTCAGATACTTTTTAAACACAAAGGCCTATGTGATTTATTATGTCAGTTGTCAAAACAGTGTGATACGTAGTGTCCTAAGCTGTCACAAAGGATCTCCCTGTCTCCAGATCTGGCTCCTCTCAGGTATAGTAAAACGGAGGAATTATAAATGACCTATTGTTCAGAACTTCTGCCATCAATACTGGAGGTAACACTGTTCTACACAGCACCGTACATAATGGTGCATTGTACGGACAAAGAAAATAAAGGGTAACAGCCACCGAAGGTTAATAAATACAGCACTGTCTGAAGATCATTCACAACTAAGTCTGCCAGCAGCATGTATATATCTGCTCTGTGCACCTTGCAGATCCAAGGATTTGGGCTCTTTGTTAGGAGGACCTGGGGATCTGGGCTTTTGGGTATGAGGATATGGGATATTCTGTATGAGAACCTCAAGATCTAGGCTCTTCTGTATGAGGGCTCCAAGCTCTAGGCTCTTCTTTATGAAAATCCAAGGATCTTGGCTCTTTGGTGTGAAAAACTGAGGATCTGGGCTCTTCTGTATAAGGACCCAAGCATCTAGACTTTTCTGTATGAGGATCCGAGGATCTGAGATCATCTGTATGAGGACTTGAGAATACGGGCTCTTTGATACGAGGACCCAAGGATATAGGATTTTCAGTGTGAGGACCTGAGAATCTGGGATCTTCAATATGAGGACCTGAGGATCTGGGCTGTTTGGTATGAGGACCCGAGGATCTGGGCTGTTTGGTATGAGGAGCCAAGGATCTATGTGCTTTGGTATGAGGACCTGAATATGTAGACTCTTCTGTATGAGGACCTGAAGGTCTGGGCTCTTCTGTATGAGGAACCGAGGATTTGGGATCTTCGACATAAGGACTGGAGAATTCAGGTTTTTCCATATGAGGACCCAAGGATCTGAACTCTTCAGTATGCGGACCTGAGGATATGGGCACTTCAGGATGAAAGTATGGGCTCTGCATTATGGCATTTTACTGGCACTGGAACTTATTCGCACCTCCCAGCATGCTATGACTAAAGGTGAGTTTTGGGATTTCATTTCGTGAGAACTTTGGAGTTTAAACTCTAAAGCAAGGAAGTAAATCAAGCCACCTTTGCAGACAGTATGAATGACGTGATATAGTGTGTGCCACCGGCGCAAAACAAATTCCAAATGCTTTTCAAATATTTTATAGTGTGAGCTATGCTGCAGCTAATATTCACCACTAAGTCAGTGAAAAAAATATGTAAATACCTATTGTTTGTGTAGCTGCGCTGGCCCTTTAAATCAAACGGTGTCATGTTTAAGCTAACAGTTTACCATCAAAAAACAGATAATGCAAAAAAATAAAGTACCATAAAAAATATCATATATGTTATCATAAAATATAAAGTGAATAAATACTCCATGCTGAACAAACGGTGACTTCCAAAACAAACGTGCTGTGACTGACCACCACCATCCAATCTATATGCTTACCAAAAAGCAGTGATACACAAACCTGTATGTAGCCTTTCTTTAATCTTCCATGTGGGTAAATAGATATGTCTCCACCCAACCACAGATCACTCTCTCAATCCTCCAGTTAATATGTTTCTCAAAAGACAAAAACGGCCATCATTGCGCAAAATTCCATACTTTAATAGTTTAAAAGGTCAAATAAAAGATTTGCACTCACATGTATGTGTGCATCAGACGGGCACTGAGTCTCTCCAGCTTTCCAGTATTAGCCAGTAATGGCTGTGTGCTACTAGGAGCTGGCGTGCGGTTCAAGCCTCGTTTTCGATACGATACATTCGTCAGGAAATGGTTTTTTGATGCTGTAAATTTGACAGGAAACGACGTCAGCGTCACACCATGAATTACCTGCCTTAGTGTTGAACTAATCCATTAATGGATGATATTTAGCTTGCACATAGAACACTACAATGTTTATTTTCTTTAGAAAATGTTATTTTCACCTTTTTGTCTTTTTTGCTACATCTTAGTGCTGCTGATCGCCTGCAGCCCCATTTGCAGCCCTCTCCTGTTCACATGCATTCCAGCAGCTGCATGTCGTCCATATCTCCCAACTGTCCCTTTCGAGGGACTTTCCCTGATTTGGAGCAATGTCCCTCTGTCCCTCATTCCTCCTCATTTGTCCCTCATTTTGGTCTGATCTATATAGATGTATATAAAATGCACTTTTTATCTATCAAAAAGTGTTTTCCAGCGCTAAACCTTTCATCTGATTTCTGAATTGTTGCATTTGTAAATTCCAAAAGCCAATTTAAAGAATAGAAGTGGTAAAAAAAAGCACTTGTGGGTTTAATTAACCTTTTCTTTTGGTTAATTCTCCTTTCAGGGGGCGTGCCAGCGGGCGTGTCCTATGCCTGCATATTTTTGCTGACAGGTGTCCCTCATTCCCATCTCAAAAAGTTGGGAGGTATGCTGTTGCCACCTTACATCAGGAAGTGCCTGAAGGACCTTCATGGTGGTATCTGGCGATTTTGGGTTATTAGAAGAAACTCCCCCAGGTGTCCTGATCAGCGGTAGCTGCTCAGCCTGCACAACTAAATGGCAGGCTGGCAGGGGCCATAATTCTCTGGCTCTACAAGGATGTATCCGCAGATATCAGCACATCCAATGGTTACCTGCAGTTAGGGGCAGATAATCAGCCCTGGATGCAATCAAACTGCATCCAGGGGCAGACATTAGTCCAGTGTTACCAACCCCCCCAAGTGAAATTTACTGGCAGAACGACAAAATTTGCAAACGGCACCAATTATTTTTTTTTACTGGCAAAAAATCAAGATATTTACTGGCAGATCCACATTCTTTACTGGCACTGCAAAAATGTACCTAAAATAACTGTTTTTAGTGCTAAACAGTGCAAATATCAATATTTGAACTCTAAACACATAGCTAATGCTATTGGCAATGTGTTTAAGTTAAACAAAAGTCAAAAAACATATTTCTCAATTTACATGAAGGTCAGGTTACTATAACCCAGCCAGCACAGAGTCTGCAGGATTCCACCTTATAGTGCAAGGGAACTCTTATGTAAAGGGGAATGTTGCAGATCATGATGTAAAGGGGAACTCTGACATGGAGGGGGCTCTGGTGAATAGAGGCCACCTTCCGCAGAGTGAATACACTAAGGTAAGGGGGGCTACTAATATAGGGGGGAACCTTTATATCAGTGCCCCCTTACATTATTGTATTCACTCCCCTCCTTACATCAGTGACCCCCCCAGACTGGCCTGGCGGCGCTGTCACTGACCTCCTCTCAGGTAACCCGCGCAGGGCTCAGTCAGACGGCTCCAGCTTGGCGGCTCTGGTTTTATTCTATAGTCTCCTCTCCACAGTCCACACACGTCTGTCTCTTCCCGTAACCCTCATCCTGGCGGCGCTCCCACTCTTGACTCCTTTCTAGGATCCCCCTCAGAGACTGCAGACATGATAAAAGACAAGAGATGGTCAGAGGCTGCGGACATGATACAGGAGGTGGACAGAGGCTGCGGACATGATACAGGAGGTGGACAGAGGCTGCGGACATGATACAGGAGGTGGACAAAGGCTGCGGACATGATACAGGAGGTGAACAAAGGCTGTGGACATGATACAGGAGGTGGACAGAGGCTGCGGACATGATACAGGAGGTGGACAGAGGTTGCGGACATACTGCAGGAGGTGGATAGAGGTTGCGGACGTACGGCAGGAGGTGGACAGAAGATGCGGACATGCTGCAGGAGGTGGATAGAGGCTGCGGACATACTGCAGGAGGTGGACAGAGGCTGCAGACATGCTGCAGGAGGTGGACAGAGGCTGCAGACATACTGCAGGAGGTGGACAGAGGCTGCAGACATACTGCAGGAGGTGGACAAAGGCTGTGGACATGATGCAGGAGGTGGACAAAGGCTGCGGACATGATACAGGAGGTGGACAGAGGTTGCGGACATACTGCAGGAGGTGGACAGAGGTTGCGGACATACGGCAGGAGGTGGACAGAAGATGCAGACATGCTGCAGGAGGTGGACAGAGGCTGCGGACATACTGCAGAAGGTGGACAGAGGCTGCGGACATGCTGCAGGAGGTGGACAGAGGCTGCAGACATACTGCAGGAGGTGGACAGAGGCTGCAGACATACTACAGGAGGTGGACAGAGGATGCGGACATACTGCAGGAGGTGGACAAAGGCTGCGGACATACTGCAGGAGGTGGACAGAGGTTGCGGACATACGGCAGGAGGTGGACAGAAGATGCAGACATGCTGCAGGAGGTGGACAGAGGCTGCGGACATACTGCAGAAGGTGGACAGAGGCTGCGGACATGCTGCAGGAGGTGGACAGAGGCTGCAGACATACTGCAGGAGGTGGACAGAGGCTGCAGACATACTACAGGAGGTGGACAGAGGATGCGGACATACTGCAGGAGGTGGACAAAGGCTGCGGACATACTGCAGGAGGTGGACAGAGGCTGCGGACATACTGCAGGAGGTGGACAGAGGCTGCGGACATACTGCAGGAGGTGGACAGAGGCTGCGGACATACTGCAGGAGGTAGACAGAGGTTTCAAACATACTGCAGGAGGTGGACAGAGGTTTCGGACATACTGCAGGAGGTGGACAGAGATTGCGGACATACTGCAGGAGGTGGACAGAGGCTGCGGACATACTGCAGGAGGTGGACAGAGGTTGCGGACATACTGCAGGAGGTTGACAGAGGAAGCGGACATGCTGCAGGAGGTGGACAGAGGCTGCGGACATACTGCAGGAGGTGGACAGAGGCTGCGGACATGCTGCAGGAGGTGGACAGAGGCTGCAGACATACTGCAGGAGGTGGACAGAGGCTGCAGACATACTGCAGGAGGTGGACAGAGGCTGCGGACATACTGCAGGAGGTGGACAAAGGCTGCGGACATACTGCAGGAGGTGGACAGAGGCTGCGGACATACTGCAGGAGGTAGACAGAGGTTTCGAACATACTGTAGGAGGTGGACAGAGGTTTCGGACATACTGCAGGAGGTGGACAGAGATTGCGGACATACTGCAGGAGGTGGACAGAGGCTGCGGACATACTGCAGGAGGTGGACAGAGGTTGCTGACATACTGCAGGAGGTGGACAGAGGTTGCGGACATACTACAGGAGGTGGACAGAGGCTGCGGACATACTGCAGGAGGTGGACAGAGGTTGCGGACATACTACAGGAGGTGGACAAAGGCTGCGAATATGATAGAGTCCTCCTCACCCCCTCACAGTAGCCTCCTCCTCTGTCCACCATCATATCACTTCTCCACTGTGCCCCGTGCCCCTTTCACCTCTCCACAGGTCAGGGCAGCACTGTGCTGACCTGTGGAGAGGTGAAAGGGGCACAGGAAGAGGACACAGCACACCGATGATGTGGAGAAGTTATATGATGGTGGACACAGCACATCAGTCTCTGTCCCTCCCCTGCATGCCACAGCTTCACCCTCCAGGCTCCCAGCGATGTCCTCCTCTCACTCTGATAACCCCCACAGTTTTACTCTCCACCAGTCCTCACCCCTGCTCGGCTCCTCTGGACCTCTGCCTATGGCGAGTGCACTGCAAGAGCCACCGACCGCCATAGTGTGCCGATCATCTATTCGAAAATGCAGAGCGCGTACGAGCTTATCCGAGCCCGTCTGGCTTCGGAACGGCGCATCTTTTTTTACGGGCACCGATGCCCGTAACAGACTTTAACGGGCAGCCCGAAAAAGGGGTTAAATTTACGGGCTGCCCGTAAATCTATGGTCAGTTGGCAACACTGCATTAGTCCCTAATGGCAGGTAACCACTGGATATGCTGAGACTTGTGTATAGATTCTTACAGCTGCAGAGAACTGTGGCTTATGTCATTTGGTTGTTCAGACTGAGCAGCCCCCACTGAACGGATACACCTGGGATCCTGGCTGCAAGCATCTGTAGTATATCTGCAGCAGGAATCCCCAGGAGAGCACTTTTGTTCCCATGTGAGTGAGGCCTTGCAATGTTGCAGTATGATCCCTGGAGGAGAAAAGACCGAAGAAATGTTTCCTCCTGCCTGCAGCAGACTGATGACATCATCTCCTGGCCTAGACAAAGTTACTAACTGAAGCTCAAGGGCAGCTTTAAAAACTACATTTCAAATATGGACAATTTTTACATGGTTACATTGGACCAGCTACCTATGGGATCCCTTTAGAAGCTGGTAATCACCTTAGTACGCATAGCTAATCCAGTGGTCTCCACTAGCTTCCGCCGCTACCCTGCTACATTCAAAACACAGTGGTGCATACACCATTCAGTGAACACTTTGCATTCCCTTAATGTATACAACGCACTCCCTAATTGATTGAGATGGTGCCATTAACTTTGTTCAATCAGAGAATGTTTTACATTTGTTGAGAACATTTTTGGTGTTCTCGGAATGGTGCCCATGCCGAGCGAGTGTCCTCTTGTGTTCAGTAAGTAGCAGGGCAGCATGGGAGCAACTGAAGAACACAGTAGAAGCAGTGTAGTAGCGTTACCAGTGTAGTAGCGTTACCAGTGTAGTAGAAGTAACAGTGTAGTAGCATTACCAGTGTAGTAGCAGTACCAGTGTAGTAGCGTTTTTCAAGCTTCCACGGGATCCCACAGGTATGGCACATACATACTTACATTTCTCCAAGCTTGGCCAATGTAACTATGTAAACATTGCCTGGAGTACCTGGAGTTTTTTGATAATGGTACTGTTGCTGTATACTGTGACATGTCAGCAAATTATTCATTCATCTACTCAAAGGTCAACTCTAAGCATGATCAACACAGTTAAAAAGAATTTTGGATTGGTTGCTTAGAAGTCCTATACTTCCTTCATTGTGCTTTGTCTTATTAAATGAGCATAACAAATTCAACTGACATAGGGGCCTACTTCTTCCTGGGCTCACATCTCTGAGTTTTTTTCTGCCCACGTTTCCACGGGCATGGCAACCCATTCAATTTGAATGGGCTGCCTTGCCTGCGTTTCCCACAGAAAAAAGATGCATGCACCTTTTTCAAATTGCGGCCCGCAGAGAAATCGTATGACCATATGATTTCCATGCGGTTCCTGCAAACACACTGCATTTTTTCATGCGTGGGGGTGCCATTCAGAATGAGCAGCCCCGAGTGTATTCTCACAGCAGCGCATTTTCACTGCGGGTAGGGAAGTTCATGCACCCTCAGCCACACGCATAAGTGTGAACCAAGCATAAGCGTCCATCTTGGATTTAACTGAAGAAATGAAATGAATCTCGTCACTGCATACAAGGACAGTGGAAGTCCCAGAATTGCTCTCTTGTTTTCTAGGGAAGTGGTCCAAGAGGCCTAAACATCCCAGAGGCCTTCAGACAAACCCTGGCCAAATGTGAGAGTCGCAAATCTCACTTCATAGAGCAAGGGAACTTCCCTTAAGAGAAATCCCATCAACAGCTGCATATAAATATATATATATTTCAGTGAAGACCCCTCTTGGTGGAAAAGTCTTTATGGAAAAGAAATGCAATATCTGTTTCTTGTTGAAGAAGGACAAAATACAGAATGCATAGCTCCCAACTGTCCCTGATTTGGAGCAATGTCCCTCTGTCCCTCATTCCTCCTCCTTCGTCCCTCATTTTGGTCTGATCTGTATAGATGTATATAAAATGCACTTTTTATCTATCAAAAAGTGTTTTCCAGTGCAAAACCTTTCATCTGATTTCTAAATTGCTGCATTTGTAAATTCCAAAAGCCAATATAAAGGAATAGAAGTGGTTAAAAAAAAAAAAGCACTTGTGGGTTTAACCAATCTTGTTTTTTTTGTACAATTCTCCTTTAAGGGGGCGTGGCAAGGGGTTTGTCCTATGCCTGCATACTTTTGCTGCTTGTCCCTCATTCCCATCTCAAACAGTTGGGAGGTATGCAGAATGCCTTGGCCTCAACACTATTAAAACCTCATAATGCAATCAATTATTTGTTGTGACCTGGTTTTTATACTTTTAATATTAGTTTTAATAGAAACACTATAGGGATACAGTTCAAACATTAAAAGAACAAATACAATAAAAATAACATTTAAAACAAGGATCAAAAGAGCTTATATACCTAAGCACTGGCAAAAATACAGTTATAAACCAGTCAATGCATTCTTTTTTCAAATTCCCTTTTTATTTAATTAAACCCCGTCATCTCCTACTCATTAGCTGATCTATCAAGCCTATTTTCAGACTTTTTAAAAAAATAATTTGCAAAGAATGGGGAAGAATTAAATCTGAATTTGCTTATACTGTATTTTACTCCCCCACCCCATCAACAGCCTAATGATTTTTTTTATTTATTTATTTTTTTTTAATATAACTTTTCTTTTTTATTTCATACCTTATTTTAAACTCAGTGATGCCATGGGTGATGGGTTTCAATGCTTCTCTATACAATGCAGGCAGATCATACCTGTTGGGAGGCGCTGGGAGGATGTTGTACATGGTCTCCTGAAAACATCACAGCACCGTGCTTCAGTACTCCTCTCAAGAGACCTCATCAGTCAGGAGTAGTGGACATTCCTTGGCAGACTATTTTTGCATACTGCTCTAGGTAACGCCCACATATGGTACTGAGCATGGGGCGGCACTCAGTGGGAGGGGTAACACTGAGGCCAAAGTGTTCATATAAGATACTCCGTCCTTACTAAAGCTCAGTAGAGTTGCCCTGTATACACAGATTAGCTTTAAGGAGCTAGTTTCCAAAAAAACAAAGGATGAGCGGCCCAGCTGCCTGCGTCCTAGCAACCAATGACCCATTCGTCAGCATCCTAGCATCCAGTGATGCATGACTGCAAATCGGTTGCCAGACCGTTGCTCTACCAGTGTTATAGTGACCAAGGGGCGGTGGGTTGGGAGCAGTAAAACGGCCTTCCATAAAATGGGGTGGCATCTGGAGTGTCCATGGAACACAGTATAGCAGGATCACCAGAAACATTCAAAAGATGTTATGATCGCCTTTTGGTGGATTGTTGGTGGGTTGCCCCCTGGAGATCGTACCAGCTTTTGAATGTTATAAAAGCAGCCAGTACGGGCAAGGCAGCAGCAGTCAGTATGGCGTGGCAATTAGCCACGCTCCTTTAGTTTACCATTTAAAAACAGTTTTGCTGACCTTATCCCTTGCTCCCCTGGTAGTAAGCACTCTTCTTGTCCCTGTGATGCTCCAGGTTCTGGATGGGTCAGCATCCTCATTTTTAATGCAGGACCGCCGGTCCTGCATTGTATATGATGACCCCAGAGTGCGACCACTGGAGCGCCAAAGAGTAGCGGCTTCGGGGGATGGTTGCACACAGAGGAAGAAGCCTGGGAGATGAGGAACAAGGTAAGTAAATTTGATTCTTATTGGCACTCTAGACAGATACCAGTATTTAAAGTGGATCTAAACCTATTGATTTAAAGTAGTTGTAAACTCTTACAGACCACTTTGGACTTACCTGTAGCTACCATGGATATCTCCTAAACCTGCATGGTTTAGGAGATATCCCCTGTGTCTGCATGAGCTGACGTCATCGGCACATGCGCAATGAAGCAATGGCACGTACGTGCCGTTTGCTTCAGTGAGTGTGCCGTTACCGGTGGCTCCCCCGCACGTGTGCGGGAGTGACGTCATCGCGGCTCCGGCCAATCACAGCGGCGGAGCCGCGCTACCCGGAAGAAATGTCGCCGGCCGGTGCTAGGTATGGGCACCGCAGTGGGGCCCTTGATCTCAGGTGAGTATTACATAATGAATATATATGGAAATGCCGAGCTGTCAAAAGAAAACATGTGTAAGCAGCTAACACATACAAGTGACCTAGTCCTGTAAATAAAACAATATAAAGAAAAGTGTAGCGCTAACAACCATAGACATAGTCCATAACCATATTAATGGTTAAGCCCAATATGTAAATCACATAGATATGTATAAAGATCCTTGTGAAAAAAATAAAGTCCGTAATGCAAAAATGCTGATAATATCCTTAAAAGTGAAAGTCTTTAGTAGATAAATAACACCCAAAAAAGTGAAGACAGCATAGTGAATGTGTTGATAGAAGATCCACCACCCTATTGGATTAGGGGCTTACCGGAAAGATTGGACACAGATGGGTGTACACCCACTGGGTCAATCTAGCTTGTAACTGTGGGGATCCACGATGGTGTCTGTATAACATAAGGGTTAATCCAGGTGACCCAATACTTTAGATATGGCAAAGGGAGTAAGTCCACTCAGGCATCCTACTCATGTGGCGGGGCTGGGGTGTCCTCTCCTCCTCTCCTGGAGTGCAGGCAGCAGCTCCAGTGTCCAGTGTTGCGGACACTGGAGCTGCTGCCTGCACTCCAGGAGAGGAGGAGAGGACACCCCAGCCCCGCCACATGAGTAGGATGCCTAAGTGGACTTACTCCCTTTGCCATATCTAAAGTATTGGGTCACCTGGATTAACCCTTACGTTATACAGACACCATCGTGGATCCCCACAGTTACAAGCTAGATTGACCCAGTGGGTGTACACCCATCTGTGTCCAATCTTTCCGGTAAGCCCCTAATCCAATAGGGTGGTGGATCTTCTATCAACACATTCACTAAGCTGTCTTCACTTTTTTGGGTGTTATTTATCTACTAAAGACTTTCACTTTTAAGGATATTATCAGCATTTTTGCATTACGGACTTTATTTTTTTCACAAGGATCTTTATACATATCTATGTGATTTACATATTGGGCTTAACAATGAATATGAGTATTACATAATGAGCTAGTATGCTATGCATACTAGCTCATTATGCCTTTGTCTTGCAAGTCTTTTGTTTTTTTTTATTGGGTTTACAACCACTTTAACATCCTGTGGCAGCTCAATTTCGGCGAGAGGGAGAGGAGGAGAAGCCTACTTTCAGCTGCTGCAGGTGGAAAATACAGATCGGTTCCACTAAATTCCACCCCTGCCGCCCCTCCTCTTCAGGTTCTGGGGTTCGGCAAGGAAGGATCACGGTTTACCGGTCACCTGCCCGCGACAGGTAGATAGTGATTGATGGGTTGCTAACCCCAGGATTAGGGTGTGTCCGGGCACACCCCTTGTGCAGGCCTATGGGAACCATGCCTTCTGTACTGACAGAATGGCAATCTCGCGCCTGATACCCGGAAGTGCAGGATTCTGCACAGCGCGCCCCCCTGTAGCAGTAAATCTACTATGGGGCAGTAGGCAAGTGGTTATAGGTCATCCGCTTTAAAGGATACCAGCCCGCCTTTTAAGACTCCTAAATAAATATTTTGCTTTCTTTTTCACCAAATTCATGCAAGTAAGATCCAAATTTCTGAGACATCTTATTGCACTCATGAGTCCTACCCACAAGCATTTGCATATTTAAACAAACAGTTTGGAGAACGGTAAACAATTTCTTCGTTTGTACATTTTGTGGATTTCTGTGTGTTTTAAAAGTTATCCAACAAGATCTGGAAAGAAAAACGTACCAAATAGAATTTTCTTTTTAATTGCTTGCAGATTTCTGTAATTATGGGTTCATTGGTAATTGAAATCAAATGCTTTCAACATTTCTAGAAGCAGCTAATTTTTTTCTTTTTTTTTTTTCTTTCTGAAACCGCGGCCATTTTTATTATACGACAAGAGGCCTCCGTACTTTATCCAGAGTTTATGCTACATGACTAATACAAGGCGTCAGTTTAGAGATCAGGACAAAAACATAAATCACTGATGTTCTGGTACTGGTACCCCAAAATTCATGTGGTGCTTTAGATATTATTATGATTTTTTTTGTGTGTTAACAGAAACCTAGATATTATTAGGATTTTGTTTTGTGAAACTTATTGTTAAAAAATTTGCACATTTTATAGCTCATTTAATAGAACAAGCAGGTTTTCAATTAGAACCTTTTTCCCTTTCTCCTTCTGTCCCCGGGGAGAAATGTTGGGATTTCAGATATCAGCTACTGTAGGTCAAATTGTCAATCTGATGTCTGATAAAGACATTTGCAACTGTTTCAAAGACTGTAATGCTTGTTTCATTAAAGGCACTCTCCTATAGCCAAAAATTGCCAAAAAAACATCATAAATACACAAGTCTTCCTAAATAAATTTATGCTAAATCACAGTCTTTCCATATCCTATTATATGTAAATATGTTTGAACTTACTTCTAACACAGCGATACGTGGGACTGCCTCTAAACACCAGTAGAGCTGGCAACTATAACTTTTTTTTGATCTGTAGGGACAAGTAGGGTAGAGGTACATCTGGGGGCTCGTCCGGGATGACTTCTTTCCTATACCAATCCAACATATATTC
This sequence comes from Lithobates septentrionalis, assembly GCA_037952835.1. Taxonomy (NCBI): domain Eukaryota; kingdom Metazoa; phylum Chordata; class Amphibia; order Anura; family Ranidae; genus Lithobates; species Lithobates septentrionalis. The sequence continues at coordinate 804,413 of JBBDGP010001332.1, forward strand.
AGCTTTTATCCTAGTAATTTAAATAGACCTATCACTTGACCATTTCCCCAATGGGACAAAGACAACAGAAAAAAAGTTACGTGGGTTTAAGGGTCCATTTAAACTACATGCACTGCTGCATTGCCATTATTTTAAGGCCTCATGCACATGCAGTGCCTGTTTAAGCCCCCCTGAATGCCAGAACTCCTGGCAGGAAAAATCTGCTTAAAAAAATGTTGGAAAAGCTGCATATTGCGCACACGCTTAGCTTACGTGCAACATTTCAGCTTTAATGCATTCTATTGGGCAGAATATTAATTTACTCTGGCCTTTGGAATGTATTATCAATCAAACGCTAGATGCAATTATGTGGGTTTACATGCGTTTAGACACGACTAGTGTTTTTTTTTAATGTTTTTATATTTTCAAATACAATTAAAATTCATCTTCAAATTTTTCGAATTTCAATTCATTTTCGAATTTGAATTTGTTATTTTACTATATTATTTTGTTTTGTTATTTAGTTTCATTTTCAGTTTCACCGGCACAGGTGTAGTGGCGGCACAGTGGTGTAGTGGGTAGCACTCTCACCTAGCAGTTAGGAGGGTCGCTGGTTCGAATCCCAACCATGACAGTAGTGTCATGGTTGGGATTTTGCATGTTCTCCCTGTGCCTGTGTCGGTTTCCTCCCACACTCCAAAGACATGCTGGTAGGTTAATTGTCTTCTGTCCAAAATTGGCCCTAGTATATGAATGGGGACCTTAAATTGAGGGTAGGGACTGATATGAGTGTGCGATGTACAGGGTTAGGGACAATTGTAGACACACACCCATACTCACTCAGGTTGAACTGGATGGACTGGTGTCTTTATTCAACCTTACTAACTATGTAACAACTATGTCATTTATTTTGTATTTGGTAAAAATTTGTTACTATTGTGATTCGGAAATTCGGATACATCCAAATCTCCGAATAATAAAAATTTCATCCGAATTTTGATTTGTAATGAAACAAATCGCCCATGTCTACTGTGTGTATGCCTCAATGGCAGCCAATGCATTAATACAATGCACATGCATTGCATTACAAAATATGTGGTGCCTCCAATTTTTAGCACATTGGGTGCATTGGCAGCCCATTCATTCTAATGGGCTACCTTGTTAACGCACAACATGATGTACATTAACGTAGTACAAAAACATAAATGGGTCCTCAATCATTCCCTTCTCTATTCAAAACCTAAAAAAAAAGATTTTGGCTTCAGATATACTTTAATTAAAACCAGACCTCTCAAATAGGATATTTTAGTTATAGGTGGTCCCTAATATGCCGATGTCATGAATATCCCAACAGCAAGCTCCCTTATCCATAATTCCTGAATCTTGTCCATCTTCATATTTTTGGTGTCCCTGTCCACCTTTTTGTGCCCCGGCTCCTCCTGTTACATTCTCCATCATGTAAATGAAATAATAAACCCATTAGTGATGAAGGGAGCCACTCATAATGGGCACGGCATTTGTACAGACCCGGGAAGTCAGCACTGAGATCCCACCAATATGGTCCCAAGAAATAGAGGAAACTGTCAGGTGGTGTAACTCTCCAGAGCAGACTGACCCTTTAACCTTCCTTATTATATGTATAGATGACAAAGACCTGGAGGACAGCACTGGACAATGACTCTAGTGAGGCCAGGACCTAATGGTTCCCACACTCAGAAGAGATACACAGGGCAGGGATAGTGTGTTTTTCACAGAATTCATGCCCCAGGTGTCTTTCATCCTTACAACGTTTAACCAGTCCGGTCAATAAATGCATGTGTGATTTCCCATGGCCGGCTGTCTACAATCAATAGATAAGAGGATGTGTCATCAAGCTTGTGCTCCGTACGTGGCTACCTGCCATCTTGCATTTAAGACCTGATCGCACTGTTGTGGTGCCTTAACACACATACGTTGACGCGCGTTATGCCATAGGTCAATGTGTGTCATATTAAGGCAGCTCATTCATCCTAAGTGGCCTGTCTAATGAAGTATAGAAGATGCATGGACCATTTTGCGCAGTGAACTGCACCACAATGCACGACACTGTGCATCTGCAAGGTGTGTTGCGGTGCCATTTAAAATGGATGGCATCACATTGCACTAGTAGACGACACGCACGTCACGGTAACGTGTGTTTTACCACAGCACTATTTGGGTTCTTTTAGACCCCCGATCCCTCCATAAAGAGTACCTGTCACCACCTATTACTGTCACAAGGGATGTTTACATTCCTTGTGACAGCAATAAAAGTGATCTTTTTTTTTTTTTTTCAAAAGTGACAATGTAAAAAAATAAATAAAATAAAATAAATAAGAAAATTAGATTTTTTTAAAAGCACCCCCGTCCCCGTGAGCTTGCGCAGCAAAGAAAACGCACACGTAAGTCGCGCCCGCATATGTAAACGGTGTACAAATCACACATGTGAAGTATCACCGCGATCGTCAGAGCGAGAGCAATAATTCCTCCTCTGTAATGCTGCGTGCACACGGTCGGAATTTCCGACAACAAATGTTCGACGTGAGCTTGTTGTCGGAAATTCCGACCGTGTGTATGCTCCATCGGACATTTGCTGTCGGAATTTCCGACAACATTTGTGTGACCGTGTGTATGCAAGACAAGTTTGAGCCAACATTCGTTGGAAAAAAATCCACGGTTTTGTTGTCGGAATGTCCGATCGTCTGTACGCGGCATAACTCTAACCTGGTAACCGTTTTCTTTATTTTAAAGCACCGCCTATGGACATTTTTAGACACCGTAGTTTGTCGCCATTTCACGAGTGTGCGCAATTTCAAAGCGTGACATGTTAGGTATCTATTTACTCGGCCTAACATCATCTTTCACATTATACAAAAAAATTGGGCTAACTTTACTGTTTAGTTTTTTTTTTTAATTTATGAAAGTCTTTTTTCCTAAACAATTGTGTTTGAAAGACCGCTGCGCAAATACAGTATGACATAAAATATTGCAACAATCGCCATTTTATTCTCTAGGATCTCTGCTAAAAAATATATATATAATGTTTGGGGGTTCTAAGTAATTTAATAGCAAAAAATACGGATTTTAACTTGTAAGCAACAAATATCAGAAATAAACTAATGCCCTGTACACACGGTCGGATTTTCCGACGGAAAATGTGTGATAGGACCTTGTTGTCGGAAATTCCGACCGTGTGTAGGCTCCATCACACATTTTCCATCGGATTTTCCGACACACAAAGTTTGAGAGCTTGCTTTAAAATTTTTCGACAACAAAATCCGTTGTCGGAAATTCCGATGGTGTGTACACAAATACGACGCGCAAAGTGCCACGCATGCTCAGAATAAATGAAGAGACGAAAGCTATTGGCCACTGCCCCGTTTATAGTCCTGACGTACGTGTTTTACGTCACCGCGTTTAGAACGATCGGATTTTCCGACAACTTTGTGTGACCGTGTGTATGCAAGACAAGTTTCAGCCAACATCCGTCGGAAAAAATTCATGGATTTTGATGTCGGAATGTCCGATCGTGTGTACAGGGCATTAGTCATGAAAGTGCTATTATTGCACATTGAATTTATTTTGCATATTGGCGCTATCACTTTTTTAATTGTTTTTAGTATTATGATAGTAGGGTAGTAGTATATTGACGAGCATTTTCGTGCTGTGGGTTGTGGAAATTGTTTTCTATGTGTCCTTGCTTTGAATCTTCATTGATCAACACAGCTCAAAGGGCATGGTATGAGTCCTAGATCAATAGCCAAGCTGTTAATATGCGTTGCAGCAACGCACAGTAAAATCGCACATTACCGCAACACATCGGTTTAAACAGACACAAAGAAAGATGATAGATTTCCTTTAATGAACTTCCTAAATCAACCTTGATGACCCCAGAGACTCATCAGTACCTACACCCTGGGAATGGAAGCATTTGTTCTTCACAGGTACATATTAGTTTTTTTTTCCCCCAAGAAGTCCTAACATCTTGTCCCTGCTACTTAACAGACCACTGTCACCAACCAGATGCTTCATCTGGCCTTTCACTGTAGGATGTTACATTTCCAATTACCACCTACATTGCAAACTTTGTATTTTCCTTCAGAAAAGTGAAACTGGATTTTTTTTTTTTTCCCCTCTTCCTTTCGGGCTTTGCATTCCATTTGGTGGAAGTTTTGAGCTACCAAAATGTAACTGGATAGTTCCGATTTACGGGAGAGGCGAGGGCGAACTGCTGAGCTTTCTCCTTCAGTTGATGCAGAATTACAGTTTTTACCCATTTTGACTTAATTCCGAGATTTAGGAAATCCACTTGGATCATCTGCGTGAAGGCTTCAAACATAAATGTTTCTGTCTGAAGGGGAAGATGTTTATGACAGGAGGAAAAATGTTGTGTATTGGGATAAACATGTTTGATCAGAGGAGAAATGTATTTGATTAGAGTTAGAATTACATATAAACATTCAATCTATTGGGTTTAAAAAGGCTTTAGTTGACCTGAACGTTGTTTTAACCCCTTGTTAGTTGTCTGGGACCTCCTCCCAAGATGTTGACCTTCCTTTGGAAAGTCTTATCACATTTTCCCAGAAGAAGTCTTGGTGAAATGCTGGACTCAAAGGTAAGTATACTTACATAGTTGGTTGAATAAAGACACCAGTCTATCTAGCTCAACCCGTGTAGTTGTGTGTTTATGTCAATATTATTTCCCATGTCCCTGTATATTGCATTCTTTAAGATGCCCATCTAAGAGGTTTTTTTGTAAACTATCGACACTTCCCGCTGACACCACTGAATGTAGGAGGGAGTTCCACATCATTAACTCTCTAACAATTTAAGGTTGAACAGCTTCCCCTCCAACTTCATTGATTGGCCACGTGTCATCTTAGGCTTCATTTCCACGAGGCGGATCCGCTGACTTAGAGTCCGCCTCTGTCTGCCAGCTCAGCGGGAGATCTCTCTGTTGATCTCCGCTGAGCCGGTGGATGACAGGTCCCTCTCTGCTCATTGAGCGAGGAGGGGCTTGTCAAGCGCCGCTGGTTGCTATGGAGAGACCACATGAAAACGGACAGCTTGTCCGTTTTCATCAGATCTCAACCGATCTGCCAGGGACGGGTGCGAACATAGGGCCATCTGTCTGATTTTAGCGGGTCGGATCGGGTCGGATGTCAGCGGACATGTCACCGCTGACATCCGTAGCTCCAAAGGTCCGCCGACAAAACTGACAGGTGGACCTGAACGGTCCGACAGTGTGAAAGGGGCCTTAAGCTCCCTGAAACTGAATAGTTTCCTCCCTACACTGGAAAAACCATTGAGGTATTTGTATATTGCTATCTCCTCTCTAGGAGAGAGTAAGTTTAGTATTTGTAGTTCTTCCTCGTAACTGAGGTCTCTAAACTCTCTCCAGCTCCAGCACATCATTCCTGAGGACAGGTGACCAGAACTGGACAGAATACCGTATATACTCGAGTATAAGTCGAGATTTTCAGCCCTTTTTTTCTGCTGAAAGTGCCCCCCTCGACTTATACTCGAGTCACTGCTGTCTGCCTACATGATCAGTGTGCCATGCAGGCAGATGGCGGCCAGCGTGTGCTACATACCATTCGGCATCCTCTCACTGTTCAAAAGCCGCGCCTCCACCTCGTCTGTGATAGGCAGAAAACTCAATTTCCCAGCAGCCTATCATGGACATTCTCTCATCCTCGTCCATGGTATGAGGATGAGAGAATGTCCGTGATAGGCTGACCGCTGACTGCTGGGAAATGGAGTTTTCTGCCTATCACGGACGAGGAGGAGGTGCAGCTTTTGAACAGTGAATGGCCGCCGAATAGTGATAGCACACACTGATCGGTGGATGCAGAGCGGCACACGGAGGCCTTGCACAGGACACAGGTAGGATGCACACATACACAGGACACATACACACATACACAGGACACATACACACATACACACATACACAGGGACACATGCACAGGACACAGGTACAGGACACATGACACATGCACATATACACAGGACACTTGCACATATACACAGGACACATGCACATATACACATGACACATGCACATATACACAGTACACATGACACATGCACATATACACAGGACACATGACACATGCACATATACACAGGACACATGACACATGCACATATACACAGGACACATGACACGTGCACATATACACAGGACACATGACACATGCACATATACACAGGACACATGCACAGGACACAGGGAGGTATACAGCTGCAGATGGGCATTTTTGACCCTCTTTTTCCACTTGCAGTAGCTGCTGCATTTCTCACCCTCGTCTTATACTCGGGTCAATACGTTTTTCCCATTTTTTTGTGGTAAATTACTGCCTCGACTTATACTCGGGTTGACTTATACTCGAGTATATACGGTACTCAAGATGTAGCCTTAAGTAGGATCTTTAGCTCAAAGAGGAAGCTCTCTAAGATACGGGGTACCCCAGAGTAGCCCAAAAAGACTGCAAAAATAAAGCAACACAAGTTTGTAACCAGTCCAATCTTGATAAGAATAAAATACCTTCTAATCTTTTATCAAGTTTAACCACTTAAGCCCCGGACCATTTGGGGCTTAAGTGAAACCTTCGGAGTTTATTCCGACGGCAAAACCGGTCGTGTGTACGTGGCAAAACTGTGAATGTGGCTTTCCTAGTTAAATAGTTGCATAATTAGAGTGGTAATAAACCAAAACCAAAAATGGATTATATTGCAGCTTACCAATCATTAGATGTGGTGACTGCTTTAGTTTTCTTGAATTGATAGGCTAACCAATAATAAATGTTTGTTTTTGGGTCAATTCCCCTAGTTCAACCAATAGAAAAAACAAGACTAAATAAATAAACAGAAAACATATAAATAAATAAACAGAATAAATCTAAATAAATAAATTGTTCAGGAAAAATTGTACCTATTGTAATGCGCATGTGCATAAGAAACCTGTCGAGTCCACAATGGTCAAATATTCTGACGAACACGTTTTCTGAATTTCTGTACGAATGTTTTATATGAAGCTCTTCTGGTGTATGGCCAGTCTTAGTTTATTGGTCTTGATAAAAGAAGGTAAATCCAGCATGTTTCAGGTGCTCTCAATCCCCTTCATCAGGGTTCGCTTTAAAGTAGAACTATAAGCAAAACGTTTTATACCATTTTGGATAGAGTAATGCCCCGCGTACACACGATCGGACTTTCCGACGGCAAATTTTGGATGTGAGCTTGCTGGCGGAAAGTCCGACCGTGTGTATGCTCCATCTCACAATTGTTGTCGGACTTTGCGCCATCAAATGTTGGCTAGCAGGTTCTCAAATTTTCCACCAACAAATGTGTGTTGTCGGACTTTCCGATCGTGTGTACACAAGTCCGTCGGACAAAAGTCCAAAGTACAAACACGCATGCTCAAAAGCAGAAGCGGTCGGTTTTGTAAACTAGTGTTTGTAATGGAGAATTAACATTTGTGACGTGACAAATTATGAAATCTCCAAATGCAGCGCACAATTCTCTTCTTCTTTAATGGGATAATAATGAAGCTGCTTTGCTGGTGATACTGATGGAGTTATTGCAAACTAATTTTCAAAGGCTTTTTTTTTCTAGTGATATCAAGAATAATATTATTATTATTTTTTATTTGTGCATTAAAAAATGAAAAAAAAAAAAAAAAAATTAGACATGCTATCTGCCAATAGAACTTAACCAAAAAGTGCATTTTATGCATCCAAAATGATAGAAAATCTACCAAATCAAATCATTATTCAACCAAAAAAATAATGTCAAAGCAATAACTCCAAGGCCAATAATAAATAACACGTTATCTCACGTTACGGCCATTCAGAAATGAACTGAAAAGCACGAAATGAAAAACGCAAAAAGAAAAGCGCGAATCAACCTTCACCAAACTTCTACTAACACGAAACTAGCAGAAGGAGCCCAAAGGGTGGTGCTAAATAGCTGAGAAACCATGTAGTACGTCACTACGTTCATAATTGTTGGCCAACATTTGTGTGACCGTGTGTATGCAAGACAAGTTTGAGCCAACACCCTTCGGACAAAATTCCACGTCTTTGTTGTCGGAAAGTCCAATCGTGTGTACGAGGCATTAGAGGAGTTAGTTATACTTTTTAACTTTTTTTATTTTTTTTAAGGATAATAAACCTATACAGGACTTCTTACAAAATTGTGATGCTCTCATCCTTCGCCCTTTCAGGAGATTCTCCCTCTCTATTTGTCCTGTTTACCATTATCATTGAAAGTGAAAGTCAAAGAAAATCATCAAATTTGGGTTGTTCTAAGAACAGGAATAGAGGGGAAACCTTCCAATGGGGGACCCCAAAAGATTCCCTTAATTTGAAGGGATAACCCTAATTATTTTGCTAACACATTTTTTACCTTCACATAATTTTTTGTTTTTTGTTTTTTACTGTTTGTATATAAACATATTCAATTTGTGTTATGTAATGCTGAATTATAGAGCTTGGGGGTTTGGCACACTTTGGCATCCTCACCAAAGTGTACCCAACTTGACCTGACCCCGCAATGGTGGCAATTGCCAAAAAACTTAAGGCCAGCATAAGGCTTGCTGTGACAAGCACTGAATATGTCTTCAAGGGCATCTGTTGTGAATGAGCCCTCAGCATTCAGTTTCAGACTCCGTTTTTTTGAGAATTTTTAGAGAATTTTAATTACGTCCCGCAAACTGCCGTCATTGTACCTCGGAACTTACGTAGAATACCGGGGTTATGGTAGCAGATAGCTGCCATAACCCCAGTATTTTCTTCAACAGCAGACACTCCTCTTTCAGATAAAAGTGGTCTCCGCGGCGGATTCGCCGCAAGATCACTTTTATCGGTGGCAGGAGAGGTGCCCCCCCCTCCCGCCGTGCTCCGGTCGTCTTCGCCACTTACTGGACCCGCCCGTAGCGGCAGAGACGATCCGATCCTATCCCCTCAGTAGCATGGAGCCGAGTGAGGGAATGATGGCTCCCACTCGGCTCCATAATATTGGATGACGGAAGCGACGTCAAATATCACTTCTGTCCAATGGCCTTAAAGGGGAATTTTTAAAAAAAAAAAGACATTTATTTATTTATTTTTATTGCATTTAAGTGTAAATGTGAGATCTGAGGTCTTTTTGACCCCAGATCTCACATTAAAGAGGGCATGTCATGCTTTTTTTCTATTACAAGGGATGTTTACATTTTTTGTAATAGGATTAAAAGTGACCCCAATTTTTTTTTAAAGGACAGTGTAAAAAAAAAAAAAAAAGTTAAATAAATAAGAAAAAAAAATAAATTTAAAGCGTCCCGTCCCGCCAAGCTCGCGCGCAGAAGCAAAGGCATATGTAAGTCACACCCGCATATGAAAATGGTGTTCAAACCACACATGTGAGGTATCTCCACGATCGTTAGAGCAAGAGCAATAATTCTAGCAAAAGACCTCCTCTGTAACTCAAAACTGGTAACCTGGAGAATTTTTTAAACGTCGCCTATGGATATTTTTAAGGGACAATATTTGTCGCTTTTCCACGAGCGGGCGCAATTTTGAAGCATGACATGTTGGGTATCAATTTACCCGGTGTAAATATACAAAAAAATCATAATATAAAAAAAAAACTGGGCTAACTTTACTGTTAACTTATTTTTTAATTCAAAAAAGTGTATTTTTTCCAAACAAATTGCTCTTGTAAGACCGCTGAGCAAATACGGTGTGACATAAAGTATTGCAATGACCGCCATTTTATTCTCTAGGTTGTCTGGGAAAAAACTGATATAATGTTTGGGGTTCTAAGTTATTTTATAGGTAAAAAAAAGTTTTTAACTTGTAAACAAGTTCGAAAAAAAGGCCTGGTCCTTAAGTGGTTAATTCTGTTTTCTCTGCTTCTGTAAAGCCATCTGTTCACTTCAGTGCAACAGCGCCCCTGGTGGTCAGATTTCCACATGACTCAGTGAAAGCAAAAGATTTTTTCCAAGTCAGTGAAAAGTTCACCGGTGGTTATAGCTGGGGTTATTTACTAAGACTGGAGAGTGCAAAATCTGGTGCAGCTCTGCATAGAAACCAATCAGCTTCCAGAGTTTATTATCAAAGCTTAATTGAACAAGCTGAAGTTTGAAGCTGATCGGCTACCATGTACAGCTGCACCAGATACTGAGTGTTCCAGTTTTAGTAAATCTGATCCACTGTGTCAGGGCAGATCAGCCACAGTCAGGAAACACTTTGACATGTAGATCAGTGCAAAATATAGTCCTGCTATTTGGAATTTGCAATTATTACAAAATTGCTACTACTTTTATTAAAGCTGAAGTTTAGGTATGGCAATTTTTACATATTTACCTTGGACCAGTATAGTTAGGTATGTATATACCATACCTGTGGTGTCCCTGTGGAAGCTGGAAAACACTGTAGTAGACACCTGCTGCATTGTAAAAACAGGAGGTTGCTCGCTCCATTCACAGAAAACTTTGCATATTCTCAATGAATGCAAAGCACTCTCTGATTGGATGAGGTGGAGAGGCTGGGTGCTGATGTCATGAATACATTATTGAGAGAGAGAGAGGGGGAGAGAGGGAGAGGGAGCGGAAGAGACAAAGAGCGAAAGAGAGAAAGAGGGAGAGAATAAGGAAGAGAGAGAGAGAAAAAGAGAGGGAGACAGAATAAGGGAAAGAGAGTGAAAGAGAGAGAAAGGGGAAGAGAGAGAGAGAGGGGAGGGAGAGAGAGAGGGGAGGGAGAGAGGGGGTGGGGGTGAGAGAGGGAGGGGGAGGGAGAGAGGGGGTGGGGGTGAGAGAGGGAGGGGGGAGGGAGAGAGGGGGTGGGGGTGAGAGAGGGAGGGGGGAGGGAGAGAGAGAGGAGGGAGGGAGAGAAAAAAGAGAGAGAATACAGGAAAGAGAGAAAAAGAGAGAGAGAGGGGGGAGAATAAGGGAGAGGGGGGACAGTGAGGGGAGAGAGAGAGAAGGAGAGAGGGATAGAGAATAAGGGAGAGGGAGAAAAAGAGAGGGAGAGAGAAAGAAGTTGGGAGAAGGAGATAGAGAGAAAAGGGGAGAGAAAGAGGAAGAGTGAATTAGAGAGAGGGGGGGAGAGAGAGGGGGGGGGAGAGGGGGGCAAGGGAGATAGAAAGAGAGAGAGGGGGATAGAGAGAGAGAGGGGGGGGAAATAGAGAGAATATGGGGGGAGAGAAAAAGAAAGTGAGAGAGAATAAGAAAGAGAGAGAGGGGGAGAGAGAGCGAAAAAAGAGAGAGAGAGAGAGAGAGAGGCAAGGGAGAATAAGGGAGAGAGAGGGGGGGACAGAGAGGGGGGAAAAGGGAGAGAGGGAGAGGGAGAGAGAAGAATGGAGAGAGAAAGAGAGAGAAGTGGAGAGATAATGAGATAATAAGGGAGAGAGAGAGGAGAATGAGATAGAAAGAAAGAGAGGAGAGAGAGAGAGAGAGAGAGAGAGAGAGAGAGAGAGAGAGAGAGAGAGAGAGAGAAGGGGGATAAAAAGAGAGAAAGTGGGAGAGAGAATAAGGGTGAGACAGAAAGAAAGAGAGAAGGGGAAAGAATAAAGGAGAGAGAGTAAAGGGAGAGAAAATAAGGGAAAAAGAAAGAGAGAAAGAATGAGAGGGGAAAGAAAGAGAGAAGTAAAAAGTGAGGAAGAGTATGAGAGAGAAACATAAAGATGGGGAGTCAGGGAGAGAGGAGACAGAGATGGAAATATAGAGAGAGATGGAGAAGGAAAGAGGGAGACATAGAGCAAGAGAAAGAGGGGGGGGGGGGGAAGATGGGAATGAGAAAGAAAGAGAGGGAAAGAGACAGGTGAAGATGGTGAGAGGCACGGTATAAGCATTATTCCTGTACTGACCTCCTCTCCCCTTCATATTATCTCATCTCATTCCCTATTTCCCCTCATAATCCTTATTCACTTTTTTTTTTTTTGGTTATACCAATAACGCCTATTTACAATTGAATTTGCAAGAGAGACAATGAGCAAGAGATAGTGACAGAAAGAGAAAGAGAGAAGGAATAGAAAAGAGTGTGAGCATGAATAAGAGGGAGAAGGTAAAGAGTGGGAAAAATATGACAAAAGTATCTGGTAGAGACAGTATGGTAGATAGCAAAACAGGGACATTGGAAAGACACAGGCAGAAAAAAGAGGCAGACTGTGAATTGGGCATTTAGTTGTAGCAGGATCAGAAACTGCCATTGGATCAGAGGACTGTCGTTGGATCAGAAACTGCCATTGGATCAGAGGACTGTCATTGGATCAGAGACTGTCATTGGTTTAGAGGATTGTCATTGGATCAGAGACTGTCATTGGATCAGAGGACTGTCATTGGATCAGCAACTGCCATTGGATCAGAGGACTATCATGGGATCAGAGGACTATCATTGGATCAGAGACTGTCATTGGATCAGAGACTGTCATTGGATCAGAGACTGTTATTGGATCAGAGAACTGCCATTGGATCAGAGACTGTCATTGGATCAGAGACTGTCATTGGATCAGGAACTCCCACTGGAACAGACAACTGTCATTGGATCAGAGACTGTTATTGGATTAGAGAACTGCCATTGGATCAGAGACTGTCATTGGATCAGAGACTGTCATTGGATCAGGAACTGCCACTGGAATAGAGAACTGTCATTGGATCAGAGGACTGTCGTTGGATCAGAGACTGTCATTGGATCAGGAACTGTCATTTGAACAGGGACTGCAATTAAAAAGATGTATTCCATAAAATAGACTCTGTAGCTGACCGAACAAATCTCCAGAAAAGACGGCATCTAGCTGTACAAATACATAAAAAAAAACCTTCCTCATGACTTCCCAGCAAGGAAGAAGATTTTTGCACACATTTGTAGCACATTGAGCCGAGAATTCAGAGATAGGAGAAGTTACAATTGAACTGATCCTGGCACATTTCTCTAGCTGTGAGCTGTGGCGCCTTCCTCACATCTGAAGGACGGTTTGGTGTCTAATAAGGCAGTGCAAAAATATTTTGCAAGTTGATGAATTCGGATCACACTGGATCAGGAACTGTCATTGGATCAGAGACTGTCATTGGATCAGGAACTGTCATTGGATCAGAGACTGTCATTGGATCAGCAACTGTCATTGGATCAGAGACTGTCATTGGATCAGAGGACCGTCATTGGATCAGAGACTGTCATTGGATCAGAGAACTGCCATTGGATCAGAGACTGTCATTGGATCAGAGAACTGTCATTGGATCAGAGACTGTCATTGGGTCAGAGGACTGTCATTGGATCAGAGAACTGTCATTGGATCAGAGACTGTCATTGGGTCAGAGGACTGTCATTGGATCAGAGAACTGTCATTGGATCAGAGACTGTCATTGGGTCAGAGGACTGTCATTGGATCAGAGAACTGCCATTGGATCAGAGACTGTCATTGGATCAGGAACTGCCATTGGATCAGAGAACTGTCATTGGATCAGAGACTGTCATTGGGTCAGAGGACTGTCATTGGATCAGAGACTGTCATTGGAACAGAGGACTGTCATTGGATCAGAGGACTGTCATTGGATCAGAGAACTGCCATTGGAACAGAGACGTCATTGCATGAGAGTCTGTCATTGGATCAGAGACTGTCATTGGATCAGAGTCTGTCATTGGATCAGGAACTGCCAATGGATCAGAGAACTGTCACTGGATCAGAGGACTGTCATTGGATCAGAGGACTGTCATTGGATCAGGAACTGTCATTGGATCAGAGGACTGTCATTGGATCAGAGGACTGTTATTGGATCAGCAACTGTCATTGGATCAGAGACTGTCATTGGATCAGCAACTGTCATTGGATCAGAGACTGTCATTGGATCAGAGGACCGTCATTGGATCAGAGACTGTCATTGGATCAGAGGACTGTCACTGGATTAGAGAACTGTCATTGGATCAGAGACTGTCATTGGATCAGAGGACTGTCACTGGATCAGAGACTGTCATTGGATCGGAGGACTGTCATTGGATCAGAGGACTGTCATTGGTTCAGAGAACTGCCATTGGATCAGAGACGTCATTGGATGAGAGACTGTCATTGAATCAGAGTCTGTCATTGGATCAGGAACTGCCAATGGATCAGAGAACTGTCACTGGATCAGAGGACTGTCATTGGATCAGAGACTGTCATAGGATCAGGAACTTCCATTTGATCAGGAACTGTCATTGGATCAGAGACTGTCATTTGATCAGGAACTGCCATTGGATCAGAGGACTGACATTGGATCAGGAACTGTTATTGGTTCAGAAACTGTCATTGGATCAGGAACTGCCATTGGATCAGAGATTGTCATTGGATCAGGAACTGCCATTGGATCAGAGGACTGTCATTGGATCAGAGACTGTCATTGGATCAGAGGACTGTCACTGGATCAGAAACTGTCATTGGATCAGAGACTGTCATTGAATCAGGAACTGTCATTGGATCAGAGGACTGTCATTGGATAAGGAACTGCCATTGGATCAGAGGACTGTCATTGGATCAGAGACTGTCATTGGATCAGGAACTGTCATTGGATCAGGAACTGTCATTGGATCAGAGGACTGTCATTGGATCAGGAACTGTCATTGGATCAGAGACTGTCATTGGATCAGGAACTGTCATTGGATCAGAGGACTGTCATTGGATCAGGAACTGCCATTGGACCAGAGGACTGTCATTGGATCAGAGACTGTCATTGGATCAGGAACTGTCATTGGATCAGGAACTGCCATTGGATCAGAGGACTGTCACTGAATCAGGAACTGTCATTGGATCAGAGACTGTCATTGGATCAGGAACTGCCATTGGATCAGAGACTGTCATTGGATCAGGAACTGTCATTGGATCAGGAACTGCCATTGGATCAGAGGACTGTCACTGAATCAGGAACTGTCATTGGATCAGAGACTGTCATTGGATCAGGAACTGCCATTGGATCAGAGACTGTCATTGGATCAGAGGACTGTCACTGGATCAGAGAACTGTCATTGGATCAGAGAACTGTCATTGGATCAGAGACTGTCATTGGATCAGAGAACTGCCATTGGATCAGAGGACTGTCATTGGATCAGAGACTGTCATTGAATCAGAGGACTGTCATTGGTTCAGGAACTGCCATTGGATCAGAGGACTGTCATTGGCTCAGAGACTGCCATTGGATCAGAGGACTGTCATTGGCTCAGAGACTGCCATTGGATCAGCAACTGCCATTGGATCAGCAACTGTCATTTCAACAGGGACTGCAATTAAAAAGATTTATTCCATAAAATAGACTCTGTAGCTGACCCAACAAATCTCCAGACAAGACGGCATCTAGCTGTACAAATGCATAAAAAAAACCTTCCTCATGACTTCCCAGCAAGGAAGAAGATTTTTGCACACATTTGTAGCACATTGAGCCGAGAATTCAGAGATAGGAGAAGTTACAATTGAACTGATCCTGGCACATTTGTCTAGCTGTGAGCTGAGGCGCCTTCCTCACATCTGAAGGACGGTTTGGTGTCTAATAAGGCAGTGCAAAAATATTTTGCAAGTTGATGAATTCGGATCACAGCGACTCCCGGCATACAAAGTCGTTTTGCAATTGTTGGTGGGTGAATCCATTGGGGGTAGTTGTACACAGGTTTATTTATTCAGAGCAAAAACCATGGAGAACACTCTTAAACTCTTGTATTTTCTTAGCATATTTGCAGAATTAATGTTGACTAGGCAATGACAGGCTCAGTTAAGCAGCCAGTTACTTTCCTTCCTCACATTACACCCCCCCCCCCCTTCTCCAATTTGCCATCAGTCTTCCTGAGATTCTTATGTAAGTAAAAATGTAATCCTGATTCCAGGCTTAAACTTCGCCCCAGCTTCCCAAGAGGTTGCCCCCATGGATGGTTCATGACGCCCTGCACTCACAGGTTGTCTTCAGTCTTCTATATGAATTGATGCTGAGCTTCATTCAACCTGGAAGACTGAGGACATCTAGTGGCAGTAAGATATTACTGCAGGGTACAGTGCTGGAGGGAGGTAAGTATTGCAGCCAGACTGCAACAGACTGGGGGTTAAGTCCTTGGCCATATTGTTGCTTTACTGCAGTGGGAAAAAAATGAGGTCATTGGCCTGGCTGTTCTGTCTGGCAGGGATGCCTGAATTACAAGCCTGGCTATGCAGAATTTTAAATAATTTGGTAGGTGAGACAATCTACATATATGCATTTCAATTGTCTATTTATATGTTTGCTTGGTGTACACGGTGTTTTATTTTATTGGTTATTTTCAGGTGATGTATTTATGAGGCTCAAGCTGTCAGTTGGTCCTTGCAGACATCATTAAAAGACATCACATTGCAGGTCATTGTATTAGTGTAGCCTATTATTAGGAATTGCTGTTATTACATGACATGTCCCTGATTTACTAGCAACACCTGTTGTCACAGACAAGCCCAGCAGCCCTCAACATGACACTAGTCAATGATAACATAAGCATGATGGCTATATTCCTGTGTAGACTGACAGCTCCCAGTACACATCCACTGTCACTTCTATAGGATCTTATATATTCCTTGCACTGCATCATAGAAGGAATTGTGTTCTGGCTGCCGTGCAAGGCATGAATGTTAACTGAGTGAAGGCTTCTAATGAATGTAACACTTTCCCAGGATCAATACAGGGGCTGATCTGTGTTCTACACAGTACTAGGTAAATACAAATACACCGGTGACACTTTCCACGCCTTCAGGAGTCACTTCCCGCAGACAGTGGCGAGTTTTAGTCAAGCAGAGGCTTTGAAGACAAATGTCTTCACACATTACTTGATTGGGTTATCTTAACATGGTATAGACCAGGGGTCTCTAACTGTTTAGTGTGAGGGCTGCATTGTATAATTTACAAGGGCTGGTGGGCCAAAAAGAAAAAATCTGTTTTTTTAAATGGATGAATAACATTTAAATGGATCAGGGTTCCCATCAGAATCCCCTTACATTAGGGTCCCCCTTACATCAGGGTTCCCATCAGAATCTCCTTACATTAGGGTCCCCCTTACATCAGGGTTCCCATCAGAATCCCCCTTACATTAGGGTCCCCCTTACATCAGGGTTCCCATCAGAATCCCCCTTACATAGGGTCCCCCTTACATCAGGGTTCCCATCAGAATCCCCCTTACATAGGGTCCCCCTTACATCAGGGTTCCCATCAGAGTCACCCTTACATTAGGGTCCCCCTTACATCAGGGTTCCCATCAGAATCCCCCTTACATAGGGTCCCCCTTACATCAGGGTTCCCATCAGAGCCACCCTTACATTAGGGTCCCCAAACATCAGGGTACCCATCAGAGTTCCCCCTACATCAGGGTACCCATCAGAGTCCCCCCTACATCAGGTTACCCATCAGAGTCCCCCCTACATCAGGTTACCCATCAGAGTCCCCCCTACATCAGGGTACCCATCAGAGTCCCCCCTAAATCAGGGTACCCATCAGAGTTCCCCCTTTCCTCAGGGTCCCCTCCAGAATCTCGCTTGCATCAGGGTCCCCTTAGAGTCCCCTTTACACCAGGGACCCCATCAGAGTCTCCGCTTATATCAGGGTTCCTATCAGAGTCCCTGCTTATATCAGGGTCCACATCAAAGCCCCCCTTACATCAGGGTCCCCTCATAGTTCCCTTTACATCAGGGTCCCCATCAGAGCCCCCCTTACACTAGGATCCCTTCCAGAGCCCTCTTTTCAACAAGCTACCCTCAGTGTCCCCCCTTACCACAGGGTCCCCATCAGAGCCCCCCTTACACCAGGGTCCCTTCCAGAGTCCTCTTTACATCAAGGTACACTCAGTGTCCCCCCTTACATCAGGGTCCCTATCAGAGCCCCCCTTACCTCAGGGTCACCATCAGAGCCCCCTTACATCAGGGTCCTCTTACATCAGAGCCCCCTCAGAGTCCACCCTTTATACCAGGGTCCCCATCTGGGTCGTTCCTTACATCAAGGTCCCCATTTCAGTTCCCCCCTTACATCAAGGTCCCCATCTGAATCCCCCCTTATATCCGTGTCCCCATCAGAGCCCCCTTTACATCCGTGTCCCTATCAGAGTCCCTCCTTACATCACAGTCCCCAACAGAGTCCCCCTTACATCAGAGTCCACCATTACATCAGGGTCCCCATCAGAGTCCCCCTTATATCAGAGCCCTCCATTACATCAGGGTCCCCATCAGAGTTCCCCTTACAGGCTGGGAAAGGATCCAGGATGACCCGGGTTCGAAGTTAGTGGGATGAATGATGCTGTCCATCAGACTGATGACATCTAGTGACAGAGAAAAAGGACTGCAGGAGAAATCTTTGGATTAAAGGAGAATATTACAATAAAAGCTCAGTTTGTTTTTTTTTTAATTCAATGAACGACTTATTTATATCTTGTTATTTTTGCCTGGAGTTCTGCTTTAAATTATCCATAAAAATTGGGGGAAAAAATGTTTTTTCCTTTTATATTTTGGTGACCAAAAAATAAATAAATACATAAAAAAAACAATAAACAGAAATATATACTTCTGGCTTGGTGCAATCTATGGTCTATGAGCTTGGTAGAGCCATTAGATTGTCAGCTCCTTAGCACTGATGTCAATAGATCTTTGCCCCCCTTAATGCTGCAATGAATGTTGGTGCCATATGCAATCTGGAAATACAACAATAAAACTTTATATATAAAGTATATACAAACACACACTGCTCCTTCTGAAAGGCTGCAGGCTGATCCATTGTAGGCAAATCCTCCTAAATAGAACACATAGAGAATGAGGAGCGTCTGGGGGTTTTTTTGTATAAAGTAAAACATAAAAAATAATTTAAGAATGAAGTTGATTGCTAATTTTCTACATATATTATGATGTATACAACACCGTCACCTAGCAAGGATGGAGGAACGCCACACATAACTAAATGGGGAGATTAGTGAATTGGATTTAAATGTTGTATGTTTGATCCTATCTGACAATTATTACTGCCCTGAAGGGTCTCATTCATTATCTGCGGTGTCCAGGCACCCAGCAGGGGTAGAGACTCCTGACTCCATTCAGCTTCTATTTGACTTTCTGCAAAGAGTTGGAGATTTAAATAAAATAAGCATAATCTGCTTCATTTACACTGCTGATTACTCAGCGACGGCGGCATGAAAGAAGAAGCAAATTAGGCAGCGTCTCGGTTTGCGTCACTTTGTCTCCGAGCGAATCAAACGAAACCTATGGCTAGGAAATAATGAACTCCTATCTCAGCTATGCTCCATAGCCCATATGATCCACTAAAGCTGACCATACAGTGTGAATGAGCCCCAAACAAGCTATTTTTGCACGGAGGATATTTTTTTTAAAAAAGGTGATCAAGTCGCTTTAATCAGAGTGGCTTTAAATTCTGCGGGTGGGTTTCTGATACGTAAGTCTCATTCACGCCATGTGCGTTGGACTGCGTTGTTCACATACAAAAACGAGCCAAAATCCACTGTTGTGCTTACGTTGGGGTTAGATTTCTTTCATCAGATGACCTATATACATATGTCTGTATTTTGTTATTTTTATACTGTGTATATATATATATATATATATATATATATATATATATACATATATATATATATATATATATATATATATATATATATATACATATATATATATATATATATATATATATATATATATATATATATATATATATAACCAATCACTCATATAAAATCCCTGAATAAAAATGTGAAAAAAATGTGAAATATATAATAAGTGAATGCTACTGTCTCCTAACAAAATTAAATACTTAATTTCAACATTGATTTTAAACACAAAAGAGATGCACAAACTAATGTGAAAAGTTGTGTACCATAAATAGATAGATAGATAGATAGATAGATAGATAGATAGATAGATAGATAGATAGATAGATAGATAGATAGATAGATAGATAGATTTATGGTACACAACTTTTTCACATTGTGTTTTTTTATAGTTTGTGCATCTCTTTTGTGTTTAAAATATATATATATATATATGTGTGTGTAAATTAAATATTTTGAGATTTTTAGACCATAGCATGGTTTCTATGTGTTTTATGAATTTATAAAAATATATATACACATTTTCTTGTTTACTTGTATATATTTTCGCTTACCTATATAAAGTCTTGCGGAAGCTCCTGAGGAAGCCATGGCCTTGGCGAAACATGTAGAGTCGAAAAACTTTTAAAAAGAAAACCTCAAAAGTGGGATTTTTAAGGAAATTTAAACAAAAAGATATATAGAAATTAGAAAAATATAATTTTATTACATAATATGGCCTTTCTATGGCACTTTTCATAAGAATTTTATATATTATATAATACAATTATTTTTTTCTAATCTCTATATATTTTTTTGTTTAAATTGCCTTAAAAATCCCACTTTCGAGGTTTTCTTTTGTAAAGTTTGTGAAGGGATGATGGCAATCTACACGCCATACCATGAGAGTCATTTATTTCTATAGAGTCGAAAAACGTTTGTACAACGACCGTATACATTTATTCATGTTGGTTTTCATATTTGTAATTTTAATGATGTTTATTAAATAAAATTAAAAAAATCAGATTTTTGTTTTCAATTTGATTATTATGCACCTTAAAACTCCCATTTACTACTTTTTCCTTTAAAAATGTCTCTATTATGGGGAGGTGGTGCATGTAAATGAGACCTCGTATCCTTGGTTAAATTAAAACGAGCCAAAATCCACTGTTTCCAATAGGCTCAGATCACATCGACGTGTTAAAAAAAAAAAGGCACAACACAATGCGTTAAAAAAAAACAGATGTTAACGCACTTCAACTCAATAGCATTTGCGCCCGTTCACACCACTGTGTTGCGATAACGTGTGTGTTACTATAAGGTGTGTCAACGACATATGTAGTGTAATTTTTTTAGTGAATGGCAACCCGCAGCACCTCCAAAGCGCAAGTGTGCTGCAATGTAGTGCAGTGCCATATGATGCATAAGGGGAGATTTACTACAACCGGAGCACACAAAGTCTGGTGCAGCTCTGCATAGTAACCAATCAGCTTCCAGGTTTTATTGTCAAAGCTTCATTGAACAAGCTGAAGTTAGAAGCTGATTGGTTACTATGCACAGCTTCACCAGATTCTGTGTGCACCAGTTTTATTAAATCTCCACCATACTGTCCTGTGCGCTAAAATGTGCCCATGTGTTGTCATCAGGGCTGCATTCACACTATAGCTCTTCATCAATGCATGGAAAAAAATCATGAAAAATTGCAAGTGTTCACAAAATGCGCAAAACACCTATTGCGCTTGCGGTGCCATTCACTGTTAATAGCACCCCAAACACTGCAAGCAGGCGACAAAATGCTGCCAACTGTGCAGTTAAAATAAATGCTCGAACCTCCAAAGGTGGATGAAATGCTTTGCCGCGTTTGTCGCAATGGGCTACCCTGCACACAATAAGTGTGTCGATGCTCTATTTGTGTGAAATCCCTGGTGTTCCTGTCAGTCCCTCTGCTGAAGGTTTTACCCCCTTCCTGACTAGGCCCTTTTTTGCGATTCGGCACTGCGTCGCTTTAACTGACAATTGCGCGGTTGTGCGACGTTGCACCCAAACAAAATTGAAGTCCTTTTTCCCCCCACAAATAGAGCTTTCTTTTGGTGGTATTTGATCACCTCTGCGGTTTTTTATTTTTTGCGCTATAAACAAAAAAAGAGAGACAATTTTGAAAAAAAAGGAATATTTTTTTACTTTTTGCTATAATAAATATCCCCCCAAAAATATATAAAAAACAAATTTCTTCCTCAGTTTAGGCCGATATGTATTCCTCTACATATTTTTAGTAAACAAACATCGCAATAAGCGTACATTGATTGGTTTGCGCAAAAGTTATCGTGTCTACAAAATAGGGGATTGATTTATGGCATTTTTATTATTCGTTTTTTTTTTTTTTTTTAGCAATTGCGGTGATCTGCGATTTTTTTTTGTGACTGTGACATTGCGGCAGACAGATCGGACACTTTTGACACTACTTTGGGACCATTGACGATCAGTGCTATAAAATTGCACTGATTACTGTGTAAATGTCACTGGCAGGGAAGGGGTTAAACACTAGGGGACGATCAAGGGGTTAAGTGTGTTCCCTCAGTGTGTTCTAACTGTAGGGGGGATGGGCTCACTAGAACATGACAGAGATCACTGGAAGCAGTAGCTCCCTGTCATGTTGCTAGGCAGAACAGGGAAATGCCTTGTTTACATAGGAATCTTCCCCTTCTGCTTCTCCGTGCCACGATCACGGGCCACTGGTGGACATCGAGTCCATGGGACCCGTGGGCACGCTCTCGTGGCACGCGCCCCACCAGCGGCGTGTGTGCGCTGGCTAGCCGCTCATGATGGAGTGACGTACGGGTAAAGAGACGTAGTGGTTAAAGAAAAAACTGACCACGCTAGGCACAAGAGCACAGCGTGGTCAGTTTTCTAGCTGTTCTGGGAACTCAGCTTGCTCTTCTCCAATGATTCGACTAGTACTGACATGCCCCTCCCCTGCACAGCCCATTCACTGGGAAGACCAGTGCACTGCACTTTCTTCACCCTCACCTCAATATACAGCTGAGAATAGAGATTATGTGATCACTTATAAAAAAAAAGGGGGAATTGGCATTGGCACACGTTTATGTGATCGGATTAGGGATCATTCACACCACAGCGCCTGTCCTATTGCACTAATATTGCCATATGTGGCAGCTCATTGTGATGTGTTACATTGGGGTTGATTTACTAAGACTGGAGAGTGTAAAATCTGGTGTAGCTGTGCATAGAAACCAATCAGCTTCCAGGTTGTTTTTTTTCTCCTGCCTCTAAACATTAAAGTGGTTGTAAGGTCAGAAGGTTTTTTTAAAAAAAAAAAGCCTTCTGTGTGCAGCAGCCCCCCTAATACTCACCTGAGCCTCCTCTCGATCCAGCGATGTCCACGAGTCCCTCGGCCGTCTGCTCTCAATCAAAGTCAGTTAACCAATGAGGAGAGAGGGGGGCGGGGCCGAACCGCAGCTCCATGTCAGAATGGATACGCAGAGCTGTGGCTCAGCTCGGGGTGCCCCCACAACAAGCTGCTTGCTGTGGGGGCACTCAATAGGAGGGGAGGGGCCAGGAGCTGCCGATGAGGAACCCGAGAAGAGGAGGGGAGGGGCTACTCTGTGCAAAACCATTTCACAGAGGAAGTAAGTATAACATGTTTATTATTTTTATAGAAAAAAAAAAACAAGATTTTGCAATCACGTTAAGCTTAAAATATGCCTGCAGTCGTCGTAATGTGCATGGACAGGTTGAGCTGCTTCTACAGGCAAACCGCTAAACTCCTGTAGAAACAGCGAATTTAAAGGCAGTGTGCATGGAGCCTTAGGCTGCGTTCACACCATAGTGTTTGTAAGGGCTCATTCACACAGGCAGAAAAAATGCTGCATTTAGATGCATACAGCATATAGTTTTGTGCGCATCTATATGCAGCACTCTAGTAATTAATGAGCCCCTATCATGCCTAGAACACACTAATAGAAAATCAGATGAAAATATCCGTATTCTGAACAATTGTTCAATTTTCTATTTGTTAGTACACTGCTTTCCAGAGCCAACATGGCTTGTTCAGATGAAAATTTCCAAAGGGACTTGTTGGAAAAATGTTCTCATTAGTTGAACCCCTTTCGCACTGGGGCCGCAGCAGCATTAGCGCTACAGCGCCGCTCGTTTCGGCTGGGCTTTAGCACTGTTTAACCACTTGCCGGCCGAGTTTTACTGCGGCAGAATGGCAAGGCTGGACGAGACAACACCCGGTGGCCACTAGGGGCGCGCACGCCCGCTGCTCGTCCCCGGAGCCAATTCAAGCGCACGCCGGGCTCCCGCGATCGCTCGTGACACACCGAGAACCGGATCTGTATGTGTAAACACAGATCTCGGTTCTCTGAGGGGAGAAGAGACAGATCGTGTGTTCATACTAAGTATGAACAGCGATCTGTCGTCTCCTCCTAGACAGTCCCACCCCCCCCCCCCCTTTTAGTTAGAACACAGAGAGGGAACACACTTAACCCTTTGATCGCCCCCTAGTGTTTAACCCCCTTCCCTGCCAGTGACATTTTTACAGTAATCAGTGCATTTTTATATCACTGATCGCTGTATAAATGCCAACGGTCCCAAAAATGTGTCAAAAGTGTCCGATGTGTCCGCCATAATGTCCTGATAAAAATCGCAGATCGTCGCCATTATTAGTAAAAAAAATAATAATAAAAACGCTATAAATCTATCTCCTATTTTGTAGACGCTATAATTTTTGCGCAAGCCAATCAATATACGCTTATTGCGATTTTTATTACCTAAAATAGAAGAATACATATTGGCCTAAACTGAGAAAAAAATTAGCTTTTTTTTTTTAAAAAAAAAAATGGGGATATTTATTATAGCAAAAAGTACAAAATATTGCGTTTTTTTCAAAATTGTCGCTCTTTTTTTGTTTATAGCGCAGAAAATAAAAACCGCAGAGGTGATCAAATACCACCAAAAGAAAGCTCTGTTTGTGGGAAAAAGAAGGACGTCAATTTTGTTTGGGCCATGTGCAAAATAATCAAATGAAGCCTATTATAAATAACATAACATCCTTCACCATAACAAAATCCTATAACTAAATATCAAGGTGATAATAAATTATTGAACACAATTAAAAAGAGAACAATAAAATCACTGGGGATTACTCATTGAAACCTGTCTATATTCATCAAATCACCAAAGACGTTATATTCCTTCACAGCAGTATGCTGTGCTATTGAGATATCTGCGCACTGTGGTTCATCACATTAATATATCTCATCTTTATTTCTCTCTTTTTAATTGTGTTCAATAATTTATTATCACAATTTTGTTTGGGTGCAGCGCCGCACGACCGCGCACTTGTCAGTTAAAGTGACGCAGTGCCGAATCGCAAAAAAGGCCTGGTCGTTCAGCAGCCAAATCTTCCGGGGGTGAAGCAGTTAAGTGGCACTTTTCGGCCACTAGCGGGGGGCGCTTTTAACCCCAAAGAAGGTTTTAAAAGCCCCCTGTGTTGCGGCGCTTCCAAAGCGCTTATAAGGCGCTTTTAAAGCGCTTCCCATTCATTTCAATAGGCAAGGCGTTTTGGGAGCGCTAAATACAGCGTTCCCGACCTGCCCCAAAGATGCTGCTTGCAGGATTTTTTTTTCCCTGACGTCCCCAGTGTGAAAAGTCACACTGAAATGAACGGGAGGCGGTTTTCAGACGCTATTTGTAGCACTAAAATGCCTGAAAACCGCCTCGGAGTGAAAAGGGGTCCTATCATAACGTCTGATTTTTCATTTAATCAGTACAGAATTCATCACATCAGCAAGTCTGTGCGTGATCGGAAACAAAGAACGACTGTGGAAGCGGCACAGCTACGTATGTGGGAAGGTGTACGAATTTTTGTATGATTTGACGCATTGTCGTTTTTTTTAACATGGGGGGGGCGAGGAAAATGCGAACGATCATTTGTCCGATTTTCTAATAGTGTGCACTAGACTTCACAGCTACGTCGATATATAAATATATATATATATATATATATATATATATATATATATATTTTTTTTTTTTTTTTTTTTTTTTTTGTCGTGTGTAAGGCATCTTATTGAACGCGTTCCTATGCGTTTATCGCGACAACCTGCGGAAAAAAAACGATGAGAATGGGGATCTTCACAGACAACTTGCAGAGAGGTCACTGAGTTTGTATTGGTCATCATCAGGGACAATTGTAGTGACAAATTCCCCCAAAAAACAGAAGCTGCCATGGGATTGGCTGCCGCCCCCGTACACAGACAGATCACAACACAGCTCTATGCGCACGTGGGGGAACATTGTAGCAAGTAAAAGGGAAAAAAATAAATAAAAAAAAGATTCACGGGCACGCCTCCTCCCCGCCCCTTCAGAGAAAGGGGGCGTGTCTGTGATCAGCTTGCTTATTAAAGGTGTGTCTGGGAGGATCGCTCAGTGTAGTGCCCGGTGATCGCTGTGTGTCTTCTATTCTCCATTCTATACAAGGATCGCTGTCATCTCACCGGCCATCCCCGGTCTACCGACCCCCCTCCCTGGCACTGCCAGCCTCACCAGCCCCGATGTTGAACATGAGCTCCGGCCAGGAGCAGGCTCCCGATGGCCCCTGCAGCCCGGCGGGCACTGCCAGCTCCATGTCCCACGTTTCGGACTCCGACTCGGACT
This sequence comes from Lithobates septentrionalis, assembly GCA_037952835.1. Taxonomy (NCBI): domain Eukaryota; kingdom Metazoa; phylum Chordata; class Amphibia; order Anura; family Ranidae; genus Lithobates; species Lithobates septentrionalis. The sequence goes on from JBBDGP010001332.1 coordinate 830,632, forward strand.
CTCCGCTGTCCCCGGCCGGCTCGGAGGGGCGAGGATCGCTCGGGATCTCTAAGAAGGACCCGGACGGCGGGACCATGGACGAGAGGTTCCCCGCCTGTATCCGGGAGGCCGTGTCCCAGGTGCTGAAGGGCTACGACTGGTCCCTGGTGCCCATGCCGGTCCGGGGCTCCGGATCCCTCAAAGCCAAGCCCCATGTCAAGAGACCGATGAACGCCTTCATGGTGTGGGCACAGGCTGCCCGGAGGAAGCTGGCCGACCAGTACCCCCACCTACACAACGCCGAGCTCAGCAAGACCCTGGGCAAACTATGGCGGTAAGTGGCCACCATCACCTACCGACACCCTCCCTCCGACAATTCCTGGGCTGTGCACACCCACCTAGCCATGGAGACACACTGCCTTCCGACAATTCATAGGGGCACACTGACCTACCTATGAGGACCCACCACCTTCTGACAATTCATAGGGGCACACTGACCTACCTATGAGGACCCACCACCTTCTAACAATTCATAGGGGCACACTGACCTACCTATGAGGACCCACCACCTTCCGACGGTTCATGGGGTGCACACTGACCTACCTATGAGGACCCACCACCTTCCGACAGTTCATGAGGTGCACACTGACCTACCTGTGAGGGCCCACCACCTTCTGACAATTCATAGGGTGCAAACTGACCTACCTATGAGGACCCACCACCTTCTGACAATTCATAGGTTGCACACTGACCTACCTATGAGGACCCACCACGTTCTGACAATTCATAGGGTGAACACTGATCTACCTATGAAGACCCACCACCTTCCAACAAATCATGGGGTGCACACTGACTTGTCCCTGGAAAACCACCACCCTTTGACAATTCATAGGGGGCACACTGACCTAGCCATGGAGACCTACCACCTTCCGACAGTTCATAGGGTGCACACTGACCTTCCTATGAGGACCCACCACCTTCCCACACAACCCCTCTAACCATGGAGAACTATCACCTTCCAACAATTCATAGGGTGCACACTGACTTGTCCCTGGAAACCCACCACCCTTTGACAATTCATAGGTGCCCATCAATCTATCCATGGAGACCCACCATCCTCTGACAATTCATAGGGAGCACACTGACCTAGCCTTGGAGACCCACCATCTTCTTACAATTCATAGGGTGCACACCGACCTATCCATTGAGACCCACCACCCTCCGACGATTCATAGGGTGCACACACCGACCTATCCATTGAGACCCACTCCTCTGACAATTCCTGGGGTGCACACACTGCTCCCTGTTCCTTGTAGGGATTGCTTTTTACTGGCCAGGTACCTACTGACAGTTACTGAGGTGCACACACTGACCCCTGTTCATTGAGGGGTTTGTACTCTTTATTGGCAAACTACCTACCGATGACTCCTGGGGTGCACACATTGATCCCTGCTTAATCGGAAAGAAAGGGGGGTACTATTTAATGGCCAACTACCTACTAATAATTTGTGGGTGCACACACTTGTCCATCATTGGGGGTATACTGTTTATTGGCCAACCACCCACTACTAATTACTGGGGGGCACACATTGCTCCCAGTTCAGTGGAGTTGGATGCAGTTTTCATTATTTATTTGCCCACCTCTGATTTCTGGGGTGTACACACTTGTCCCTATTTTCTAGGGTATTGAATGTAAATATTCCTGTTTATTGAAGAGTTTTTTTTTTAAATGCAATAATTAGTAGAAACTCCATTAACTATGCCATGGTGGGATACCTGATTGATTTCATTGGGATGTTGCATTAGTTTTCATAGTTTCTTGGCTCCAATTCATTTTTTTTTTTTTTAGGTTTTTTTAATTGTAAGACGCATAAAATTCACTAACTGTGCCATGATGGGATACCTTGGTTTATTGTGTCTTGGCCAAGTACCCACCTAGCAGTTCAAGCTTGGGGTAGTGAATGCAGTTTTTACTATTTATTGACTCTTAAATTCGTATTTTAAAGTAGTTGTATTTAAAATGCAAGGATTAATATAACATCAGCAAACTATGCCATGATGGGATACCCACCTAAAAGTTCATAGGTTTAGGCATGTTTTTTTGGGGTGTTGCATGCCGTTTTTACAGTTTCTCAGCTAATTAGCCATCTAAAATGACAGGGGTTCAGACACTTATCCCTGGTTTTATTTTGGGGTGTTGCATCAGTTTTTTTTTTAATTCAGTACTTTTTTTATTCTTTTCGTAACAGTTTTTACTGTTTCTCAGCCAAATACCCATCTCTAAAGTTAATAGGTTCAGACACTTGTCCCTGTTTTTTTGAGGTGTTGAATGCTGTCGAGTTTTTACTGTTTCTTGGCTTTTGAATTCTTATTTTTCTTGGCTGTTTCTTGGCTTTTGAATTCTTATTTTTTTAAGAGATGTATTTAAAATGCAAGAATTGATATAAAATGTACTATCTATGCCATGGTAGACTAATAACGATTCATATAAAATCCCCTAAATATACCAAGATGGGTTTCTAGTGGACTACATTTACTATTGGGAATAACTGACTCAGGTCTAGCAGACTAGCAAAGGAGATGTGAAAATTTAATGGTAGTACCTATGTGTAGAATGTCTATTTCAAGGTTTTAGACATTTATCCTTAGAAGGCCCCAGTTTTTTGGGGGATTTTGCATGAAGTTTTTTATTCATTCTTGGCTTTTAAATTCATATTTTTAAGGAGGTGTATTTATAATACGTAATAAGTAATATGTAATTTACTAAATATGCAATGGGCAGTGTATATTGTGCTGCAGTTACTACTACAACTAAAGAGAATACCTACGATAGCTCAGGTAGAACAAAGAAGCAAAGGGATCCAGAAAATGCAACTGTCTCCTATTTCAGCATTTTAGACAGATTTTTTGAAGGATCTCTTTTTAGGATTTGAGAAACACAGAAGAGTGACAACAGAAACACAACAAGGGGTCCATCAAGTCTGCTTATTCTTGATTATTTTTTTTTAACCTTTTTGAGTATAGATCTTCATTTGCCCCAAGCATGTTTAAGTTCACTTACTGCTGGAAGTCTGTTCCAAGCACCAACTACTCCTTTAGTAAAATAATACTTTCAAAGGCTAGTTCTGAACATTCCTCCCTTAGCTTGAGGTCATGGCTCCGGTTCTTGATCTTAGCTTCATATTAAAAATACTGCCCCCCCCCCCCACACCACATTTACACATACATGCCTATTGTAGTTGAATGCGTTTTTCTTGGCTTTTAAATGAATTATTTTTAAAGAGGTATTTTTAAATGCAAGAACTAATATTTGATACAGTAGTATGATACAACATGGCGCATTTATGACTAGGGGAAAAAGCTTGTTCAGGTACAAGATAGGAGCAAAGGGACCCTGGAAAGTTAGTATTACCACCTATGTGTATAACTGTCTCTTAGTTCAGGGTTGTATGGTGTTGAATGCAGTTTTTTTTATATTTATTGGTTAATTTTGGCTTTAGAATGACTATTTTTAAAGATCCAGTGTAATGTGTAGTAGTCAATATGCCGTAATGGGGGTTGTATTTTGTTGCGTTACTATTGCTATGTAGAATACCTAGCTCAGGTATAGCACAGGAGCAAGGGGACCCTGGAAGTTAGATGTCGCCACCTATCTATAACAAAGAAAACCAATTGACGCAGAAAAACTTGATAGCATGTAGTTGATGAATTCCTGTTTAATATTAGTGTTAATTACTGTGGTTTTATAAATATCTATCTATTTATTTTTAATTTGCTTTACTTATAAAGCTTCTGTCTGCTTTGTAATGCAGTAGCAATGTCATGATGGGATTGTACTGTGCTGTATGTATCACTACCAAAGGGTATAATATAGGAGCAAAGTGACTCCGAAAAGTTAGCGTTAGCACCTATGTTTAATATAATTGTAGGGAAGGATTTAGGCAATCAACTAGGTGCCAGCATAGACCAGAAATTGTGTTCAGAAATGTTGTTTCTATAGGGTGGAAAATCTTGAAGACGCTACTAAGAGCCATTTAGTGGCTGGTAGGATGGAAGGGTTCTTGTGTAGTATTCATTAATTTAGTTAATAATTAATATTTCATTAATTTTGGATTGACGTAAGAGTCTGGTGATATCAGAACTAGCTGTTGGAGAAGTTTAGGCAATGAGATATCCAGTTTCACCTATTCTCTTGGTTTAGTTTGTTGGTTTTACACTTCCCCTCTCATCTAAGTATATTGTATCTAGGAGAGCTTGTACAGTTTTCAGTTGCTTACCTCATACCTGGAATGTCAAGTTTGCCATGCATCGTCTAACCATCTGGCAGAAATGATAGACAGTCTTTTATAACTGTTTTCTTAGCCATGAATGTGGTGATGCCTCCAATCCCAGTCGCTGGGGCATTGATCTACTATTCTAAACTTTTTCCAATGGTGATGGTTCCAACCCCAGTTGCTGGGGCATCGATTTTTCTATTCTAAACTTTTTCCAATGGTGATGCCTCCAACCCCAGTTGCTGGGGCATTGATCTACTATTCTAAACTTTTTCCAATGGTGATGCCTCCAACCCCAGTTGCTGGGGCATCGATCTACTATTCTAAACTTTTTCCAAATGGAAGTATCTGTAACCCGCTCTGAAAACCCATGTGGCACGCAATAAGTTTATTGTTGTCCAATCCTTGATGCAGATGTTACCAGATTTATATACATGCATAAATGTACTCTGCCGCAAATGTATAAATGAACTGTGCAGTTGAAACAGAGCTAAACAGTATTTTAGTTTGGCAATAAAAACTACACAAGAATCTGACTTAGCCTTTTCTAGCCTTGATTCCCCATTCATAACTGATATTTCAGTCCTGGTAAATGCTGGCAAGTTGAATCCTAATCTGACCCATCATTTCTCCAATGGACTGCATTTGCCAGATCTTTATGCTATAGTTACAGGCTCCCTCCACCTTGAAATCTCCCTTAACCTTGAGAGTAATGCAGAAAAAAAAATCTTTATTGAAGGAATAAGGCCTAGATGTAAAGGCCATCATGCATATGTAGAATTTGGGAGCTCAAGGCGTTACTGTCACAGGCCCTGTGATACATTATTGTTTCTAGATGAACTGACCCTTTAATTTTGCCTTTCGACCGTAGTCTTGGCTTGAATGAGACTTCAGGCTTAATGGCCACCTTAGGTGTGTAGATATAGGATGTCAAGGTTGTTGCTCCCACTGGCCCTGTGAACATTAGACTCCAACCAGAAATTTAGTGTGGCAGCACCTCCCAATGACTGAAATATTGGCTTAGGGTGGGCTGACCCTTTAATTTTGCCTTCTGACTGTAGTCTTAGTGTGAATGAGACCCATACTTAATGGCCACCATAGGTTTGTAGATCTAGGAGCTCAGGGTGTTGCCCCACCAGCCCTGTGAACATTAGTATCCAAACAGTAATTTAGCTTGGCAGTTCATACCAAAAACTCCCTGTGAACATAAGAGTCCAAACAGTAATTTAGCTTGGTAGTTCATATTAAAAACTGAAATACTGGTTCAGGGTGGACTGAAACTTTAAATTTGCCTCTTGGCCATAGCCTGGGCTTTGAATGAGACCCAGGTATAATTGCTGAAGTAGATGTGTAGAGCATGGAGCCCAAACTGCTGCACCCACAGTCCCTGTGATGCATTAAAATCCAACCAGTAATTTAGCTTGACAGTTCCCACCAAAAACTGAAATATTGTTTCCCGATGGACTGACCCTTTAAATTAGATTTCTGTCTGTGCTTAGCGTCTCCTGACTAAGTATGCCCCCTCCTGGCGTTGGGTACCCTTTGCTGTTTTTCGGTGCCTTGGCCCTAGCTTGTTGTGTGGAACTTTAATTTGATTGCTGGCCTGTTTGATTGAGTAGTGGAACATGATTAATGTCCCGAGGTCAGGTTTACACAGCCATTAACAGATGTTGAACGATGCTCTGTGCGCAGTAGGTCTCTTCCTCACACTTACTGCAATTTGCTCCGATCCGCAAAAACTGGAACAAAGGACAGACTTTAGCCACTGACAGGTGTCAGAAGTGAGGACTCCACGGCCACTCACAACTGTAACCTGATCAGAAGATGACAAGATGGCACTCGCTGTGTACCAGCTGTTCCAGCCAAAGCAACAGTCACCCTGGTTTCTCCAATCAGTGCTCAATTTTTTTTTCTTTTTTGTAATTAGTATGTAGCATAGCATATCCACTTTGCAACAGATGTTAAATACTTATAGGCTTAAGCAGCTGTCAGGATTAGGTATTAACCCTTGCAATTTTGGGTGGGCCTAAAACTATCAGCACTTGAGGGAAAAAGAAACATATTTCCAAATCCATCATAGGAGACAAAGATGTAACATCTGTACCAGTGACGCCCCCCCCCCCCCAAAAAAAAAAAAAACCCCTACTTAAAATAAGCATCAGGCTTAATCTTATAGTGGGATGACCAGTCTCTGGTGGTCATAAAACTAGCAAGGACTTGTATTTTTATAACGTTTTGGGGGGGGGGGGGGGATTTACCAACAGGTGGGCTTGGTGAGCCTTCCATTGCTTCAAATTGCTAAAAGGCGCTAGTCAAAATATATATTTTAATATCCTTAAGCTGATTGGGGGTATAAAGCGCAATTTAGGTTCCATGGGCAAGCATGAAAATAAGTTGTTGGAAAGACATAGGTTTGTCCAGTTTTGGGTCGAAATAAGCATATGGGGGCATTGTGGGTGACTGTATTGGGGAACTGCAAGTGCCAGCATACTGGTATATCAAGTGTATCTAATACTAATGGCTATCCAAGTTAACAGCACTTGGGGACACAAGTTACTGTAAATATGGGGAAATAAATTAGAGGATTGAGAACTGGACACAGGCTGTCAACCTGTGACATGTTGTTTAATGGGAAGAGCTTATTTAATAAAGGACACTTTTTTTTTTTTTTAGGTCCTGAATTAATATTTTTAGGTGCAGAGTTTTAATTTATTATTTCATACATTTAATTAACATAGTTATTATTACAATGAATAAAGCACTATTATGCATTTAATTAATACATTTCAAGCATTCAATCCTATTCCTTTTGTTTTCTTGTAATTGAGTGTTTGGAATACGAACGCTTACAGGTAACAGGGCAAAAATGCACCTTTTCCTGAATTACCTATATACAATGCTGTCCTGGCTGTCTGTATTCATTTTGCAAAAAGAAATTTGTTACATTAGATCCTTGTCACAAATTCGTTCCACCAAACCAGCTAAATTATTACTAATATACTCTATACAAAATTAATTTGTCAACTAGTGTTCCAAAAATCAAACTCATCCCTTGACAATTCAATCTGTTGCCAAAAAAAAAAAATATTTTAGTTTCCTCAATAGTATTTACTTTTATTTTTTTTGTTTTATAATAATTTATTCGTTACAGTAAAGTAAATGATTTCAGCAGATGAGTCAAAAACACTTGGTCACCACTGAGTCATGCTAGAACATTTCGGTACAATAAATTCTAAGTGACATTTTTTTTTTTTTGCCTAATATGAACTATAGTTTATAATTTTCAGACGTAAAAGTTCCTAAATATAAAATCCTAAATAATAGCTCCTAAAAAAATAAAAACTTGCATAGTTGGCAAAGTACATAGTTCACTACGGGGAAGTATAGTGCACCAAGCCACAGCAAGCCAGCTTTCAACAGCCTAGGGTGGGCCACTGGTAAAAGACAAATTCTGATTGGTTGCTAAGGGCTTCTGCACATCATCATTGCTCTGTGCCAAAAATGGCAGTTTGCAGTGCACTTATAATGTAACATTTTCTCAGCCCTGTAAATAAAAAACATATTATTGTAGAGTATGAGTTATTGCACAATTTGGAACCCTGCCACACACGCACAAAGCATAGGTCTGTTAATAAGCTGTGACGGCCATTTAAAGCGGTGCGTTAGAATCAGTTACTTGTTTGGCGAATAAATGCTAACATCTATAAAATTCAGCATTTCGGTGCCACAGTATCTACAGTCATTAAATTGTTAAATGGATCCATTAAAGGAAAAGTGTCACCCCTCTGATCTTTATTTTTAGTAGTTGTGTTTAGAAGCTTTCACAAGCTGGCATAAAATACTGCCCCTGTCACACCTACTCTCTACTCTGCACGTTAGGGGTTAATGCGCTGAATCAACTTTTTCTGTACCTCTTTCAGCAGTTCCAGAATAAATATTTGGTGAAACTTTGCAGCTCAATCATTACTTGACAGTATAGAAAAACACTTTTTTAAACCAAATTCATGATGTGGGACTTTAAAAGAAAATTCCCGATGGAATTAATTAGCAATTACACTTCGCTGCAGAAGTGAATAAACCATTGGCTGAAATTGCTCACAGAGTTAAATGCAATCAGCTTAATTATTGCATTTGATATTAAAGATTTTTTTTTTTAATTGTATTTGTTTTTTTAGGGTTGATATATTGAAGGTGTAGAGTCTTTTCATTAAGCAAATTTCCTGTTTTTTTATCTCCTTTGTTAACAACTGGGTATTCAAAGTAAACATAGATTCAGCTTCTTTGCTAAACTAAGTGAACAGTCTTTACTTCTTCTTTACTTCTTGTTTTTTTTTTTCTTTTGAAAATTTTGTTTATTATATATTTATGAAGTTAAATACAAGAAAAAAAAGTGCAGCCTTTATTAGGAAAATCATTCACTCTACATTGTAGCATTAGGAACAACATTATAGACCCATCTGCATAGGCAGAATTAAGATAAATATTAACAATTAAGTCAATTCTCTTTAACTAACCAAAACTCTTAGAGACGTTAAAAGCAGAAGTATTAATAATAATAAAAAAATACTATGTACATTTTATATCTGTTTTTACTGTTTATTTTTGTTCTTTGTTTCAGAACCTCCTAAAACACAAATGTATTCAATAACTTGAATACATTGTACATCTTTGAAATGCATGCTCTCTTTTGGTTTCTGAGATTTTTTTTTAAAAGTTGAATAAATGTTTTCCAATATTTTGCTATGCACTTTTATTTTTATCATACAAATGCCTGCACTTTTTGCTGCATTATTACATTAATATTAATGGACATCTTCTCAGTTCTCAGAGTATTTGTCTCAATGAAGGTATATATAATGTAAACTCTGAACTATATTTTTATTATATAGTGGCAATTAAAAAATATTTATTAATAATAATAAATCTTTGTATAGTAAATAAAATAATATAGTAAAACATTATATTATAGCAAAAATTTGGAAACCAAAAATGTATTAGTATAGTGCGTAAAATAGCAAGGTTTGTGTCTTATTGCCCTAGGTTGTAAATGGCTGTTATATGGCAAGACAGCTCTAAAACAATAGCATTTTAGGGGCCAGAATAATTATTTTATACAATGAAAAGATCGTCAAATTCTCCTATTTTTTTTAATCTTATGTGGAGCGCATCAAAAATAGGTTAATGGCCCACTAAATCTTAAATTGGAGATTGTGTTGAATTATTTGCCCATGCAAAAAAAGTGTATTTGTTAAATTTTAATTGCACACATTAAATTCCTTTTTTAGTATTTATATTTAATAGCTTCTGTGTATTTTGGCAAAGTTGCCCTAGAACATCAATAATAAGTTGCCCAAGAACATCAATAATAAAATTGTTATATTATATAGTTTTTAATATATATATTACCCTAATGTATCAAATCCCCATAACCCTACCCATTGTGTGTTAGATGCATGTTTACTTAATAATAGTGAATCAGTTCTTATGTTTGAAGAGGTTGGTGCTTGCATTGACTGACCTGTAATTTAGTGGTTATGTGTAGAGATTCATACTTGGAACATTTCTGTTTTCTAATCAAAACTCGTGTTTTTCCTCTTTCTGCAGTTTACTGAGTGAAAGTGAGAAACGTCCTTTCGTTGAGGAGGCCGAGCGGCTGCGGGTTCAGCACAAGAAAGATCACCCTGATTACAAGTACCAGCCTCGCCGGAGAAAGAGTGTAAAAGCTGGCCAGAGCGACTCAGACTCCGGCGCTGAGCTTGGTCACCACCCTGGATCTCAGATGTACAAGTCGGACTCTGGATTAGGAGGGATGGGAGATGGACATATGCATGGAGATCATGCAGGTATTGTACCACAATTCTTAGTCGATGCGTTAATGATCATGAAGGCTAACTGTTCGGATTGTCATGTAGGAACACTAGGTCAATGCCAATGGCAGCACATTAAACAGCATATACATGGTTTCCTGTTAGAGGGGCTGTCCATATTTTTGAAACTGTCAACCCACACTTAACCTCTTTCAGCTAAGAAGTAGACATCGTAGGTTGTAGGGATCGCATGTTCCCCAGTTCTCAGCCATGTGCTTATCAGTTGACCAGACAAGCTTCCCCAGTGAGGGTAATGGTATAGGTCAACAGGGAAAGCATTGTGCCCCCTATTGACTCACTGGCCTAGCCTTAGACCATTACTGCTGTGTTGATGACCTCTGATATCTTTAGTGGTAAAAGGTTACCAAGCTTACATTTTATGACATCAAGAAGGCCAACCAGTCAAGCTTCTGCCATGGCTGTGTCTTTGCAACACCATGGCATGGGAAGATGGAGGTATGTCCCTGCATCTCCCAACAACTGTCTATACAGCTTAGTTGAATAAATTCATTTTTTTTAAACCATAAGGAAGTTGTGTTGTTGAAAGATAGTGAAGACAAATGAAGCATTTGAATACTAATTACCTCAAAATCTTCAACAGCTTTGTGTGTAAGTATGAGCTCATACAGGTCCTGCATCCAAAGTTGGCAAGGGAGGGAATAGGAGGCAAAGCTTAATTAGTGGAATTATGTGTCCTCCCTAAATATCCTTCAAGTATGTCTAACACAATAACTTTTTTAGATTAGGAACGGGTTATAAACCTTGTCTTATTTTTATTGCTGTCTGAGATCCATTCTCTCTATTTGTGTTAGTGATCATTGTCACCAGGACTGAAAGTGAAGGAAAATTTAAAATGTGACTGAAGCAGGGATAGGGAACAAGTCTTGCAAGGGGGACACTTGTGGTGACAACAAAATAAGATTTCCCCTTATTTCCTATGGTGTCTATAGGACAGGAAGTAAATTGAATTTTCCCAAGGGGACACAGACAGCAAAATAAAATAAACAAAAAAACTTGACAAGTTTTAACACCCTACTCAAAAAATAAATAAATAAAATAAAAAAAAGATTTGATTTTTAGATATAACTTTAATGTCCCATTTCAAATTGCCTACAGAGTAAGTGTATGTACACACCCCTTGGATTTTCTTAAAGTATAACTAAAGGCAAGGTTTTGGATGGAGTGGAGAGGGATTAGAACACCTGTCAGGATTTTATCGATGGCTGTGCCCACTGTAAGGGAGATTTGGCCCCTCTATTAGTGCTGTTTCCCCCCATCACCAAAAGTGAAAGAAAATCCCATCTTTTGAGCTGTCTCCAGAACAGGAATAAAGGGGAAGTCTTCAGTGGGGACACTAGTTCTGGTGACAGTCCTCATTTTGGAGGAATTTCCTCTAACTTCCCTTTTTGGTTATTGAACAGGAAGTAAAGCGAAATCTCCCCAATAGAGTACAAGTGGTATTAAAAAACCAAATAGGGGTTATAACCCTCCCTTACTCTATACAAACTGGAAACAAAAACTTTGCTTAGTTCTACTTTAAATATACTATGCTCACCCTCTGGTAAGTCTTTGAAGGCAGCTCTACCTATCAGTTATTTCATTTGGGTGGAAATTATGTCTAACTAGCCAATATAAAAGGCGAATGAATCTGAGTATGGTAGTCATACAAAATTCCATGGTCAGTCCATTAGTGACTAGTTGGTAGTCACTTAAAGTCAGTTGGTAGCCATCCTCTTGTGAGCTGCAACAGCCAGCTATGTAAAAGCTTTTCAGTTTTCCTTGACCAACAAAGTATAAATGAGTTAAACTTATAAACAGCATTTTTTAGCTTAGTGGACCTATTTAATAGTAATCAGATAGCCCAATTCCAGTAAGCTGAGATAGCCATTGCCAGCAGCTATTAGTGTCTAAAATATTTGCTTAGCCGCAAACCCAGGAGGCAATACTTTCCAGGAACAAATTCTCGGGATGCCTCTAACGTTTTTGATCTGATGAAGTTAATTTGTGCAAATCTTGTGGGAATTGGTGCCAGGCTTTAAAACATTATGTCTTTTAAATTATGTTTTTTATGATTTCTGATTATTTTTTTTCCCCTTGTATGAAAGAATTCAATTTTGTCATTTACAGTCCAGCTTCTATTTAATTATTTTGAAATGTAGGTTTGCGACCACCCCTTTAACTGAGTTATAACTAATTCTATACTTGCTGCTTGGCGGATCCAATATACAACCACTAGGGGCACTCACTCACTGATGGTATTTAAATAAACCAAATGTTCCACATGTCGTTTCTTAGCCATGTTAACTTTTTTTGCATAAAAATAATCCATTTGTGTAACATGGGCCATGTATTTTACTAAATAAACAGGAAGTGAAAAAGTAATTACTTATTCAAATATTTATTTTTCAATATGTAGTACATTATATCTAAATGTCATTTCCTTTTTATGCTCTTAGGTCAAAATCATGGTCCTCCAACTCCACCGACCACCCCAAAGACAGACCTTCACCATGGTGGTAAACAGGAGCTGAAGCATGAAGGACGGAGGATGTTGGAAAATGGGAGACAGAACATTGACTTCAGTAATGTGGACATTAGCGAGCTGAGCAGTGAGGTGATCAACAACATTGAGGCTTTCGACGTTCATGAGTTTGACCAATACTTGCCACTGAATGGGCATGGAGCTATTCCAGCTGATCATGGGCAAAACTCCACAGCTCCACCTTATGGAGCACCCTATACACATGCAGCTGGAACCACGCAACCACCTGTCTGGTCACACAAAAGTCCTTCAACTTCCTCCTCGTCTCCAGAGTCTGGTCAACAGAGGCCTCACATCAAGACAGAGCAATTGAGTCCTAGTCATTACAGTGACCAGTCCCATGGGTCGCCTGCTCACTCTGACTACAGCTCCTATAGTGCCCAGGCTTGTACTACAACTGTGCCTAGCTCTACGGTACCAAATTCGTTCCCCAGCTCTCAGTGTGACTACACAGACCTTCCCAGCTCCAACTACTACAATCCCTACTCTGGCTATCCATCTAGCTTGTATCAATACCCATATTTCCATTCCTCCAGGCGCCCCTATGCCACACCTATCCTTAACAGTCTGTCCATTCCACCCTCACACAGTCCTAATTCCAACTGGGACCAACCAGTTTACACAACTTTGACAAGGCCTTAAACACAAGAGTTTTTTTTTTTACATATCTATGTCTGATTGTTAACGTCTTCCAAAACATGTGCACTATAGACAGAATGTACAGATAGAAGGCACCATGCCAGTTCCTTTACAAGTGCCTGCTGAAAACCTGAGGACGTTTATGTTATACTGGGGGCCTTTCCTCCAGACATCTCTGAAAAAAATTGTATTGTGAAACACAAGGTTGCAGAAAGGGCCGTTTTCGAACTGTGACATGGTCTACAATGAAGGATGGACCTCCAACTACCAAATGAGGACAGAGTTTCTCTTGGCACAATTAAGAGGTGCCAACATTTTGAAGTTTTTCAGATTGACCAACCATTAAGAATGTGCTTTTGACCAATTAACCCAGTTCTAACATTTCCATTTCATTGTGTACTTCATCTGCTGGAGAAGAGGGGTCAGTTTTGGAGTCAACACGTTATGCTCCACTGGCATTTTTTTTTTATCTCTAAAGTTGATGCAACAGCATTATTCAGAGCTGAAGACTTAATGGATGTCCATAATTCCACATTTCAAAAAATTCCCTTTAGAACAATAATACTGCCGTGATTTAGAAAAAAAAATAATATATATGAAATGGACTAGAGGGGGGAAAAAAACCTATTTAACCGTTATCATGTTTATGTGTCTCAGGCTTGGACTACAAACTGTATTTTTCAACATTTTCTTCTGAGCAATGTTTGGCTGTAATTAACTTTTTTTTTCAAATGTTCTTATAGTTCTGTTAAATATATTATATATATAAATATATTTATGTGCCATATATTATAAGTGATTAATTACTTTATTGTTTAAAAAAAAATGGGAACAGAAAAAAACAGAACATAGGAATAGAGGATTGCTGTTTATTTATTTTTATTTTTTGTTGGTTTGGTCACTCGATTCCGTACTTGAAAGGTGGCCTAAGGCCAACAAACTTATAATATCTGGCCTGTGAACATTTGTTCAAATAATATATTAGTAAAATATTGACTTGATGGTAATTTTTGACATAATTATATTTGTCACACAATTTGAAAAACAATTTCACCCAGCCTAACAGGGACCAGATTCTTACATAAAGCTAAGACACTAAACTGATACTTTGCTTTCCTTTTTTTTTAACTTTTTTTTTGTACTAATATCTGTTTACGTTACTGTTCCCGTTCATTGTATGCTGAGCATATAATAAATTCTATTTTATGGTAACTTGTGCCTTTTTTTTAAAAATATTGAAAAAAAAACTTTGTAAATTTGAAAAAAAAAAAAGAAATTATTTTTGTTTCTACAGTTCTTACTATTTTCTAAAGAAAAAAATTGTGTCTTTGGATCAGATCTTCCTGTTTACGCATTTAAACAAAAATACTTTTTGTTTTCTGCAAATTCTATTTTTCTGTTCAAAGTGTGAATGATTCCATTTGTATGGTATGTTGCCGCTGACTTTTTTTTTTTTTAATTAAGCGAAGCTAACTTTTGTATATGCTATGTTCAAGAAAATTAAAAATTGCTTTTTTTTCAAAACTGATATGGCTTAATTTTTTGTTTTAAATTGCGTATTGGTATGCATCAATTCATATATTGAGACTGCAGTAGGGCTGAATATATATATATATTTTTCCTACTAAATTTTTTTACATGAGCTGTCGTTATAATTTGGCCAAATTCTAATTTTTGTTATGTCGCGTGGTCCCTTTAGCTGTCATAGACTGAGATCAATTTTTAAGTACTACCGTGAAGCCATAAGACTGAGACCAGCTCCGTCTAACTCAAGTCTTCGTAAATGTGGAAAGTATTTGTCAAGTTGCCTTATTTACTGAAGATGTGGCAGAGAGCGCAGACTAAAATCTATTTAGACACTTTTCGTCTCGGTCTTATTTGCTTTGGAATAAAGATGTTTGAATTGCCATCCTAATATGGGAGATGGATTTTCTCTGTTTAAGTACACCTTATATATAAAAATACACAGTGACGCACTTAAGGTAAAAGGCCTTAAGGGGGAAACCAGATTGGATTTTTTAGAGGCATAACCATTTTTAGTTATCATAGTAGTAATTACCTGAAAGTGATTGGAAAGGATCCTTTTTTTTTTTCTTTTAAATAAACATATCATACTTACCTCCACTCTGCAGCTCGTTTTGCACAGAGTGGCCCCCGAACATCCTCTTCTGGGGTCCCCCGGGGGCTCTCGTGGCTCCTCCCCACATCAGATGACCCCAAAGGAGAAGCGCTCTCCCGAGGAAGTTACCTTGCGGGCGCGCTCCCGAGTCCAGCATTTGCGTCCACACACACGAATCCCGGACTTGGCTCCGCCCCCCAGGCGCCCACGTCATTGGATTTTAATGGCAGCAGCGGGAGCCAATGGCTGCATTGCTATCAATCTCATCCGATCAAGAGCCTGCAGGAGCCAATGGCTGCGCTGCTATCAATCTATCTAATTAAGAGCCGGAACCCCGTGGAGAGAGGGACAGCCCCCACCAAAGAGATAAAAAGGGCTCAGGGAATAAAACGGGGAGGGCTGGGGGGCCGGTGACTGCCAGGTGTTTTTTCACCTTAATGCATAGGATGCATTAAGGTGAAAAAACACAAGGGTTTACAACCCCTTGAAAGTACTTTTTGACATGGCTTTATATGTATTAGCAACAGCGCCCTCTAGTGGTCATTTGTATATCGAGGAATGTGATCAATGGTTTCTACTTCATGACTGCTGAGATAAGCTCAGTTAGCCTTAAAATATTCCTCTGAGCCTCGAGGTATGGGAGCGACCATTGATTTTAATTTTTTTTTTTTTTTAAGGTGCAATTCTGTCACTTTGATCTTTACTTTGCTACCCAGTAATTCTCTAATTGGAAACAAGCATGTGGGCAGTGAAATCTAAAAAGGTCAAAACTCCTGTCCTGCACACTTGCTTCAGGTCAGTTACGCAATAGATCAGAATGACCACCTTTGGAGTCTGTACCTTTAGATATATATACTGTATATATTTATAAAAACAAAGGTAGTGTACTGGGGGGGTACTCATTCTCTTTAAATATATAATATATTTGGGATGGTGGCAACAACAAATGGAGTTCTTTTATTCTCCATAATGATTCTCTTTAGATAATTTAAAATCAAAGGTAGCTCCCATATTTCTGCCAGGTTCCCTTTAAGCTGGCCTTGGACATCAGATCACGGCTTAGCGCGCAAGAATGACCCAACCATATCAAGATGCCGTTTGACCCAACTTTATCTCCGAACGGGAATGCTCAGGCTGCCCATAGATGTGCCAAATTTGACCTGTCTTAAAACTGTAAATGATTTAGTTAATTGGCCTTTTAGTGCCGCACCCCAAATTGAACATGTTTACATTTCTGAAAGTGTCTACAACCCATATGAATGGTGGAATTTTCACGGCACAACAAGAGAATATGTAGTTATAAAAAATACAAAATATATTACAAAAATTCTTTTGTTTTAAAAGGGACAAGTATTAAAATTGACATTGTTCAAGACATGAATTGTTCCCAAAAGGGTTCTTATATCGGTGCCCAAACCATAATAAGCATGTTTGCCTAAGTAATATACTTTATACCAAAATTTCCTCCGCACACTCAACACGTTTCTTGGAATTTGGCGCGTTGAGTGTGCGAAAGAAATTAAAATTTTAACACTTGTCCCTTTTTAAAACAAAATAATTTTTATAATAAATTTAGTCTTTTTAAACTACATATTCTCTTGTGCCGTGAAAATCCCACCATTCATATGAGTTTTAGGTCCTTCAGAAATGTAAACATGTCTTAAAACTGTGTTGGGATTCTCCATGGAAAATCAAGTACTGGCTAAGGCAATGGGGTTGATTTACAAAAAGGCAAATGGACTGTGCACTTCGTAAAGTGCAGTTTCTCCAGAGCTTAGTAAATGAGCAGAAGCTCTGCTGACCTCCATCATCCAATCATGTGCAAGCAAAAATGCAGTTTTTTTGTTATTTTCCTTACATGTGATTGGGTATTTTTTGAAATGTGAAGGGTTGTGTCATTTACAAAGTTCTGGAGCTACTTCATTCAACCCCAATCACTGCACTGGAGAGGCGATATTGGAAATGAGCTGAATTAAGAGTTCTCATTCACCTGAAATTTTGGTAAAAAATCTGAAAATTTCAGCAAATTTTTGTCATTTTTGGCCAAGTGCATTGTAGTCAATAAGCAAAAACAAAATTGTAAGTAGTTATTGGTAATTTTTTTTTAGGTGCAATGGCTTAAATGACATAGGGTCCTTTCACACGGGCGGTCCGATCAGGTCCGCCTGTCAGTTTTTCAGGCGGACCTGATTGGACGCTCCATTCACCCCTATGGAGCGGCAGATGTCAGCAGTGGCATGTCCGCTGACACCCGCCCCTATCCGATTTGACCCTGTCTGCCAAATTCAGACGGATGGTGACCCTATTTTCCATCCGTCTGGCAGATAGGATCGGATGAAAAGACAGGCGGTCCGTTTTCATCTGATCTCCCCATAGAGGACAGCAGGGCTCTGACAGTGAGTGGAGATGGACCTTTCATCCGCCTGCTCAGCGGGGATCAACGGATCGATCCCTGCTTAGCAAAGCGGAGTCCGCCGAGCGGGGACCGTCTGTGTTAAAGACCCCTTATGAGGATTGCTCCTCAGTCAAAAAAAGACCTCTAATGAAACTCCTTAGTTTACACCTTTTTCACAAAAATAAGAGAGTACACAAAAACAAAGTGAAAAAATTAATGCAAAAGTATACACCAATAAAATACACACAAAAAAAAATACAAATACAAAAAACACTAAATTAAATTAAACTACCCTTAGTATAAATAATAATAATTAAAAAAAAATAATAAAATACCCGCTAAATAAAAAAATATAATTCTAAGCAAATTTTACACACGATCGGACTTCTCGTCGGAAAAAGATATGACGGCTTTTCCGACGGGATTCCGCTCAAGTTTTCCTTGCATACACACGGTCACGCAAAAGTTCGCTGAACTTCCGACCCTCAAGAACGCGGTGACATACAACACTATGAGGAGCCGAGAAAATGAAGTTCAATGCTTCCGAGCATGCGTCGAATTGTTTCCAAGCATGCGTAGGAATTTTGCGCGTCTGAATTGCCACAGACGATCGCATTTTCGGATAGGAACTTTTTCCAACCGAAAAATTGAGAACCTGCTCTTGGAATTCAGCCAGCAAAAGTCCGATGGAGCATACACACGGTCGCATTTTCTGATGAAAAATTCTCATCTGTCTTTTGCGGGCCGAAATTCTGATCGTGTGTACGCGGCATAAGAATTTCTAGAATGGTGACATTTTGTAATGTAAAGTCAGGAATCAATTTTAGCTGAAATCAGTCCACTTACCCTAATCATCACCCACAGCCCTTGACTTCACACAGAGAGCTACACTCAGGGACATTTGTGTCTGACATTTGGCCGCTCTGACCTCCAGATGTCCGTTCTGTATTATCACTTACAGCTGCATTCTAATTGTTTAACAATTATTTGCCAGTGAAAGGCACAAAACGTACGACAAGGACGGAGACGAATGTGATCCATTTCCTGTAGCGGAACCTATAGGGACAACACTTCCATTAAGATGTTACACTTTGTCCTCCAGGATGTTGTCTCCTGGTCTGCTGTGGAAGCCTTCTAACATATTACTCACGAGTGTGCCGATGACTTACATGACTGGGGTTTGGAACTTGTTTTGCAACATTTCAGTTACTTTTCAGGAAGCAGAATTGATACACTTGGAATACAAAACTTTACCAAACTTCCTGAACACATGAAACTTGTTATTTTATTATGTGAAGGCCCTTTTGCAAAATTCTGTTCCCATAGCAAAACTCCAGGCAAAAGGCATAGCTGACACACACATACGTTAAGACCCCATTCACACAGGGGCAACACGACTTGCAGGTCGCCTCACCGAGGCGACCTGCACACGACTGCCCGGGCGACTTGCAAAACGACTTCTGTATAGAAGTCTATGCAAGTCGCCCCAAGTCGCCCCCGAAGTCGTACAGGAACCTCTTTCTAAGTCGGAGCGACTTGCGTCGCTCCCCTTAGAACGGTTCCATAGCACAGAACGGGAGGCGACTTGTCAGGCGACTAGGTCGCCTGACAAGTCGTCCCTGTGTGAATGGGGTCTTACAGTTTTACTTGACATTGATTTTGTACTCTGTGCAGCCAACCTTGTTGAGTTACTGGAGAGTGCACAATCTGGTGCAGCTGTGTATGGTAGCCAATCAGCTTCTAACTTCAGCTTGTTCAACTAAGCTTTAGTAATAAAACCTGGAAGCTGATTGGTTTCTTTCTATGCAAAGCTGCACCACATTTTTCACTCTCCAGTTTTAGTAAATCTCCCCCATCTTCCATAGCTCCCTACTGTCCCTGATTTGGAGCAACGTCCCTCTGTCCCTCTTTCCCCCACATTTGTCCCTAATTTTGGTCTGATCTATATAATTGTATATAAAATGCACTTTTTATCTTTCAAAAAGTGTTTCCCATTGCAAAACATTTCATCCAATTTCTAAATTGCTGTATTTGTACATTTTAAAAGCCAATATAAAGGAATAGTAGTGGGGGAAAAAAAGCCCTTGTGAATTTAATTAACCTTATTTTTTGAGTTAATTCTCCTTTAAGGGGGTGTGGCAGGGGGCGTGTCCTATGCCTACATACATTTGTTAGTAGGTGTCCCTCATTCCCATCTCAAAATGTTGGGAGGTATGCATATTCCTCAATATACAGGCAGACAGGTGGTAACTGTGTAAGCTCTGAGTCTCTCTATTCAGAGCATCGGGCTCATGTACATGGACATATTAAATTTACTCAGAAATTCGCTAGATCTTGCTGCCAGAAGTTGCCTAAAAATCCAGCGTTAGGCCCCATTCACACCTGAGTGTAGCATTTTCAGGCAGAAAGTTGCGCAATTTTTCCGCGATTTTTCCGCGGTTCCTACCGCCTTTTTCCCCCGCGATTTTGACGCATTTTGCCGCAATTTTGTACAGGTCAAAAGGTCACCAATGTAAAAAGCAGAAAAATCTACCTAAAAAAAAGTTCCAGAACTTGTTTGAGCTTCAGGCGTTTTGGAGTGGAGATGTGAACCATCTCCATAGCCAATAATTGATTTTTCCCCTCCAGCGTTTTGTAGCTTCAGGCTTCAAGCTACAAAACGCTAAGGTGTGAATGGGGCCTAAAAGACATATGTAGGGGCACATAACGTATTTATGTTTTTGCATGTAAACATGCACACGTAAGATTTCTTTTTACTTTTACAACACAAATGGATTTTAGGGGCGTGCACGCATTTACAGACTATTGAATGAGTATACACAGTGCTGGGACAAGGTAATCAAGCGCCCAGGGTAAAGACTACAAACTGTGCCCACCTCCCTTGCTCATGATTTGCTTGTCAAAATTACTGCACCTATCAGCCTTGCAACAGAAGGAAAGCGCCCCCATTAAACCATTGCGCCCAAGGCAGCCATCCCTCCCGCCCACCCCTTGTCCCGGCTCTGCATATACAGGTAATATTTCTGAATACTTTTTGTCTGATAACCGCAGTCATTTTAATTTTATTCTATTCAATATTTCTGAATACGCTTATCTCCAGGATTATGCTTTTTTTTTTACATTTATAAACACAACTCTTTATAAAAAGTTAAATGCCGCCATGTGCACGGACACATCATACAGTCATGTTCAGATCTGCTGGAAAAAAAAATGCTATAGGGATTTAGCGTTTTTTTTTTTTTGCATCCATGTGCAGTAGCCCATATACAGAGCTGAAGACTACCTCCCTGCCCCCATATATGAGCCAATCAGCATGCACTCCTACTGTCACATGAGAAGAAGGGGAGTAAGTCATATGTTTCTCCATACCGAGAAAGTCATGGGGAGGAGCGAAGACCGGGCTTTAAAGCCCAATTCTGAAGAATACACTTACAATTCTCCCTAGAGCAGGGGTATTGAATTAAAATTCATGGAGGTCCGATCAGTAAAATTTTCTTCCAGCAGAGGTCCGAATCGCATGTTTGTGCAATGACTCAGATCCTTCCCATCACAGAGCCCTCATTTTATATTATAGTCTTGTTCTTACATCAGTGTCCTCAGTCCCCTGCACATCACAGTACCCCACTTCACAACATTTTCCCCTTCACATTCACCCCCCTTTACATCACCCCCTGTTTACATCTCCACCCCCACAGCACTTGCCCCTCTTTATATCCCCCCTACAGCACTTACCCCTCTTTATATTCCCCCCAGAGCACTTGCCCCTCTTTACATCCCCCCCACAGCACTTGCCCCTCTTTATATTCCCCCCAGAGCACTTGCCCCTCTTTACATCCCCCTACAGCACTTACCCATCTCTACACCCCCCCAACAGCACTTGCCCCTCTTTACATCCCCCCTACAGCACATACCCCCCCTTTACATCTTCCCACCAGCATTTGCCCCCCTTCACATTACATTCCCCCCACAGCACTGCTCCCCTTCCAAATCCCCCCCCCACACACAGCACTACCCCCTTTATGTCACCCCCTGTCACCCCACCTGGCATCCTAGCGACCAATCACCTGCAAGTAATCTGAAATCTTAACTCATCTGCCCTCCATCTAGTGTGGCTGTGCCTCCCGCTCTCCGTCCATTCCTACCCTGCCTCTCTCTCCCTGCGTTGCCGTGGAAATTACAGCGGCAGAGGCCAAGGGGAAAGAAGCAGCTCCTAAATGATGTGACAGCGGGTCCGGATGGGACAGTGGCTCAGTCCAGATCTGGACCACTAAACTACCTGCCTGGAGTTTGCATGTTCTCCCTGTGCTTGTGTGGGTTTCCTCCAGGTATTCCGGTTTCCTCCCACACTCCAAAGACATGCTGGTAGATTAATTGGCTCCTGTCTAAGTTGGCCCTAGTATGTGTATGAATAAATGTGAGGGAGCTTAGATTGTAAGCTCTTCGAGGGCAGGGACTGGTGTAAATGTGTGGAAAAAATGATCCGCACTCCGGTTGTTGCTCTTAAAATTTCTTCATTTTTTTGAACAGCCACAGTGAACAAACGTAGATTAAGTCAGTTGACGGGTTTCAGCCTATAAGGCCTTAGTCATAACCACTACTGATGTAAATGTACAATATATACAGTATATATGTGAAGCGCTATGTAAATTAATGGAGCTATATACCTGTAATAAATAAATAAATAGTGATGCCTGGTCTAGAGGCTTCATTTACTTAAGCTGGCCATACATGGATCGAAGTTCAGGGAGCAAGGACCAGACAATTTTCAATTCATGTATGGGCACCCAGGTTGTACAGAAGTTCATTTATTGATCAACTTCTGTACAACCACCTTGTCATTTTTTTTTTCCGAATGATTGGTGCCGCCGGCTATGGCCGGCAACACTGACCGTTTTGTTCTGACTGCGGGGAGGGCTGCCCACTGTGAGAACACGATAGTTAAGCAAAAGTGATTCCCACATCCACCTCAAATTTGTGGATGGGGATTGGGCACACCCGCTGGTTGAACGAAAAAAATGTTTGATGTATGGCCTGCCATACCCTACACCTTGCAATGGCTGGCTCACCAGTCTTCTCCTCTAATGTGAGCAGACTTCCATAATGATAACTTATGATTCAGTACTGCTGGTCGTGAATTGTCCATAATTAAGTTGGTGAGGGGGGATGGCTGCATGACTGGCAAAGGCTTCAGGGGATGCCCCTAGGCCAAACGAGCAGCAATAACCATGCATGTGGGAAGCAGTGGTGGCTGGTGTTTTTTTTTTGTTGTGGGGGCAGGAGCGGTCGGGTCACGGCAGCACCCCCCCGGGTCGGTCAGTCAGTAGTCAGGGCCCCACACTTACCCCATCTCGCAGGCAGTGCTCCGGGTGGTGCCGGCTTCTCTCCAGGCTGGGGGCTGCTGCTCCTTTGCTTCCCCTGTGTTTCATCCCTCCCCCACCTGGAGGCCAATCCGATTGGATCTCCTTTCGGCCAGTCTCAGGACCCGCTTCCTGATTGGTCGGGAGGAGAATCAGTGTTACAATAGGAAATTTTTTTTGCTATTGTCAGTAACAACAAGGGAGAAATGGCACAAATACAGCCAAACATGAAAAAACCAAACAGAATATAAATATATAAAAAATGATAATAATGTCCAGGAGAACGGTATAAAACCGTAATAATCGCGTATATGAAAAAGGGATATAAATGTCTATTATATACGCTGCAAAGCAGCAGAGGACTACAGACCACGGACTGCCTGTTAACATCACCCACAGCGTCTCACACCACCTTGGGACCCCGCACTGAGAGTTGCTGAGGTTTTGCCCATGGGCCACCTTTATGTACTACATGCCTTATCCCCACTGATCTATTGTGAGTAGCCATTTGGCCGTTCTTTTTTTTTTTTATACATTTGTTAAAGTTTTGTGGATACTGCACTTAGATTGGCGCACCTTTTTATATCATTTGCTATTGTCACACAACTGGGTGGGAGCACTGCGCCCAGAGCCTACCCATTTTTGAAGCCTATTAGAACCTCTGGCTCTAATCACGTGCTTCAAAAAAATATAAAAAACCCTGATTGGAATCCATGTGTCCGGCGCACCGCATGTAGATTAGGGAGCTGGACGCATGGATAGGGGGGGCCCCTATGGACAGACCGCCACTGGTGGGAAGGGAGGCCATAAATATTTTATAGGGGTTGCGTCACAGATTAAAAGTATGCCTAAGTAAGAAAGAATGAATAAAGCAAAAAGTATTCTTTTCATCAGTGATACAAGTTCAGCTGGTCTCAAAACATGGATGCTGATGTAGCTTCCTTATTTTATTTATATATTTCTATATTTATTTATTTTAGCTTTTTTATTTATTATGTGTAAACTTCCTTTCTGCTTTTCACTTATATGAAGAATCATACTAAATTATATGAAGACTGTTAACCTAGCAGTTTATTTCAGTGTTTCTCATTATTGTTTCCTCAAGTAATAAGTTTAAGTTTTCCTTTTTTTACTCACAGTTTGAATATTTTTTTTTCTACTCACAGTTTAAATATTTTTATGCAAATCTTTTCATCTTATGTGATAAATATTTTTTGAAGTACCATCCCACCATCTACTTATATGAAGCTAATTTGTGAAGCTATTCTGCAAACCCAGCAGTTTTATACATTACTTTTAAGGGTATTTATTATTGTCTGGTATATATTTTTTTTATGCATACCATTTCATTTTATGAGACAAAAAAAATTGTCATCAACTTATATACTTTTAATACGATTTTTATTTATGCATATTTGGTTACATGTTCCTTTTTTATTATTATGTTTTATTTACCTTATAACTCTAATGAGGGGGGACAATTTTTCAGTCCCTGAAACGCATTGGATGTTTTTATTTAATCAAATTATGAAAAACTAAAAGCTATTGAAGTCTGTCATTGTTTACCAAGTAAAAAGAAAGGAAAAAAAAATCCTGACAAAATAAAACCAATGCAGTCACCTCATCTAAGGACTGGAAACCTGCAAAATATAAAATTTTTGTTTTGGTCTTTAAAGGGTAACTCCACTTTCATAAGAAAAAAAAAATAGCAAATAAAAAAAAAATAATATATAGATTTTACAATTGCAACTCAAGTCATAATTTAATTGAATATTACTAAAAATGACCTTTCCTTTTCAATCTGCAGCTCTGTAATTTTCTGTAAATTGCAATATGGCAACCTGGAGGTGTTCTGTGCACAGATGGTGTACAGAATGCCCCCTGAAATTGTAATTTCCTGCTTGTGTGATTGGCTTTATGATTTTCCCATAAATCTGCACTAAGATGCAAGTCAGATTTTTGGCATCCCCTGCCACAAAAATGTTTATCAATGTACCCTGTTTCATGATATCTCCCTTTTCTTTAAACCTCTGTATTGCATTGGGACACAGCTTTTTCACTTTGTAGTGGGTGCCCATGCACCCAAGAGCTTTTTTCTATTGATCAACATTTTTCTTCATTTTTTTCTTGTTTGTTTTTTTTTTTTAAAGCTCTGCAGTGCAGTGTGTGCACACTCAAAGCTAACAACAAGTACAATAAAAAAGTGGGCACACAAAAGTGAAGTACACAAAAAAGTGCACAGGGTATACACATGGTCCTCCTCCAAAGTGAAAGGACCTGATTCCCCCCGGGGCAGAAGACTCCTGATGGGGACTAGGGTACTCGTAGTCCACCCAGCTGAAACCAGGCAGACCCCATTCTTCAGGGGGCCTGCCAAGGCAATGTCCACCCAAGTACTAGATGGAGCTCCCCCGAAAGGGAGACCTCATGGGAGGGGGAGAACCAGACCATAATGCCACGTGCCCTCCCACCCAAGACTTTCAGGGCATGTCCAAAGACCGACAACCTACTTTATTAAGTATAAACATTTTGATACAAATGCTCCTTTTTGCTTTTCACTTATATGAAGCACCGTACAATATTGTATGAAGGCTGTTAACTCGGCAGTGCATTTAATTGTTTCACAAAAAAAGTGCACAGGGTGTACACGTGGTCCTCCTCTGAAGTGAAAGGACCTGATTCTCCGGGGGGAACCAGACTCCTGATGGCGACTAGGCGACTAGGGTGTTCGTGGTCTGCACAGATGAAACCCAGTGGACCCCATTTTTCAGGAGACCTGCAGAGGCAAGGTCCATGCAAGTACTAAGTTGGGCTCCCCCGAATGGAGACCACATGGGGGAGATTTACTAAAACCGCAATTAGATTAGAATCTGGTGCAGCTGTGCAAGGAAGCCAATCTGCTTTTAATTTCAGACCTACAACCTACTAATCTGAAGTAAGTAAAGTGCATACACACTGTGCAAAAAAAGTGCTGGGCCAACCCCATTCTTCAGGGGACCTGCCGTGGCAAGGTCCGCTCAAGTACTTGGTGGGGATTCCCTGAATGAAGACCCCATGGGAGGGGGAGATCCTGACCAAAATGCCACATGCCTTCCCACCCAAGACTTTCAGAGCAAGTCCGAGGACCTACAACCTACTAATCGGAAGTGAGTAAAGTACATATGTGCTGTGTAAAAAAGTGCATGGCCAACCCTATTTTTTAGGGGACCTGCTGAGGCAAGGACCACCCAAGTACTAGGTGGGGCTCCCCTGAATGGAGACCCCATGGGAGGGGGAGAACCTGACCAAAATGCCATGTGCCCTTCCACCTAAGACATTCAGGGCAAGTCTGAGGACCTACAACATACTAATCGGAAGTGAGTAAAGTACATACGTGCTGTGTAAAAAAGTACAAGGCCAACCCCACTCTTTAGGGGACCTGCCAAGGCAAGGTCTGCCCGAGTACTAAGTGGGGCTCCTCTGAAGGGAGACCCCATGGGAGGGGGAGAACCTGGCCAAAATGCCACATGCCCTTCCACCCAAGACTTTCAGGGCAAGAACGAGGACTTACAAACCTAATAATCGGAAGTGAGTAAGGTACATATGTGCTGTGTAAAAAGGCCAACCCCATTCTTCAGGGGACCTGCCAAGGCAAATGGGGAAAGTGCCCTGGGCCCTGTTACTGTTGGGGCCCAAAGCAGCTGCTGCCCCCTTAGCCTGCACTGGGCATACTTGCTGCCTGTCCCGCCGTGCTCTTGTCTCTGGCTGCATTATGGAAAGCAGAGCTGCAGTCTGGACAGCTTACACCCATTTCACTTGTTGCTTAAGATTTGTGCTGTCCACTGTCCACACATCTCCGCCCTCTGCACCTCGCCCTACCTTGCTCATCAGCAGTTTCCCTGCTGCTCTTTAGCAAGACTACGGACCATCCCCGAGGTGGAGCCTTCAGGCTTCTGCTGTTGAGTGGGCAGGGTGAGCCGAGCTCCGAGATTGTGCCCGCCTGGAGAAGGGTGGTGTGACAATAGCTGTGAGCAGAGGGTGCTGAGCGAGTGTGCCTGAAGGTAAAATCACCCAATGGTTAATTGTGGCTTAGCTTGCAGGCAACTCTATGCTAAGTCTGCTGAGCTACTGCAGTACAGCATAGAAGTGCCGGCTGTTAGCTGAAAAATGGGAAGATGGCTTTTTCATGTAGCATTAACTAAAGCATTGCCACTGACCCCAGGTTTTCACTGTTCTGACCCCCCTGGTGTGCGCCCTTCCAACCCCCCCGGTGTGTGCCCTCATGACCTCCCCTAGTGTGTGCCCTTCTGACCCCCCCGGTGTGTGCCTTCCTACCCCCTCTGGTGTGCCTTCCCACCCTCCCTGGTGTGTGCCCCCCTGGCGTGTGCCTTCCTGCCCCCCCTGGTTTGTGTCTTCCCACCCCCTCTGGTGTGTGCCTTCCCGCCCTCCGGTGTGTGCCCTCCTTACCCCCCTGGTATGTGCCCTTCCAACACCCCTGGTGCGTGCCCTCCCTACCCCCCTGGTATGAGCCCCCAGACCTTCCTGGTGTGTGCCCCACTGACTCCCTGGTATGTGCCCTCCTGACCCGCCTGGTGTGTGCTCTCCCAACCCCCTAGTGTGTGCCCTCCTGATCCCTGTACTGTGCCCTTCCGACCCCCCTGGTGTGTGCCCTATCGCCCCCCCCATACTTTTCCCTCGCTCCCTGCACTGTGCCTTGCGCTCTCCTGACCCCTGTTACGGTACCATGCTGACCCTCCTGTACTGTGCTCTCTTGATCTCTGTCCTTTGCCCTACCGATCCCTGTACACTGCCCTACACTCTAATCACCTCTGTACAATGCCCTACAGACATGTTTCTGGTGTGTCAGTATGGTACTGAATCTGCATCTGCGGACATGTTTCTGGTGTGTCAGTATGGTACTGACTCTGTATCTGCGGACATGTTTCTGGTGTGTTAGTATGGTACTGACTCTATATCTGCAAGCATGTTTCTGATGTGTCAGTATGGTACTGATTCTATATCTGCGGACATGTTTCTGATGTGTCAGTATGGAACTGACTCTATATCTGAGTTGGTGTTTGCGGGCGTATTTCTGGTGTGTAAGTCTGGTACCTATTTTGTGTCTGCTGACATTTTTTTGGTGCGTAAGTAGGGTAATTATTGTTATTCCACAGGCATGTGTTGTAAAAAAAAGGATGATAAAAATGGATAAAAGGCTGTAACCTTCAGCAACCAATCAGTGAGCGGTAAAGATGTGCAGTAACTTCTAGCAACTAATCAGTGAGCGGTAATGATGTGGTGTAACCTCTAGAAACCAGTGAGTGGCAATGATAAGCAGTAACCTCTAGCACCCAATCAGTGAGTGGTAATGATGTGCAGTAACCCTTAGCAACCAATCAGTGAAAATTAGGGATGTGCAGTAACCTCTAGCAACCACTCAGTGAGTGTGAACCAGTTGTCTCTTTACATTATTAAAGTTTTTGAGATAAGTCTATGTGCGTGTTGTTTTTTTGGGATGTTGGGGTGGAGAGCCAAATTGCATGGGGGGGAGGGGGGCAAAAAAAAGTTTGGCCAGGGTCCAATCAATATTAAAGACTGCTCTGCAACCTACTGATCGAAAGTGCATATGTGCTGTATAAGAAAGTTCAAATTAAATAAGTGGTTGGGGGTTCCAAAGTGCAAGACAATGACTGGCCTTCCAGCCAGTATAAACGCTCCTCCATTCTCAGCCAAATAACACAGCGCAGGAAGCAGGTGTGAAACAAAGCAGACAGAAGTGTGTGACCAAGGTGCCATATCAAAAACACTGTGAGTTACCCTAAAGTGAATTATTTTGGCACCCCTGGACTGCCACTCCAGGGGGCATGAGCACCAGGGGGCTTATGACAATTTTTTTTTTTTAATGGTTTAGACTGAGGTTACTTTTTTTGTACTATGTATGGTTTCAAAAGCACATCTAACTGTTCAGTAACCCCATAGAAACATAGTAAGAACTTTCGTTACTTTTAACCTAAATCTTAAGCTAAAGATGGGTAAAACGTTTTCACTACGAAGTTATATCAGGTTATGTCAAAAAGTCTTTATTTCCGTGCCAGTATGTGGATTTTTCCATACACGAGTGTCACCAGCGCAGTTCTGCCACATAATGATACTTTTTGTTTTTAGGTTGACGGGTCCTTTAAGTTGCAGGGGATGATGTCAGTCTGGCCGGAGCGAATGCAGAATAGTTTAGTCTTCTGGGGAGCGGCCAGGGAGCAGCGGAGGGGAGCTGCTGAATTTTAATGAGTCATTATTGTGGGGGAAAGGCCTTTTTTTTTTTGTCTGCCTTTATCCGGTGCACAATAAAAGAATTAATTGGACAGAAAATGGAAGGCTACAGAACTGAGAAATCATTAAGAGGTCCTGAATGGCTGATTGGATGCATATTGGTGGCTGGAATTCCTTTTTGTTGCTGTGTGTGGCATAATAACGGACAAGAAGTCCTCATTTGCATATGCTACAAGGAGGCCATCTTCGTGGCCTGCTTTAGTTTCCTCTACTGCTCCGCTTAATGTATAACAGATACGTAAAGGGGAAAAAAAGACCTATCCCTTAAGAGACACCCCATAAGAAAAAAAAACCCCTGTGTGACTAGACTGCGATAGAAGCTGTTGTCATACAACTATGTGCCGCAAACTATTTCCAGGGCAGTCACTTTGCATGAGCCCAGCTAAAAGTTTATGTAGACCCAAAATCTATTGTCCGGTATGTTTGTCATCATCCCTCACTGTATTCTTCAGTTTTCTTAAAGTGAAAGAACTACAGGCATAGCCCACTTGTATGTATAAAAGAAAGTGCAGCGCTAATATGGTGTCAATAGAATAGACAGCAAACTAATATAACTACCTACTCAGTACAATGGCCTCATATGTGAATGAAAACAAGTGCTGATAGCAAATGCAAATCTATGTTCTATAATGGAAAGGTCATGAAATCCCCATACAGTCACATAGACCAAAAGTGAACAAATGATAAAAATAATAATAATATTGTGAAGCAAAAAAGAAATTATGCGCATTCATAAGTGAACATCAAAGTCCATAAACAGCCATATATGACGACATGGTGACTTGAAAAACTTGGTGCAGACACTTTGATCAGTAGATAATCCACCACCGATATATTTAAGGCTTACCGGAAAAGTTGAACCCAAAATAGGCGTACGCCTAATGAGTCAGTAAGGCTTGTGGTGTAATACACCCAGGGGAACCATTCATCGGCACATACAGTATCCAATGGGAGATAAAACTTGTGTGGTCCTTAGCAGCACTACTTCTGAATGGATGCCCACCAGAGGGATGATGGCCAAAGGATGGATCAGAGGATTTCTCCCAAATGATGTGATTTATAGGAAGAAGAAGGAATAGGCCACATGGTGTGATTGCATTTCAATAGAAAACATTTATTATATGGAAAAGGGAACACTCACATTTGATGAAGATAAAAAGAGCTTTGCAATAAAAGGTAAGGAAAGTGATGCAGCAGAGCCCGTACAGACGCGTTTCGTCTAATAAGACATCATCTGGGGTGCCTGTCCACTGCGGCCACTGCGTATAGATAATATTTGTGTGACCCCTAATGAGCAACAGCTCTCCGGCAATCAAAATGCAAATTTACTCACTTCCGGTAGTAGCCAAGACTCACTCTGAGTTATATTGGTGTCAATGGTTCTTAAAGTGAAAGAAAAGCCTAATGCTGGATACACACTATACAACTTTCCTTTAGATTTACCTTCAACTAAGTAGTGTAAGGGCCTGCCTGATTCTATACAAATTGAAAGTGTTTAGGTTTGACCTCATATTATATGGTTTTGGTAAATCTAAAGTAAGAAAACTGTATAGTGTGTATTCAGCTTTAGTCTATTTTTTTTTTTTTTTTTACTTTGACATTGTGCAACATACCATAGGACAACATATCCCGTATTTCAGGTCATATGTCAGAATCTAAACCTAAATATTTTTAACCACTTGAGGACTGTTGACCTGCAAAGTACTGCCGACCCACACAGGCAACGCAATGTACCCGTACGTCGCTGCCTGCTCCTGGGTTTAGGGCATGTGCATGCATGCCCCCCCCCCCCCTACCGGTACCTGCTGTGATTGTACACACCGGGAGCCTGTCAGCAAGTTCCAGCCAATGATTCATGGCTCGGACCTGCTGATCGGCTCTGTGCAATTACAGCCCAAAGCTCTGTATTGACAGTCAACACAGGGCACTATACAGAGGGAAAAATTTCACTCTGCAAAGCAAGGATGAAAAACTTAGAGATCTGTTCGTAAAACTGTACACATATTGCACATTGTTAGGCACACATTTAACCCCCAGGTCACCCTAGATGTTAACCCCTTCCCAGCCAGTGTCATTGGTACAGTGACAGTGTATAGTTTTATTACTGATCACTGTATTAGTGTCAATGTTGAAGTCAGTGGCAGTTAGTCAATTCCCCCCAGCGGCAGTTAGTGTCAGATTGTTCGCCGCACTTCACAGTCCCATTAAAAGTCGTTGATCACCACCATTACTAGTAAAAAATAAAAAATACAATATATATTACATATATTATTTTTAATCAAAGACGAGTAGAAGAATACATTTTGGCAAAAATTTATGAAGAAATTAGATTTTTTTTGTTTTTTTATTGGATATGTTTTGCAGCAGTAAAAAATATAGGAGTTGATTTACTAAAACTGGAGAGTGCAAAATCTGGTGCAGCTGTAAATAGAAACCAATCAGCTTCCAGTTGTTTTTGTCAAAGCTTAAAGGGGTTGTAAAGGTAAAAATTTTTTCACCTTAATGCATTCTATGCATTAAGGTGAAAAAACTTCTGACAATACCGCCGCCCCCAGCCCCCCGTTTTACTTACCTGACCCCTCGAAAGTCGGTTGCTCGCTCCCGACATCCATTCCGCTGCTCAGCCTGGCCGCTGATTGGCTACAGTGGATGGATTGGAAGCAGCGCAGCCATGGGCTCGCGCTGCTGTCAATCACATCCAATGACGCGGCGCGCTGGGGGGCGGGGCCGAGTGATACAGTGAGCGGCTATAGCCGCCGGCTGTATCACGGGAGCGCGCCCGCAAGAACTAACCACCATGCGAGGGAGCTCGCATTAAGGTGGTTAGTTCTTGCGAGGAGGAGCTGAAATAGCCGCCGAGGGACCCCAGAAGACCAGGTTCGGGGCCACTCTGTGCCGAACGAGCTGCACAGTGAAGGTAAGTATAACATGTTTGTTATTTTTAAAAAATAAAAAAATTACCTTTACAACCCCTTTAATTGAACAAGCTGATGTTAAAAGCTGTTTAGCACTGCGCTACTTAACTGATAATTGCGCGGTCATGCAACACTGTACCCAAATCTCTTTTTATTTTTTATCAGTTTTTAACTTCAGCTTGTCTCAGTACTCCTCTCAAGAGCCCCAGCCCTGATGGCATGCAGTGTGCTGGCACCTAGGTGAAGGTAAGCAAATATCAGAATGCCTTGATGGGTGGGTGTCAGTCTGGAGAAGTGGGTGTCCGTATGCAGTCTGTGATTGCAATAAAGACCCACATGTGATGCTCAGGGCCGGTGCTACTACTAGGCTAACTAGGCAGCTGCCTAGGGCGCCCGGCCACTGGTATTATTACTCTCTTCTCCCTGCAGCAAGCAACTAAGTCTCAGCATCAGCAGGCAGCCGCTGCTCCGTTCACACATAGCGTCAGAGGCGCAGCGGCGGCGGAGGACTGTGTCTGTGTCCCGACTCCTGAATGAATGGAATCAAGCAAACATTCATTGATGGGCGCTGGTGAGGCTGCATTTGATCGGCGCTGGTGAGGCTGCATGTGATGGGCGCTGGTGAGGCTACATTTGATGGGCGCTGGTGAGGCTGCATTTGATGTGCGCTGGTGAGGTTGCATTTGATGGGCGCTGGTGAGGCTGCATTTGATGGGTGCTGGTGAGGCTGCATTTGATGGGTGCTGGTGAGGCTGCATTTGATGGGCGGTGTTGACGCTGCGTTTGATGGGCACTGGTGGGCCACATTTGATGAGCGCTTCATTAAAAAGGCGGATTATACATGGGCAGGGCTATATAAGGGGGGGGGGGGGGTGGAAAAATTAGGTTTCGCCTAGGGTGTCAAAAATCCTTGCACCAGCCCTGGTGATGCTGAACTGCCATGATTGAAATAAGTGAAATCCAATGAATGAAAGGGACGGGGACAGTAAGGCTGAGAAGGAAAGAACTAGATGATGGTGAAGGTCCTCCAGTCAGGAATGGGGGGGCTCTGTCTGACTTTCTGAGAAGCTCACAGTGTGCAATGCAAGCCATTTCAGTCCAGGAGAGTTGCCGACACAACTGTGCAAGACTGATAGGGCAAGTTGGAGTTCAGCTTTAAGCAAAACATTTTTTGTGAATTGAATGCAAAGTTTCTTACTAATAGCAGCACTTCCCGTTGCAGGCTGACAACATGAAGGCACTGCCACTCAAATAGCAGTACTGCTAAGTAGGAGGGCTGGCTGTACTGTCTTATTCCAGACACCGATCCTCTTCTGCTTCCCCTTGCAGTGCTGCCAGCTTTTCCTCTTTCCCCCTTCCAGCTGCATTGCAGAGGGATTGGTTCTAGTACATGTGCCACTTCCATCTGCTGTCTGGGCCCCCCTGTGTGCCCCTTTCCCCCTGCAGCGCTGCTGGCTTCCATCTCCTCTCCATCCGGGGAGCTGGATGTTTCAGGATGGAGAGCGGGGAAAGGGGCCGGTAAATATGTCATTTTCTGGCCCCTTCCTTTCCTGAATGAACACAGTCAGCGATCAGTAACCAATCAATTCTGTGTCCATTCCTTGCTGAAGCATAGTAAATAAGCAGGAAGCCTCAGAACGTTTCCTATTCATTCATTTGTGTAGCTGAGGTTGCAGAGAAAGGGTCTAATAACTCTATGTCCTCTGTCACTTTTGACTGGGGGAGGGGGGGCCCTGTCAGGTAGGCTGTATGGGGCCCAGTGATTTCTAACAGCAGCCCTGATCCTATGGCAAACTCAAGGAGTGCACACTCAGCAAAAATCTGGAGATCCTGACAGTAGCAGCACTTCTTGTTTCAGGCTGACAACACTAAGCCACTGCCACTCAATTAGAAGCATTTTTGTAGGCCTGCCGTGTGTTCTTCAGTTGACCATTAGGCTGTCGGTCAAATGCCGCGTACACACGATCGCACATTCCGACAACAATATCCTTGATTTATTTCCAACGGATGTTGGCTCAAACTTGTCTTGCATACAAACCGTCACACAAATGTCGTCTTAAATTCCGAACGTCAAGAAAGCAGTGACGTACAAGATGTACAACGAGCCGAGAAAAATTAAGTTCAATAGCCAGTGCAGCTCTGGCATGGAAGCATGCATGGAATTTTTGTGTGTTGGAATTGTGTACACACGGTCGGAATTTTGTTGTCGGAAAACTTGAGAACCAGCTCTCAAAGTTTTGTTGTCGGAAATTCTGACAACAAATGTCCGAAATTCCGACAACAAATGTCCGATGGAGCCTACACACGGTCGGAATTTCCGACAACAAGCTCACATCGAACATTTGTTGTCAAAAATTCCGACTGTGTGTACGCGGCAAAAGTCTATCAAATAGGCAACCCTATGGTTAAACTCAAGGACTACACACAGAAAAAATATGGAGATCCTGCCAGTAGCCCACTTCTTGCTAAAGGCTGACAACACTAAGCCACTACCTTGTGTTCTTATTCACTTGGCCATTTGGCTGCCAAAGACTATCAAATAGGCAACCTTAATGCCAACTCAAGGAGTGCACACCAAGCAAAAGTCTGGAGATCCTGCCAGCAGCAGCACTTGCCACTGCCACTCAAGTAGAAGTACTGTTGTCAACCTGCCGTGTGTTCTTCTTCAGTTAGGCTCCATTGGGCTGCTCGTCAAGTCTATCAAATAGGCAACCCTACGGCCAACTCAAGGAGTGCACATCCAGCAAAATTCTGGAGATCCTGCCAGTAGCAGCACTTCCTGTTGCAGGCTGACAACACTAAGCCACAGCCACTCAGATAGAAGCAGTGTTGTCAGCCTGCCACGTGTTCTGTTCTTCTATAGTTGGCCATTGGGCTGCCGGTCTATCAAAGTCTATCAAATAGGCAACCCTACAGCCAACTCAAGGAGTGCACACCCAGCAAAATTCTGGAGATCCTGCCAGTAGCAGAACTTCCTGTTGCAGGCTGACACCACTAAGCCGCTGCCTCCCAAATTGCAGCAGTGTTGTCAGCCTGCCACGTGCTCCTCTTTAGTTGACCATTGGGTTGAAGGTCAAAGTCTATCAAATAGGAAACCCTACGGCCATCTCAAGGAGCGCACCCCCATCAGTGGCTGTTCCCAATTGTTTATCTTGACAGGTGTGCTTTCATATAAAGTACACTTATCCTGCCCGCCTGGCCCCGCTAACGAAGGAGCACACACCAGCCGCCCACTCCTACTACTTTGTGGTAGACGCACAGGAAGCCGGGGGACAAATCACGACATTCCATCAGTGATTCATCGCTTCAATCTGGCCGTGCATAAGAAGCGTTAATCTGAGAAAGAACAGCGAGACCCCTCTCCCCACCAGCGCGTCGCTGATGACCGTCTGCAATCAGCAGATTGCAAGCCGGGCAAACGGCTGCTACTTGCGGGAGCAAATCTGTTGTTATTCCCACCGTCAGATGGGCTACGCTGAGACTCCCTGGGTTACTCTCGTTTACTCCAGGTGGTCTGGAGGCGTACGCATTTCCTGTTATAATCTGCCCGTGGAAGGACGCGTCTGCATTCACTTGGTCACCATGCTCGTTATCAGAAATGAAAAAAAAAAATGCGTGTTTTATACTCCGGAGCAATGAGTGACTTGGGAATTTCTCTGGCATAAATATCAGCCCACACTCTCGATTAGTAATTCACGAATATGATTCAGCCCATGCCAAGGCAGCGCCGGCCTGTTTTGTACACATTCCAAGCAAAAGATTTCACATGCCGTGATTTTCTACAAAACACAACGCGCTGCTGAAATCTGCCTTATATAACATCAATGACAGATTTAACGAGGAGTTCATGTATCCGGAAAAGTCTGTCTATGCTTATTTACTTGCATTTTGCTCTTAAAGAAAAAAAAAAAGCCACTTTTTATTAAAGTGCACCCAAGCCCTAAAAAAATAAAGTAAAAAATGTAATATACTGCAGTTTACTAGTCCTTAGAAGTGATGACTGTATTAGTCTTCTTTTTCATTCTTTTTTTCTTTATTTTCACCTGGTGATTCTACAAATAACACATTTGTTGTCCCTGTGTGTCTACACCCATTTCTCCACTGTATCTATGGAGGCAGCCATGGATGTCACCCAGAACATCATACTCTAATGCCGCGTACACACGAGCGGACTTTACAGCGGACTTTGCCCGGCGGATTTTTCGACGTACTTTACGACGGACTTTCTGAATGAACGGACTTGCCTACACACAATCCACCAAAGTCCGTCGAATTCGTATGTGATGGCGTATGACCGGACTAAAACAAGGAAGTTCATAGCCAGTAGCCAATAGCTGCCCTAGCGTGGCTTTTTAGTCCGTCGAACTAGCATACAGACGGCGGACTTTTCGACCGGACTCGATTTCAACGGATAAATTTTAAACAAGTTTCAAATCTTATGCCGCGTACACACGGTCGGACTTTCTATCCTACTTGGTCCGGCACACTTTCCGACGGACTTTGTCCGCCAGGTGCGCCGGACTTTAAAACGGACGGACTTGCCCACACACGCCGGGACTTTCCGGCGGGCTAAGTCCGCCCGTCTTTCCGACGGACTTTCGCCGGAGTTCCGGCGGACTTTCAGAATGAACGGACTTGCCCACACACGTTCATTTTGAACGTGACTCAGGTGCGACGGGACTAGCAAAGGATGTCAATCTTGCCGCTTTTATCGGCGAGATTGACACCTTGCGAGCCCCGTCGCAGGGCATACCAGGCCCTTAGGTCTGGATTATAAAGGGAAGCCCCTACGCCGAAAAAACGGCGTGGGGTCCCCCCTGAAATCCATACCAGACCCCGATCCGAGCACGCAGCCTGGCCGGTCAGGAAAGGGGGTGGGGACGAGCGAGCGCCCCCCCCCTCCTGAACCGTACCAGGCCGCATGCCCTCAACATGGGGGTGGGTGCTTTGGGGGAGGGGGGCGCCCTGCGCCCCCCCCCCAAAGCACCTTGTCCCCATGTTGATGAGGACAAGGGCCTCTTCCCGACAACCCTGGCCGTTGGTTGTCGGGGTCTGCGGGCGGGGGCTTATCGGAATCTGGGAGCCCCCTTTAATAAGGGGGCCCCCAGATCCCGGCCCCCCACCCTATGTAAATGAGTATGGGGTACATGGTACCCCTACCCATTTACCTAGGAAAAAAGTGTAAGTAATAAAACACTGCACAGGTTTTTAAAATATTTTATTAAACAGCTCCGGGGGGGGGGGATCTTCCTCCGGCTTCGGGGGTCCCTCCGCTTCATCTTCTCCCGGTGTCCGGTTGGTTCTTCTCCGCTCTTCGGCCTCTTCTCCCGGTGTCCCAGGTCTTCGGCCGGCCCCTCCGCCGTCTTCATGTAGCTCTATTGCCAGCGGAGGTCCGGACTTCTGGGCTTCTTGGCTTCTCTTCTCTTTTCTTCTCTTCCTCCAGATGTTGACACGACGCTCTCTCCGGCTGGACTGGTCTCCGAGGGCTGCGTTGTGACTTATATAGGCGGAGACCCCGCCCCCTTTTGATGTCACAGTCCCTGGGCATGCTGGGACTGTGACGTTTTAGGGGGCGTGGTCGACCACGCCCCCTAAAACGTCACAGTCCCAGCATGCCCAGGGACTGTGACATCAAAAGGGGGCGGGGTCTCCGCCTATATAAGTCACAACGCAGCCCTCGGAGACCAGTCCAGCAGGAGAGAGCGTCGTGTCAACATCTGGGGGAAGAGAAAAGAAGAGAAGAGAAGAAGCCCAGCAGCTCAGAAGTCCGGACCTCTGCTGGCAAGAAAGCTACCTGAACACAGCAGAGGAGCCGGCCGAAGACCTGGGACACCGGGAGAAGAGAGCGGAGAAGAACCAACCGGACGCCGGGAGAAGATGAAGCGGAGGGACCCCCGAAGCCGGAAGAAGACCCCCGAAGCCGGAGGAAGATCCCCACCCCCGGAGCTGTTTAATAAAATATTTTAAAAATCTGTGTAGTGTGTTTTATTACTTACAATTTTTCCCTAGGTGAAGGGGTAGGGGGACCATGTACCCCATACTCATTCACATAGGGTGGGGTGCCGGGATCTGGGGGCCCCCTTATTAAAGGGGGCTCCCAGATTCCGATAAGCCCCCCGCCCGCAGACCCTGACAACCAACGGCCAGGGTTGTCGGGAAGAGGCCCTTGTCCTCATCAACATGGGGACAAGGTGCTTTGGGGGGGGGCGCAGGGCGCCCCCTCCCCCAAAGCACCCACCCCCCATGTTGAGGGCATGCGGCCTGGTACGGTTCAGGAGGGGGGGGCGCTCGCTCGTCCCCACCCCCTTTCCTGACCGGCCAGGCTGCGTGCTCGGATCGGGGTCTGGTATGGATTTTAGGGGGGACCCCACGCCGTTTTTTCGGCGTAGGGGCTTCCCTTTATAATCCATACCAGACCTAAGGGCCTGGTATGCCCCGCGCTCGCCGCAATAGGAAGATTTGTTTTTCCTATTGCAGCGAGCGCGAGATGCAATACCCTGCCCTCGTGTCGTATCTGGTCTGTCGGACCAGCCTACACACGAGCGGGCTTTCCGTCGGACCAGCGCACACGAGCGGACTTTCCGCCCGAAACTGAGTCCGACGGAAAGATTTGAAACTTTCTTCAAATCTAGGTCCGGCGGGCTTTTGGGAAGAAGTCCGCCGGAAAAGTCCGCCGCCGCCCACACACGGGCGGATTGTCCGGCACACTCTGGTCCGCCGGACCAAGTATGCCGGAAAGTCCGACCGTGTGTACGCGGCATAAGTCCGTCCAACTTTTGAGAAAACAAAGTCCGCTGGAGCCCACACACATCGAATTGTCCGACGAAATCCAGTCCGCCGGGCAAAGTCCGCCGTAAAGTCCGCTCGTGTGTACGCGGCAAAAGAGGTACTGAGAACTTTTAGAAGTGTAGTCAGATGTAGTAGAAACTTCAAACAAGCTCAATAGCTCAGGCAAGGCGGCTTCCAGACAGCAAGGCTTCCCTCGAAGGGCACCCAACAGTATCTCAAATCATAAAAATACAGCAAGGAGCCCGATAAAAGATTTAAAGACATGCACCAGCAGACAATTTTGTACACCTTAATATGTAATAAAGATGTAACAGATATGTGCATTTTTACAAAGTCTGAATCCAGCCTCAGAGTAATCTGATCCATAAGATCTAGAAATGCTTTACAAGTGATGTCAGAGGCAAATCATTATTACAACACCAGGGCTGATCATGTGATCAGCCAGTTCTTGTCTGGCCTACAGACAAATTACGGCCGGGTGGGACATTTATCGTTCCGGGTGGACATCCTCCCAGAATGAGCCTCGCGTCAGCCGGACACAGGCAATGACAGGTCACTGTACCGGGCCACTGCCGGTATTGTGTGATCACTGTGACCAATCACAGCAGATTACATGACAATTGTAAACAATGGATGGCTTCCATTCATGCCATTCATTGTGTACAATAATTGTATTGTCCATAAAGTGGATTGGTCACAGTGATCACATGGTACAGACAGGGCCGATCACACCCCATCTGTGCCATGTGATCACAGCTAATCACAACAATACACACTAAATACACACTAAATGAATCAATTTCATTTAGTAAAAATGGTTGCCTATAGCAGTGAAATTCACTGGTATAAGCAATCATAATGTGTAAAAAAAAATCCTGATCACCACTATGTTAACACTGTATTGCTCTGGTCACTGTGTGTTAAAACATTTGTAAAAAAAAAAAAAAGAAAATAAATGTAATAGAAAATAAAAAAAATAATATATATTTTTTTTGTTTTTTACATACTGTCACCAGTCAGTGTCCCTAAATACGGCCACGCCAGTTTTATGATGACGCTGTACTGTAGTGACAGCATGTCAGAATTTTTTTTTTTTTTTTTAAATCTCTTTATTTTCCAAAAAATTGTGACAAAAAATTACAACTTCAAAAAATTCACCATGCCTCTTACTAATACCTTGGTCTATGTACTTTCCAAAAACGGGTCATTTGGGGGATATTTGTAATGTCCTGGCATTTTCAGGCCTCAAGAAATGAGATAGGCCGTCAGTAAGGATGAGCTCAGGCATGTTCGCAACTAGCACGTGCAGAGCCCGCCAGGAAGTCTGCACTGCACAGCGTTAATCACAGGCAGTGAGACATTCCTCGATCTCTGCAGCCGCGCATCCGGAAAACGTCTCACTGCCTGTGATTAGCTCTATGCAGTGCCGACTTCCTAGCGGGCTTTGCACGTGCTAGTTATGAACACGCCTGAGCTCATCCTTAGCCATTAGTATGTCAGGATTGATATATTTTCAGATATGTAGGAAGGCCAGTATGGTGGCCTGAATTTATGGGAGGAGCCCGGGGGGTATTTAAGCAGCCCGCTCACCTGTGGTGCTTGTCGGTTTCCTGTGCGCGATATACGTCACTAGGCCGACTATTCCAATTCCAGCGTTCGCAAGTACTTGGCTCGCAAGTTCCCGCATTCGTGATCTCCGTGCCCGAGAGTTTTTGAAGTCCGCGTTTACCGATTCGTTCGCACCACGCATCTGGCTGGGCTGTCGCAGGTAGGGTCCCCTCTGATTTTTGTTTTTACGCACTTTTATGTCATGTCACTAAACCGTGATATCAGAATTACGAATCACTCGCAAATTTCACGAACGTAACCGCATGTGTATCACTCGCACTGTCGTCATGTTACCATTTCGCGTTATCTGAGGAAACCACAGCGACGCAAGCGTCGCTTCATTTCAGACAGGTCTAAATTGTTAAACATGTGTCAGTAGACAGCCATAGCGATTCGTAAATGCACAAATCTTATCGAACCACGTCAATTCGATACCAATCATTTCTCATTTCTGAAACATTTCTAAATACATTTCTAACATTTCAAACCATTTCAAATCATTTCTCATTTCAGTCACGTACCGCGCTCCGATTCGAATCCAGTCGCACCTAAAAGATGCACCGATTCGCTCCGGTGTGCCCCAGTAGTTACGGCCTCATTTCAGTACATGCTCCAGAGTCACGTCATTATCAGTCGCTTCGACTCACCGATTCGTACCTCTGTCATGGTTATCATTTCATTGCCACGTATCACGCTCCGATACGAATTCAGTCACATGGAAATGCACCGATTCGTCTCGGCGTGCCCCAGGTATTAGCCACATTTCAGTACATGCTCCAGAGTCCGATTCGTAGTCAGTCGCTACAGCAGCACGACCGATTCGCGCCTCTGTCATGGCAAACAATATGTTACACCTGCACTTACCGCGCTCCGCTTCGAATCCAGTCGCATCCTCCATGCACCGATTCGTTACGGCGTGCCCCAGGGCTCGGCCTCATTTCTGAAACATGCTCCAGAGTCTGGATCATAGCTAGTCGCAGATATCGGGCGACCGATCCTCATCTCTGTCATGGAATTGCTACCATTTCACTCCCACAGCGCATCACCGTTTCGAAACCAGTCGCATCCGAGATGCACCGATTCGTCACGGAATGCCTCAGTTGTTTCGGCCGTATCCATACCTATACCAGAGCTCGGTTCGTTGCCAGTCGCAAAATGCGGCACAACCAATTCGAGCCTCGGTCAAGGTAAACATTTCTCTCATTTCGTTTCATACTGCTCTCCGATTCGAATCCAGATGCATCAAACATGCACCGATTCGTCCCGGTGTGCACCGATGTTTTTTCAGTTGCCTCATTTCAGTACATGCTCCAGAGCCCGGTTCACGGTCGGTTCAGTCACGACACGACCGAGCCGGACCTCTGTCATGGAGTTCACTCATTTCATAAACAAGGCAAACATTTCAAATCATTTCATTGTCACAAGATTGCAAGCACCATACAAGTCATTGCTTCAAGTTAGTCAGCAAACCCTTCACGAATTATCACCTTTCATTTTCCTCCAGGTCAGTCAAAGTTCAGTAGGTCCACCCTGCACCAGGTTGGACGATATCCCCCCAGGTAAAAAAAAAAAAAAAAAAATGGGAGAAAATAAGTCGGGTAAGTATGACTCAGGGAATCAAAGAAAAAACTTGAAATTCATGTCACCCCCAATAGGTTACAGTCAACCAAAAAATAAGAGCTCAAAGACAGGAGATTCTCACCAGATCAACCATGTCTCAGGCCGGCAGCGAAGACTTCACGGCCCCTCTGTCACCTTCCCCGGTCTCAGAGAGCGGCAGCGTGCAGTCCCTCAGGGGATGGACTATCCCCAAACTGACGGCAGAGCTCAGACGCAGAAGTGTGCCCTTCCCCGCCACAGCGAGGAAAGGCGAGCTGTTCAAACTCCTCTTTCCCCCACCAGCAGCAGGACCCAGTACCCAACAGGCATCCCTCCAGTCAATATCTTCAGCCATCTCACAACTACACACGATGGTGTCATCCCTGTCTACCTCGGTCACAGACGTCCAAACCAGGGTGGCACTCCTGGAGGCTCGACCGGCCGCGGCCGACCCAACCGCAACCCAAACCTTAACACCCCTTCCTGCAGGTACCTCAGGCTGGAGCCCCATTGTCTACCCCTCCCATTTGGTTCCAACCAGCATCAGGAAGGACATTTTGGATGGCAGGGACATCAACCTGGCCTCTCTCCTTATTTCTGTGCACGATCTGGCAGAAAATAAGGCCTACTCCTGGGGTGACATATCGGTGGTCCTTAAAGCCAAAGACCCCAGATTGAACCGCAAGTTATCTGTCCCAGAATTTACCTTGGCCTTTGGCATGCTGAGAGACGTCCTATGCTCAGCCGCCCCCAGCAGAAGGGAAGAGCTGGACTTGTACCTCCATACGGTAGTAGACTTGGGCTACAAGTATGGAGGATTTTCCTTTTACGACTACCACCGTTCCTTTTCCGCAAAGGCTGCTGCCAGACTCACACAGTTCCAAACAACAACAAATTGGAGTCTCATGGACACAGAGCTCTTCTGCCGCCATTTTGCCAGCTTACGCTCACCCCTGTGTGCGATTTGCCAGTCCTCCACCCACACTGCCACCTGGTGCGCCAATGCGGCAATCAGAGGTCCCTTCGAATTTCCCTCTACCTCCGGTGCACTTCATGGTCAGTCGCCCCCTGAACAAACGCCTCAGGTGGACAAATTCGGACGCCCAGTCCGAACCGTGGGAGGGGCAGCCATCTGCAATAGGTACAATTACGGGTCCTGCAACTTCAGTCAGTGCCGCCTACTCCACATCTGCACCTTATGCAGATGCGCACCCAAGAAACTTGTGCGAAGTCAAACAACAGAAGAGGGCATGACTAAGCCGGATCAACGTCTTATGGCTAGGACTCTACCTCACCTCACATCCCACCCCCTCCCTGGCCACCTACCTTATCCAGGGCTTCACAGTAGGCTTTCACACCGGCCTCATTTCACTACCCCACAGTACTTACGAATGTGGGAATCTTCGTTCAGCAGCCATTGACGAACAAGCCATAGATCGGCTCTTACAAGCAGAAGTAGACCGAGAGTACGTTATAGGCCCATTCACTCAGCCCCCTTTCAGCACTTGGAGAGTCAGCCCTATTGGGCTTGTCATGGGCAAATTCACAAATAAATTACGTTTGGTGTACGACCTGTCTGCGCCTCATTCTTCCCACATCCCCAGTCTCAATTCCCTGATCCCCTCCGAAGAATTCTCCCTAAAATATTCCTCCGTGGACATGGCAATACAAGCAGTCATCAAAGCAGGTACAGGTGCCTGGCTCTCCAAAGCCGACATCTCGGATGCCTTCAAGCTCCTGCCCATCCACCCATCCCTTTGGTGCTGGCATGGCATCAAGTGGAAGGAGGCATATTATTTTTACACAAAACTGACCTTCGGTTCGAAGAGTAGTCCTTGGCTCTTCGACACATTCGCTCAGTCCCTTGCTTGGATACTGTTACACAAGGGTCAATGCCAAGAAGTCATCCATTACCTGGACGACTTCCTACTAATAGAACCTCCCTGCAAGCCCCCAGGAGACCTCGACAAACTCAGAGTGATATTCGGAAATCTCAATGTTCCCATCGCCGAGCACAAAGTCGACGGCCCAGCACACATCATCACCTTTCTCGGGGTCAACTTAGACACCTGCGCTATGCAAGCCAGTCTCCCCCTCGACAAACTAACCCGCATTAGGGCGGTCCTTCACAAATTCACCCACACCAAGGGCTGTACCAAAAAGCAGTTGCAATCTCTCCTGGGAATGCTTAATTTCGCCATGCGAATTATTCCATAAGGCCGCACCTTCGTGTCACGCCTGCTGAGATTCCTGTCAGAAACACAAGAGCCCGATCAGATCCTAAATCTAGACTCCGCAGCAATAGCGGACCTATCTATGTGGGAGGAATTCCTGTCCGCCTGGAATGGCATATCCCTATTTATACCCATGGTTTCGGCCCTGTCA
This sequence comes from Lithobates septentrionalis, assembly GCA_037952835.1. NCBI lineage: Eukaryota > Metazoa > Chordata > Amphibia > Anura > Ranidae > Lithobates > Lithobates septentrionalis. The sequence continues at coordinate 875,406 of JBBDGP010001332.1, forward strand.
CCCCAGGTGGTGACGGACGCTGCAGCCTCCACAGGTTTCGCGGCAATTTTTGGCCACCAATGGTTTTCAGGACCCTGGCCTCAACAGATAGTGTTGATACCCGGCTTTATTCGAACATCTTCCCTCTTCGAACTCTATCCCATAGTGGCAGCTGCGCAACTCTGGGGCCACCATTGGACAGGGCAAACCGTAGTCTTCACCACCGACAATCAGGCCACGGCAGACATCATCAACAAAGGCAGGTCCAAGTCCCTAGCAGTCATGTCCTTCCTGCGCAGATTGGTACAACTGTCTTTACAGCATCAGTTTAACATACACTGTGCATTTATTCCAGGCAGATACAATTTAGCACTGTCACGTTTTAACTACACCTCCTTTTTCAAACAGGTTCCCGAAGCCGAACCAGTGTCGGCCCCTATCCCTGTCTGGTCACAGCTGACCCTGGACTAGTTCAACATTTACACGGAGCAACGCAGCTCATCAATCATTCACTCTCTCATAACACACTCAAAGCCTACCAGACAGCTTGGAAGGCGTTCAATAAATTTCTCACATCCTGCCGTAAAGGACCAACAGATGTCAAACAGGTACTGGCCTTCACTTCATACTGCCACACTCAGCTGGCCTTATCTTACAATACCATTCGGCTATACCTAGCCGGCATACAACATTCTTGACGCTTGAAGACCCCACAAAATCTTCACTGTTCTCATCACACGCTATACGAGCCATCCTAAGGGGCATTCAGAAACAACAACCAGTCATCAGCACCAAGCGCTTACCCATTACGGGGCCCATCTTCAGGGACATATCGACTATTCTGGCTACTTCGCCATTCGGTCTGCTCCCCAGCACGGTCCTACAAGCAGCCATATATTTGGCTTACTACGGGTTCTTGCGACCTGGCGAATTCACCTATAACAACCCCACAGACCAAGTACTATGCAGACGACACTTGCTTCGCTACCAAGACCATTTCATCCTTCACCTCGAGGTCTCTAAAACCCAGCAAACAGGCTCTGGAGTGGACATTCACCTCTACAAAACCAATAACAGCTGGTGTCCAGTCACCGTACTCAACCGTCTCCTGTCACTCCTGCCTGAACAACTGGACACCAGTCCTCTTCTACCATTCCCAGTTAAACCCTTAAGCGCCTGTCAGTTTGTAAAACACATAAGGATACTTCTCCGCAATCTTCACCTTAACCCCAGTCAGTATTCCGGACACTCCTTTCGCATCGGAGCAGCCTCCGCAGCATCCCGCCACGGAGTTCCAGACCACGTCATCAAAAGACTAGGCAGGTGGAAATCAGCCTGCTTCGCCCGGTATATCCCCAATCCTCAAGTAGAGATGGCACAGGCATTCTCCAAATTGGCTCAATGAATAACTGAAAACCAATAAAATATTATACCCCTACCTGAATGTTTTTGCCCCCTTATTTTGGCATACCGGTCATTGAACCAAGGCACACTTTCAGGTCCATTTCATATGGTAAGTCCACACTTCCAGGTCTATTTCTGATGGTAAGTCTTATCTTAACTATAAATGTTATCTATGTCCATATCGGACATAGGGCTCCAACCATAAGTAGGAAGGCCAGTATGGTGGCCTGAATTTATGGGAGGAGCCCGGGGGGTATTTAAGCAGCCCGCTCACCTGTGGTGCTTGTCAGTTTCCTGTGCGCGATACCCACCCTCCCATCCCCATTTCACAGCATTTCTCAACTATTCATTTCTCTTTACAGAATAATCATTTCTTAAACCAGGGTATGCCCCCTTATTTTGGCATACCGGCCATTAGACCAAGGCACACTTTCAGGTCCATTTCATATGGTAAGTCCACACTTCCAGGTCTATTTCCGATGGTAAGTCTTATCTTAACTATAAATGTTATCTATGTCCATATCGGACATAGGGCTCCAACCATAAATATACCATAGTTTGTGGACTCTAAAGTATAAGTTTGCCACACATTAAATAACTGATTTGGGTTATTTTCACCAACGAAATGTAGAATATAGTTTGGCCTACATTTATCAAGAATGAATATTTATTTGCAAAATTTTATAACAGAAAGAAATACAGTTTTTTTCTTTGTTTTTTTTTTTTTTTTACATTTTCAGACTTTTTTTTAATTGTTTAGCAAAGAATAAAAAATACAGGGGTGATTAAATACCATCAAATAAGCTATAATTGTGGGAAAAAAAAATGATAAAAGTTTCATATGGGTACAGTGTTGCATGACCTCGCAATTGTCGAGTCAAAGTGTGAAAGCGCTGAAAGCTGAAAATTGGCCTGGGTAGGAAGGGGTTGAAAGCGTCCAGTATTAAAGTGGTTAAACAGACCGTTCCATTTAACACAAATTTTTCATCAAGTAAATCAGTATACACAGAATACAAGCAATAAAGCTGGCCGTGTGTACTAGTAGTATTTTGTATAATTTATTTCTTTTATTTTTTTTTGGAAATGTTCAATTTTCTTATAACTAATATGGTCAAATCAACATTTGTTTTTAACTGTATTTATACAAAAATTCTAATGCCGCGTACACACGATCGGAATTTCGGCCCGCAAAAGACCGATGAGAGTTTTTCGTCGGAAAATGCGACCGTGTGTATGCTCCATCGGACTTTTGCTGGCTGAATTCCAGCCAGCAAAAGATTGAGAGCAATTGTGGCAATTCCGACGCGCAAAATTCCTACGCATGTCCGGAAACAATTCGACGCATGCTCGGAAGCATTGAACTTCATTTTCTCGGCTCGTCATAGTGTTGTACGTCACCGCGTTCTTGACGGTCATAAGTTCAGCGAACTTTTGCGTGACCGTGTGTATGCAAGGCAAACTTGAGCGGAATCCCGTCGGAAAAGCCGTCATATCTTTTTCCAACGAGAAGTCCGATTGTTTGTACGCGGCATATGGAGCAGGATGGAAATTTTTTCTCATACAAATGAAATTCTAATGCAGCGTACACACGATCGGACATTCCGACAACAAAATCCTGGATTTATTTCCGACGAATGTTGGCTCAAACTTGTCTTGCATACACACGGTCGCACAAATGTTGTCGGAAATTCCGAACGCCAAGAACGTGGTGACGTACGACAAGCCGAGAAAAATGAAGTTCAATAGCCAGTGCAGCTCTTCTGCTTGATTCCAAGCATGTGTGGAATTTTGTGCGTTAGAAATGTGTACACACGATCGGAATTTCCGACAACAGATTGTCGGAAAATTTGAGAACCAGCTCTCAAATTTTTGTTGTCGGAAATTCCGACAACAAATGTTCGATGGAGCCTACACACGGTCGGAATTTCAGACAACAAGCTCACATCGAACATTTGTTGTCGGAAATTCCGACCGTGTGTATGGGGCATTACTGTGAATGTGGTTTTGGGTCGGGAAAAATCATACCTATTGTAATGAAAGTTGTTTAATACAGCTGGCATTTCATTGAAATAGCAGCTCTGGATAAAATATTAAGGACTTTTGAATTAATTAGCTGACACAATGATGGCTAGAGAAGGTTTTGACGAAAATTTTTATACAAATGTACGAAATTCCAGTAGTGCACGGCTAGCTTAGGAATTTGCAAAAAATGTGAGCTAAGTCGGATAGTTGTTTTACTTTCAGCCATACTGGAGTTTAATTTATGGACTTCCAATAAACATATTAGGAAAAGTTGTATGAAAACAAAATTAGGAAGCCTGCTGTACCCAGTCCCACGGATACTTTGCCCACTTAGGATTTTTCGATCGAGGCCTGGATGACTCATACTTTATCTTTTCTGGAATGGAAATAGTTAGTGGGATCACCTTTAGAAGGTAAGGTATCAGGAGCTAGGAACTGGCCAATGAGGTGGGGTGGGCCCCGTAAGGCGGGGCCACGGGTTAATTGTAGGCGATAAAGGAAATATGTCTCAGCTAGAACAAAGGGCTCTGTATCAATCGCTTTGGACAATGTTTCGGGAATTTGGGGAGTTTCCAGGATAAAATAATACTAAAAAAAAAAAATTCACTGAATCATTCAATGAAAATTTACAGCACTGCTTTATTGTGTGCTTTATATACATTTTATTTATTTTAATTTGTTTTTGCAACAGCCAGATGAACTCTTCAAAAAGCATTAATTTCCCTTTTGAACATACTGCAGGGACAGTCATTTTTAAGGGGCAAATACTGGAATAATAAATCGTAAGAGGACTGTGATGCCAGTGATCTCTAGCAGTTTCATGTAAGAGGTCATCATTCACCAACCCCGTCTGTAGCATTCCTGCAGTCTCTGACAATCTTTTGTCGTTTTCATACTGTCTCTGACCATCTCCTGTTCGTTCTTACAGTCCCTGACATCTCCTGTAGCATGCCTGCAGTCCCTGACATTTCCTGTAGCATGCCTGCAGTCCCTGATCATCTCCTGTAGCATGCCTGCAGTCCCTGATCATCTCCTGCCACATGCCTGCAGTGCCTGACCATTTCCTGTAGCATGCCCACAGTCCCTGACCAGCTCCTGTAGCATGCCCACAGTCCCTGACCATTTTCTGTAGCATGTCTGCAGTCCCTGATCATCTCCTGTAGCATGTCTGCAGTCCCTGACCATCTCCTGTAGCATGTCTGCACATGTCTGCAGTCCCTGACCATCTCCTGTAGCATGTCTGCAGTCCCTGACCATCTCCTGTAGCGTGTCTGGACATGTCTGCAGTGCCTGACCATCTCCTGTAGCATGTCTGCAGTCCCTGACCATCTCCTGTAGCATGCCTGCAGTCCCTGACCATCTCCTGTAGCATGTCTGCACATGTCTGTAGTCCCTGACCATCTCCTGTAGCATGTCTGCAGTCCCTGACCATCTCCTGTAGCATGTCTGCACATATCTGCAGTCCCTGACCATCTCCTCTAGCATGTCTGCAGTCCCTGACCATCTCCTGTAGCCAGCCTGGGACAAGGTCATCTATAGCCCAGGGCAAACATGTCAAACTGCGCCCCCCAGGATTCATGAGCATTATGTGTCAGCAAAATTCCCCCCACAAAAACCTTGAGCACTAATCTGCATGCTTACCCTCTACGCATAAATTCCTCCCTCCTCCCAGTACAAATCTGCCCCCTCCCCCCCGGCTGAAAGCCCCACTCTCAGCACAAATCTTTGCCCCCCATGCCCCAAATTCCCCCAGCTCAAATGCCCCCCCCCCACCAAAAAAAACCAATTCACCCCTCCTAGCACAAATCCTCTTCCCCTAAAATTTCCCCTCCCAGTACACATCTTGTCTCCCCACTTCAACCCCCCCCCCAGCACAAATATTCTTCCCCCCATTCCCCCTCCCAACACAAATTCCCCTAGATCGCCACTCTTAGTACCCCCTACTCAAACTATACTTAACCCCAAATTCGTCTTTCCATCACAAATCCCCTAACCCCAAATCTCCTTGTGACGCCCCCCCCACACCTTACATGATACCACAGTGCCCAGGGCAGCTGTCTCTCCTGCCCACCCCTTGTCCCGACCCTGCTTGTAGCATGCCTGCAGTCTCTGACCATCTCCTGCAGCATGCCTGCAGTTTCTTGTCATCTCCTGTAGCATGCCTGCAGTCCCTTTCCAACTCCTGTAGCATGCCTGCAGTCCCTGACCATCTCCTGTAGCATGCCTGCAGTTCCTTACCAACACCTGTAGCATACCTGCAGTCCCTGACCATCTCCTGTAGCATGCCTGCAGCCCCTGACCATCTCCTGTAGCATGCCTGCAGCCCCTGACCATCTTCTGTAGCATGTCTGCAGCCCCTGACCATCTCCTGTAGCATGCCTACAGTTCCTGACCATCTCCTGTAGCATGCCTGCAGTCCCTGACCATCTCCTGTAGCATGCCTGCAGCCTCTGTTCATCTCCTGTAGCATGCCTGCAGTCCCTGACCATCTCCTGTAGCATGCTTGCAGTCCCTGACCATCGACCATCTTCTGTAGCATGCCTTTGACCATCTCTTTTAGTATAAATGTGATCTCCAACCATCTCCTGTAGTATCCCTGCAATCTCTTACCATATTCTGTAGCATGTCTGCAGTCTCTGGCTATCCCTTGTAGCATGTCTACAATTTCTTATATTCTTCTGTAGCATGTATGTAGTTTCTGGCCATCTCCTGTAGTATGCCTGCAGTCTCTGACCCTGCAGGTCCTGATTATCCATTGTGGAAAGCCAGCAGTTCCTGTGAACCTCCCATATATCTGCTTGAGTTGATGTCCGAGTCACAGGGGAAAAGAGTACCGGAGTCGGGTAAGCCTGCAAGGAGTGGAAGCAGTGTGCCTGTAGGGGAGATAATACCTGTGGCCATTAAGGGAGACAACACGGTTGTGCCGGTTAAAGCCAGTGCCAAGCGCAACTATCTCGCAGCCGAAGAGTGCTCCACCATAACCAATACAGACATCCCCTCTGATGGATTATCTGAATTGTTTTCAGACACTTTATCCTGGATGGGGAAGTGGAGTGACAGTGATGAGGAGCAAATGTGTGATATAGAAGAGGATGAAGTTCCCTCTGCTACTGCCGCTAGTGTCAAAATTGAGCTGTCTGCCAATGCAGCTCCATTGGTATGCATTACTAACTCTTTTGAGGAGGATTGGTGGGCTTGATGGTTCCCCAAAGCTCGCCATACCAAGTAAACGCCGTAAATAAGTCTGATTGCAAGCCAGATGTTGTTGCTGGGTACCCAGTTCAGGGTGATCCAGACACATTGGTCCTACCCAGGTATGGAGACCCTAAGACCTTGCCCAGGCTGTCCAAGGTGCAACGAATCATCATAAAGAAAGTGGCTGAGGAATACGGGTACCTGTATCCCTACATACCGGCTCACCTAGAAGAAGAAATTCTGGATAAAGAGACCCAATGAGTAGATGAAGCTGTGCGCAGTTTCCTCTGGATCCCTCTACAGGTAGAATTTCCGAAGCTGTCACCGAAAGTTGCTGAGAGATATCTTTCAGTATTGGGGCTATGGCCGTAAAATCAATCTGGACAGTGTAATTATTCGTAGGCCAGACAAGAAGGACATTAAATACTTCATCACTATGGTAAATACAAAAGGAGATTTGAAGTTGCCAGATCCCAGATTCTACTGGTAAATTCGATGGAATTGTATCTGTTCACTAAACCCTTGGATTACAAATGTGTGCAGTGTGGAGTCAAGGACACTATGCTGGAAACCACTTCACTTTTGAAGAAAATCTTATTGCTAGTGGAGAACATTCCTGCTGGCTGAGCTGTTGTTGGACTGAATGCTGCTGGCGAATACAGGGAGTGCCCACTTGAGTCATGCTGGCCAATGCTCTGAAAGTTGCCAGTGTGCCTCCCTCTGAAAAGTAATCTGTTGATGTGACGTTCGGCAGGTTTGCTCCTCAACTAATGAGGAAGTCTTACTCAGTCCCTGGCTGTCATGCGGACAGGCTGAGGCTACTATTGCAAGGGGACCTGTGTCCCAGAGTGCGGTCTCTTGCACCATGGCCAGGCTGCTTGTTGTCTGAATGCAGCTGTGCCTTTTGTCCCTGGAGTTACCCTTAAAGAAGAAAGGGAACTGCTGGAAAATGTTGTTCTACCTCACATAAAACAACTTTGATGGACTGTGAAATGTCAAGGACAGTGGGGTATTTAGCTAGTTAGGTAGTATGAGCTGTGGCAAAGGGGCAAATTCTCAACTTACAATTGAATGATGGACTGATCAATGTACCAGGACTGTTCTTATGCTGGTCATCAGGTGGCGTGAGTGGCGCTGACCTGAATAAACCTCTATTCATGTTATAAGTAATTGATAGAAAGCTCTATTTGTGTGAAAAAAATTATATCAACTCCATGCTGGTACAGATTTGCATTACCGCACAATTGCCAGTTAAAGTAGCATAGTGCGAATAGCAAAAAATGACCTGGTCACGGAGAAGGGAAAAAATCTTCCGGAACTGAAGTGGTTAGAATGCAATCAGTGTAAGCACCCAAATTTGACCAACCTTTTGCACTACACTCCAGCTGAGCTCTTACTCCCAGAAGGAGAAGCAGCACTAAAAGCCAATTATCTGTGCTATTGTTGTACTTATGTGCTAGCCATTGACTTGTTAATAGGTGAGGAGAGCAGAGTAACAGAGAGCTCGTCAGTCTGCTGATTCTCCTTTCACTGTCCATTCACAAGCTGGGGAGGGGCAAGACCAGTAGATGTTACTAAACTGCAGCAAAGAAAAATTAGGTCTGCTGCCCTGCCAGACAGGGCTGTGCCATGTTGTAGAACTGCACTGCATGCAAAAAATCTGATGACTGGATGGACAGAAATACAAGTACTTTGTCAGATAAAACATATCATATATACAGTATACTGTACATTCAGCCATTCAAATCATTCAGTTTGTGTATTTATTGGGGTTCAGTAGGGGGACGAAGCTGAATAATTCAGCAGTAAACAGTATTCAGCAGTTTTGGGAGAACTAATGATTTCAGTTTCTTTACATTATTTTTTTAACGGGAATAAATATGTTTATTTCAGGGCTTGGGCCTTGTTTTGTGCTTTCTGGGTCACCATTACCTGGTTACAAATTTTTTCACATATGGACAACAAGTTTTGGAACTTCGAAAAATGCAACAATAGACTTCTGTAAGTTAGCTCTTATTTTTGGCAGATCATGCTGCCAATGAGAGGTGTGAAAGTTTAGTGTAGCTAATATCTATAATTACGTTATAATTTCTCTGTGAATTTTCCTGACGGCGCGTCCCTATATGTGTAAAAATTCTTACCGTCTCTCTCCCCATCGATCGCCCTATTAGCATTCTGTCTGCGAGTAGCCATCTGCATTTGCATATGACTGAAAATGAACTATACATTTTCTTTATCTCACTATGAAGTTGTCTGAGAGCGCAAAACAAGTGAAAGAAGAAAAAAAAAAGCAAAAAAGGTTTATTTGCTACCCTGAGGCATAACATTTAACCATTTCATGAGCACTGGTAATTTGTGCTTGCACAACCAGAGCTATAACTTGCAAAAAGGTTTTTCTTGCATTTCTATAAAATGTGTAAAAATATATTTTTTAATATATGTATATATATTCTTTTAAAAATGTATTTCTCTGCCTCTAATGCCGCGTACACACGAGCGGAATGTCTGACAGAAAAAGTCAGACGGAAGCTTTTCATCGTATATATTGATCATGTGTGGGCCTCATCTGACAATTTTTTTTTTTAGAAAAATCTGACGGACCTAGAAATGGAACATGTTCTAAATCTTTCCGATGGACCCAATTCCTATCGGGGAAACCGATCGTCTGTATGCTGGTCCGACAGACCAAAAACAACGCATGCTCTGAAGCAAGTACGAGACGGAAGCTATTGGCTACTTGCTATTGAACTTTCTTTTTCTAGTCCCGTAGTTTTTGTTGTACGTCACCGCGTTCTGGACGGTCGGACTTTGGGTTGACCGTGTGTAGGTAAGACCGCTTGAATGGAAGTCCGTCTGAGTTCTGTCAGAGAAACCGACGGAGTTTATTACGACGGCTAAACCGGTCGGGTATACGTATACATACGTATATAAGTTGTTATAAGACAGTAGTGTTTTTTTCCTATTGCCTTGTATGATGACAACTGTCATTTCACAGTGATAATCAGCTGGGAATATATGCCGTTTAACTCAGTTCCTATAACTCAGCATGCTCTTTTCAGAGTGGTGGGCTCTAGCTCTAATTCACAGGGGTTGTGTTATAGGGCGTACACACGGTCGGACTTTGTTCGGACATTCCGACAACAAAATCCTAGGATTTTTTCTGACGGATGTTGGCTCAAACTTGTTTTGTCTACAGACGGTCGCACAAAGTTGTCGGAAAATCCGATCGTTCTAAACGTGGTGACGTAAAACACGTACATCGGGACTATAAACAGGGCAGTGGCCAATAGCTTTCATCTCTTTATTTATTCTGAGCATGCGTGGCACTTTGTCCGTCGGATTTGTGTACACACGATCGGAATTTCCGACAACGGATTTTGTGGTCGGAAAATTTTATCTCCTGCTCTCCAACTTTGTGTGTTGGAAAATCCGATGGAAAATGTCCGATGGAGCCCACACACGGTCGGAATTTCTGACAACACGCTCCGATCGGACATTTTCCTTCGGAAAATCCGACCGTGTGTACGGGGCATTAGAATTAGGGTTGCCACCCGTCCGGGATAAACCCAGACCACCTGAAATCCGTATACATTATTCAGACCCAACTGTGGCCCCCAACTTAGGCGTGCACAACCTAATCACCCCGTACAGCGCAGATTCCCCCTGCTGCCCGGGTTGCGCACACCTATGCTCCCCAACCAACCAAGTACCCCCTCCCTCTCTTCTCTCTCCTGCCTCCGAGCGAGTGAGTACACTAAGGTAAGGGGGACTCAGATGTAAGGGGTACTCTACAGACTATGATGTACTGTAAGTGGGGCTTTGGGAACCCTGATTTAAGGGGAAATGCTGGAAACCCTGATGTAAGTGGGGGCTTTGGTGAGCAGAAACCCCCCTACAATAGAATTCCCTTTTACACCAAAGTCCACAGCATTCCCCCTTTAAAAACAAATTGCTGTGTGCCGCTAAAGTGTTGAGTTTGAAGAAAAGATGGCAGCACAGATGGTTGCTATTTATACATAGAGAATAGCAGTCTGTCTCTCCTGCATGATGGCTCACTCTCACTGCTGTGTTAGCTGGAAGGGCATGCTCCCTCCTGAGTGGTGGGCTGTAGTTCTAGTTCACAAGGGTTGTGTCAGACTGCTGCACAGGTTGCTGCTGCTTACACACAGAGCACAGCGGTCTGGCTCTGCTGCATGGGGGCTCACACACCCCGCTGAATGTTAGCTGGGAAGGCATGATCCCTGCTGAGTGGAGGGTTCTAGCTCTAATTCAGGCGGTAAGGCTACAGTAGAGAGGGTTGGTCGTTACACACAGAGCACAGTGGTCTGGCTCTGCTGAATGGTACTTGATGAATGTTCGCTGGGAGGGCATGCTCCTTGCCGAGTGGTGGGATCTAGCTTTAATTTGTAGAGAGTGTTTTGGACTACTGCACAGATGGTTGCTGCCTACACAAAGAGCACACTGGTCTGACTCTGCTGTATGGTGGCTCACACTCCTTGATGAATGTTAGCTGGGAGGGCATGCTCCCTGCTGAGTGGTGGGCTCTAGCTCTAATTTGTATGGGGTGTGTTAGACGGTTGCTGCCTATGCAAAGAACACAGCGGTCTGGCTCTGCTACATGGTGGCTCACACTCCCTGCTGAGTGGTAGGATCTAGATATATATCACAGGGGGTGTATAGCTCCCAATTGTCCCTGATTTCAAGAGACTGTCCCTGATTTGGAGAACTGTCCCTCTTTCCCCCTCATTTTGGTCTGATCTATATAGTTGCATATAAAATGCACTTTTTATTTTTCAAAAAGTGTTTCCCAGTGCTAAACCTTTCATCCAATTTCTAAATGGCTGCATTTGTACATTTTAAAAGCCAATATAAAGGAATTGTAGTGGTAAAAAAAAAAGTCCTTGTGGATTTAATTAACTTTTTTTTTGGTTAATTCTCCTTTAAAAGGGGTGTGGCAGGGGGCATGTCCTATGCCTATACATACGTTTGTTAGTCAACCTTGGGCATCTCCATACCATATGAATTAGGTCGCCAGTATCCAAACATCTAGGACATTTATCGTCCGGTCTTCGACCAAAGCTAAACAGTCTCTTGGGAGTGTAGTAAACCCTATGTATGAGAAATAGGTGCGATACCTGTTGCGATGGAGATATCGATATTAATGGGCTGGCCTTCAAAATTCCCTTCCACTGACTGTCCGTTATCTCTCCAACCTCCCCCGCCCATTTCTCCTTAATATCCAGGGTCGTACTCAGGTTAAGTAGCCTTTCGGAGATTTGACCATTTATTGATGCTATCAGACCCTTGGTGGTATTTGCTCCTATGATTCTATTTAAAAGAGGTATATTGCACCATTCTAATGGGGATTTACTGAATTGACAGTTAAGTGCATGCCTGATCTGCAGGTATGTATAAAAAGTGTTGTTTGGGATCCCGTATTCCCCCCTTAGTTCAGAGAAAGATTTCAAATTTTTGCCCTCGTATAACTGTACCAATCTGCTTATTCCGTGGCGAACCCATGTCCAGTTTTTTTCCACTGTAATCAACTCCCTCAGTTCCCTATTATTCCATATAGGCGAGAATTCCGTATGGCCTTCATATCCCATAATCCTCTTAGTAGCCCGCCATACTTTAAAGATCAATTTATGTGTTGGAGACCCCTCCTGAAATGTCCCCGCCTCTAATGCCTCTGCCAAAGACCCATATGGGGAATCATAGAGCATAACTTTCGCGTTGGGGTTCCCCAGGGCCTGACATTCACAGCCTCCCAGTTGTAGTAGCTGTGCCGCCAGGAAATAACTATAGGGATGTGGCACTGCCAATCCCCCTTCCCCAACCGGGCGCTGGAGTGTTTGCAATTTGATTCTTGCCTGCCCTTTCTTCCATATTAGTTCTCTAAATAGGGTTTCTATTTTTTTGAACCAACTCTTCCCAATCCAGACTGGGGAGTTGTGGAGTACATATAATAATTGTGGCAACCAGACCATCTTAATCAGATTGACTCTGCCTGCCAGGGATAAAGGGAGCTGACACCAAACCGCGCTTTTTCTTCTGAATTTTTCCAGCAGCGGGACTAGATTATCCACTATATATTGTGCCGGGTCAGATGAAATAATTATGCCCAGGTAACGCATCCTCTCCGCTACCCTCAACCTCGACATACCTCCCCCTTGGATATTATACGTTGAGTCTAATGGGAGCAACGTTGATTTCTCCCAGTTGACCACCAGGCCTGAAGATTTCCCAAATCTTTCCACTAGTTGTATTGCCTTTTCGAGGGATGGCCCTGTGTCCCCAAGAAAAATCAGCACGTCGTCAGCATAAAGTGCCACTTTTTCCCGCCTAATTCTCTCCCCAAATCCCTGTATACCAGACGAGTGTCTTATCGCCTCTGCCAGCGGCTCCATCGCTAGAGCAAATAGCAGAGGCGAGAGAGGACACCCCTGCCTCGTCCCTCTCTCCAGGGAGAACCACTCCGTATATTCTCTATTAATTTTTAACCTAGCTTTTGGATGACAGTACAGGGTCTTAACCCATTCGATAAATTTAGGACCAAACCCAAACTTCTCCAGTACCCACCAGAGGTATCCCCACTCCAGGCTATCAAACGCCTTGGCAATATCCAAAGCGAGGACCGCTCTGGAGCCTCCCACCTCCGCCGGTGACTGGAGGTTCAGGTAGGCCCTCCTGATATTAATACTAGTGGCTCTATTGGGGATAAACCCTGACTGATCCGGGTGCACCAGTTCTGATATGTATTTTTTTAGCCTGGTAGCCATTACCTTTGCCAATATTTTTATATCAGAACATAGTAGAGATATGGGTCTGTATGATGCTGCCTCAAGATGGTCTTTTCCCTCTTTCCTTATCAGGACTATATTGGTTTCAGTCATTGAAGGGGGCAAGGTACCATCCGTCGTCGCCCAGTTCAATGTCTTCAATAGTTCTGGAAGTAAAGCCTCTCCAAAATACTTAAAGATTTCCACAGGCAGCCCATCCGGGCCTGGAGCTTTCTGGTTCGGCATATCTGATACTGCTTGCTGTACTTCCTCTAGAGTTATAGGGGAGTCCAGACTAATCCTGTCGCTTTCAGAGAGACGTGGCAGATTAATACCCTCCGAAAAATTCTCTATCTCTTCTACTACCAGTTGCTGTTGCGATTTATATAGGTTACTATAATATTCAAAAAAACCCTTTTTAACCGTGGGGGAGTCTGACGAGATTACCCCCCCAGGGGACCGAATCGCTGCGATCGTTGAGGAGGGTGAATTAGTATCCGCTATTAATGCCAGTATACGGCCCACTCTTTGACCCTCCCCAAAATACCTCTGCCTCTGGAATAGTCTCTTATTTTCCGCGTTTTTAAGTGTATCCATCTTATATTCCTGCTGCTTATTTACCCATAACTCCTGTTTTTCTGGGCTTGGGTCCGCCACGTATTGTTTTTCTAGATTTAATAACTCTTTTCTAATCTGATTACCCTTATCTCTTGATTGTCGCTTAACCCGTGATATATGCTGTAAAAGGATACCTCTCAAAAACGCTTTTAAAGAGTCCCAGACCAACCCCTGCGACGCCGACCCTGAATTGAATTCCACAAAGTCTTTTATTTTTACAGATATTTCTTCTTTTTTTCCTATGATCTCCAACCATATGGAGTTCAATGCCCATATTCTCTCCTTGGGTCCATTACAGATGTTTATCGCCAGCGTCAGAGGAGAATGGTCTGACACCCCTCTCGGCATATACTCTATTTTTCCTAAAAGGGGAAGTACCCCCCTGTTTCCCACTAGGGATGAGCCGAACACCCCCCGGTTCGGTTCGCACCAGAACCCGCGAACGGACCGCAAGTTCGCACGAACGTTAGAACCCCATTGACGTCTATGGGACTCGAACGTTCGAAATCAAAAGTGCTCATTTTAAAGGCTAATTTGCATGGTATTGTCCTAAAAAGGGTGTGGGGACCCGGGTCCTACCCCAGGGGACATGTATCAATGCAAAAAAAACTTTTAAAAACGGCCGTTTTTTCGGGAGCAGTGATTTTAATGATGCTTAAAGTAAAAAAAAAAAAGTGAAATATTCCTTTAAATATCGTACCTGGGGGGTGTCTATAGTATGCCTGTAAAGTGACGCGTGTTTCCCATGTTTAGAACAGTCCCTGCACCAAATGTCATTTTTAAAGGAAAAAATCTCATTTAAAACTGCTTGCGGGTTTAATGTCATGTCGGGTCCTGGCAATATGGATGAAAATCAGTGAGACAAACGGCATGGGTACCCCCCAGTCCATTACCAGGCCCTTTGGGTCTTGTATGGATATTAAGGGGAACCCCGCACCCAAATTAAAATAAGGAAAGGTCCCTATATACTCTGAACAGCAGTATACAGGCGGTGCAAACAAGACAGGGACTGTAGGTTTGTTGTTAAGTAGAATCTGTTTGTAATTTTGAACATTTTTAACGTGTTTAGCTCCAGCCAAAAAATCTTTTCTAAGCTTTTTGGAAAACATAGGGAAGGGTTATCACCCCTGTGACATTTGTTTTGCGTCTTTCCTCCTCTTCAGAAGATTTCACCTCACTTTTTTGTCCCAATGAAAAATGTTTTTTGAAAATTTGGGTTTTTTTGTGGAACAAGGATTGGAAAGCATCAGTGGAAAGGAGAAATTGTTTTCCCATATTAACTCTTACATGAGAGAATTTCCCTTCCTAGGGGTAGATTTCATCTCACTTCCTGTTGTCTCCTTCCGTTTGCAAGTAGGAGTCGTTTGTAAGTTAGATGTTTGAAAGTAGGGTCCTGCCCTATATACTCAGCAGAAATTTGGGCCTTAGGTGTTGCTGTGGCCAAAACACTGTAAGCCCTCACAGGGCCCTGCTGTGAAATATTAGATCAAGAATTGTAATTACATGCCCCTGTTGAACAGGAGCTGAAAAATTAGGCCTTAGGCACTGGTGCTGGTGCCACAACACTGCAACCCCTCACAGACACTCTAGTTGGAACGCAGGAACGAGCCCTGCTGCAAAGTATTGCATCAAAAATTGTAATTACACGCCCCTGTTAGACAGGGGCAGAAAAATTGGGCCTTAGGCACTGGTGCTGGTGCCACAACACTGCAACCCCTCACAGACACTCTAGTTGGAACGCAGGAACGAGCCCTGCTGCAAAGTATTGCATCAAAAATTGTAATTACACGCCCCTGTTAGACAGGGGCAGAAAAATTGGGCCTTAGGCACTGGTGCTGGTGCCACAACACTGCAACCCCTCACAGACACTCTAGTTGGAACGCAGGAACGAGCCCTGCTGCAAAGTATTGCATCAAAAATTGTAATTACACGCCCCTGTTAGACAGGGGCAGAAAAATTGGGCCTTAGGCACTGGTGCTGGTGCCACAACACTGCAACCCCTCACAGACACTCTAGTTGGAATGCAGGAACGAGCCCTGCTGCAAAGTATTACATCAAAAATTGTAATTACACGCCCCTGTTATACAGGGGCTGAAAAATTGTGCCTTAGGCACTGGTGGTGGCGCCCAGAACCAAAAATGTTCTTACAAGCTATCAGCGTGATGATTGAGGAGGAAGAGGATAATTACTCAGGGATAGTCACTCAGCATCAGCATAGGCAGTCTTTGAAGGGATCTGAAAAAAATTATTCAGTTACATCAGCATCAGGTGCTTGGTAGCTGGTGGTGATCCAAGACTGATTCATTTTTATGAAGGTCAGCCGATCGACCGAGTCAGTGGACAGACGCACCCTGTGATCGGTTACCACGCCTCCAGCAGCACTGAATGTGCGTTCCGAAAGAACGCTGGATGCAGGACAGGCCAGTAGCTCAATTGCATACTGTGCAAGCTCTGGCCAGTGATCCATCCTCAAGACCCAGTAACCCAGAGGATTTTCGGTGGGAAAGGTGTCCAAGTCTGATCTTGCCCCTAGGTATTCCTGCACCATGTAAAACAGACGCTGGCGATGGTTGCTGGAACCAATCATACCTTGGGGCTGCGGACCAAAAAATTGTCTGAACGCATCGGTCAGACGGCCACCTTCTCCACCGCTCCTTCTTTGACTGACCGAAGCCTCAGCAACACGTTGTCCAGAAACAGGAGTTTGTAACCTCCCAGTCTCTGGGAACGCGTTGCACAGACCTTTCTGCAAGGCCTCCCGAAGATGTTTCATCCTCTGCTCCCTCTGCGATGGCAAGATAAGGTCCGCAACCTTACCCTTGTAACGTGGATCAAGGAGGGTTGCCAGCCAGTATTGGTCCTTCTCCTTGATACCACGAATACGAGGATCCTTACGCAGGCTTTGCAGGATCAGGGAGGCCATGCAGCGTAGGTTTGCTGAGGCATTCGGTCCGGAGTCCTCTGGGTCACTAAGGACAACAACGTCCGCAGCCACCTCCTCCCAGCCACGTACAAGTCCATGTGTTCCTTGGGACTGATCCCTTAAAGACTGCTGATGCTGAGTGCCAGGCTCCACCTCCATACTGACACAATCTTCCTCCTCCTCCTCCTCCTCCTCCTCGTCCTCTTCCTGTGTGATCGGCGGGCACGCAGGAACACTGTCTGGATAAAGGGGGCCTTGAGAGCTAAGGAAGTCCTCCTCTTCCTGCCTCTGTTCTGCCTCAAGTGCCCTGTCCATTATTCCACGCAGCGTGTGCTCCAACAGGTGGACAAGGGGGACAGTGTCACTGATGCATGCACTGTCAGTGCTCACCATCCTCGTGGCCTCCTCGAATGGTGACAGGACAGTGCATGCATCCCTGATCATGGCCCACTGGCGTGGGGAAAAAAAACCAAGGTCCCCTGACCCTGTCCTGGTGCCATAGTCGCACAGGTACTCATTGATGGCCCTCTGCTGCGTGTGCAGCCGCTGCAGCATGGCCAATGTCGAGTTCCACCTGGTGGGCATGTCACAGATTAGGCGGTTCTTGGGCAGGTTAAACTCCTTTTGGAGGTCCGTCAGCCGAGCACTGGCATTATATGACCGGCGGAAATGCACACAGACTTTCCTGGCCTGCCTCAGGACATCCTGTAAGCCCGGGTACCTGCCCAAGAACCGCTGCACCACCAAGTTAAGGACGTGAGCCAAACAGGGCACATGGGTCAGTTGTCCCTGTCAGAGGGCAGAGAGGAGGTTGGTGCCATTGTCGCAAACCACCATTCCTGCCTTAAGTTGGCGTGGCGTCAACCACCTCTGAACCTGCCCCTGCAGAGCTGACAGAACCTCTGCCCCAGTGTGGCTCATGTCCCCCAAGCACACCAGCTCAAGCACCGCATGGCATCTTTTGGCCTGCGTACTTGCGTAGCCCCTTGAACGCCTACGGAGCACCGCTGGTTCCGAGGAAGAGGCCATGGAGGAAGAAGAAGAGGAGGGGGTGGAGGAGAGAGGTGTGTCACAATCAGCATTTTGGAGGCGTGGTGGCGGAACAACCTCCAACACTACTGCACCTTGTCCTGCATCCTTCCCAGCTGCCAGCAGAGTCACCCAATGCGCCGTGAAACTTAAGTAACGTCCCTGTCCATGCCTGCTGGACCATGAGTCAGCGGTAATATGCACCTTACCGCTGACCGCCCTGTCCAGCGAGGCATGGACATTGCCTTCCACATGCCGGTAGAGAGCTGGAATCGCCTTCCGTGAGAAAAAGTGGCGTTTGGGTACCTGCCACTGAGGAACCGCACATTCCACAAACTCACGGAAGGGGGCAGAGTCTACCAACTGAAAAGGCAGCAGTTGAAGTGCTAGCAATTTTGCCAAGCTAGCATTCAACCGCTGGGCATGTGGATGGCTGGGAGCAAACTTCTTTCGGCGGTGCAGCAGCTGGGGCAGGGAAATTTGCCTGGTACAATCTGGCGTCGGTGTACCAAAAGCAGATTTCCCACAAGTACTTGGCTGTGACACACCTAATTCTACACCTTCATTCCTCTCACTGCAGGTCTCAGAGAGGACTGAAGGTCTAGTGGGGTTGGAAATCTCAGCTGATGAGGAGCAAGGAGAGATCCTCTTTGTTCTTTGGTGTGGGTCTTTTAGATATGCTTGCCAACGAACTGCATGGCAGGTCAACATATGTCTGGTCAAGCATGTGGTACCCAAGCGGGAGATGTTTTGGCCACGCGAGATACGCTTGAGACATATGTTGCAAATAGCAGCGGTGCGATCTGATGCACTCGTCTCAAAAAAGGCCCACACCAAAGAACTTTTTGAATAACGCGCAGAGACTGCAGCGCCCTGCACATGTGGAGCTTTGGGGTGTGATGCAGTCAATGTGCTGCCCTTAGGCTGGCCCCTGGAGGGCATCCTGCCTCGTTGGTGATGTGCCGCCTCCTCCTCCTCCTCCTCTCTCCTATCAGGCACCCACGTTGAGTCAGTGACCTCATCATCCCCTCCCTCCTCATCACTGGAGCAAACCTGGCAGTATGCTGCAGCAGGGGGAGCATGACTGCCAGATTGCTGTCCTTCTTGGGCACCCCCTCTGTCCGTGCTCATGTTACTGCCTTCATCGAGCTCAGTATCATCATCAGAGCCTTCCAAACGCTGGGCATCCTCCTGGAGCATGTACCCAACACTGTGGTCAAACAGTTCGAGGGAATCCTCATGAGGACATGGTGGAGCTAGGGAAGGAGTCACTGATGACATTGAGCTGAGGGAAGAGGCCGCTGCTTTGCCAGACAAAGCACCCTGGGCATAGGTGAGAGAGGATGAGGAGGATGAGGACGGCTTGGTCATCCACTCGACCAAGTTTTCTGCATGTTGCGGCTCAACACGGCCAGCTGCCGAAAAAAAGGCCAAGCGTGTCCCATGGCCACGGGCTGATGAGGATGCACCGTCTCCACGACCAGCACTAGACACAGAGCCTGCTTGCCCTCTCTTATTGGCTTGTGACTGTCTGCCTCTCCTTCTTGGCCTTCCAGACATACTAATGGCCTGTAGCTGCACTAAGCTGGGATAGAACACCTGTAATTTTCTTCAGGTAGCTTTATATACTGTAACCAGACAAGCCTGCCTGTCAGTAGGAAGATAACAGGAACGGATCTAGCTGAACACTGTGAGCAGGACGCACTGCACTAAATGTAAATAGCAGGAACGGATCTAGCTGAACACTGTGAGCAGGACGCACTGACTGCACTAAATGTAAATAGCAGGAACGGATCTAGCTGAACACTGTGAGCAGGACGCACTGCACTAAATGTAAATAGCAGGAACGGATCTAGCTGAACACTGTGAGCAGGACGCACTGCACTAAATGTAAATAGCAGGAACGGATCTAGCTGAACACTGTGAGCAGGACGCACTGCACTAAATGTAAATAGCAGGAACAGATCTAGCTGAACACTGTGAGCAGGACGCACTGACTGCACTAAATGTAAATAGCAGGAACAGATCTAGCTGAACACTGTGAGCAGGACGCACTGACTGCACTAAATGTAAATAGCAGGAACGGATCTAGCTGAACACTGTGAGCAGGACGCACTGACTGCACTAAATGTAAATAGCAGGAACGGATCTAGCTGAACACTGTGAGCAGGACGCACTGCACTAAATGTAAATAGCAGGAACAGATCTAGCTGAACACTGTGAGCAGGACGCACTGACTGCACTAAATGTAAATAGCAGGAACAGATCTAGCTGAACACTGTGAGCAGGACGCACTGACTGCACTAAAGGTAAATAGCAGGAACGGATCTAGCTGAACACTGTGAGCAGGACGCACTGACTGCACTAAATGTAAATAGCAGGAACGGATCTAGCTGAACACTGTGAGCAGGACGCACTGCACTAAATGTAAATAGCAGGAACAGATCTAGCTGAACACTGTGAGCAGGACGCACTGCACTAAATGTAAATAGCAGGAACGGATCTAGCTGAACACTGTGAGCAGGACGCACTGACTGCACTAAATGTAAATAGCAGGAACGGATCTAGCTGAACACTGTGAGCAGGACGCACTGCACTAAATGTAAATAGCAGGAACAGATCTAGCTGAACACTGTGAGCAGGACGCACTGCACTAAATGTAAATAGCAGGAACGGATCTAGCTGAACACTGTGAGCAGGACGCACTGACTGCACTAAATGTAAATAGCAGGAACGGATCTAGCTGAACACTGTGAGCAGGACGCACTGCACTAAATGTAAATAGCAGGAACGGATCTAGCTGAACACTGTGAGCAGGACGCACTGACTGCACTAAATGTAAATAGCAGGTACGGATCTAGCTGAACACTGTGAGCAGGACGCACTGACTGCACTAAATGTAAATAGCAGGAACGGATCTAGCTGAACACTGTGAGCAGGACGCACTGCACTAAATGTAAATAGCAGGAACAGATCTAGCTGAACACTGTGAGCAGGACGCACTGCACTAAATGTAAATAGCAGGAACGGATCTAGCTGAACACTGTGAGCAGGACGCACTGACTGCACTAAATGTAAATAGCAGGAACAGATCTAGCTGAACACTGTGAGCAGGACGCACTGCACTAAATATAAATAGCAGGAACAGATCTAGCTGAACACTGTGAGCAGGACGCACTGCACTAAATGTAAATAGCAGGAACGGATCTAGCTGAACACTGTGAGCAGGACGCACTGCACTAAATGTAAATAGCAGGAACGGATCTAGCTGAACACTGTGAGCAGGACGCACTGCACTAAATGTAAATAGCAGGAACAGATCTAGCTGAACACTGTGAGCAGGACGCACTGACTGCACTAAATGTAAATAGCAGGAACAGATCTAGCTGAACACTGTGAGCAGGACGCACTGACTGCACTAAATGTAAATAGCAGGAACGGATCTAGCTGAACACTGTGAGCAGGACGCACTGCACTAAATGTAAATAGCAGGAACAGATCTAGCCTAATCTAGCTAACTCAAATCAAATGACACTGTCTGTCTCTCTCTCTATCAGCACACCGGAACACACTACACAGGGCCGCCGTGCAGGTGGCCTTATATAGTGTGGGGCGTGTACTAAATCCCCTGAGCCATAATTGGCCAAAGCCACCCTGGCTTTGGCCAATTACAGCTCTCTCTACTGACGGCGCTGTGATTGGCCAAGCATGCGGGTCATAGTGCATGCTTGGCCAATCATCAGCCAGCAATGCACTGCGATGCCGCAGTGAATTATGGGCCGTGACGCGCCACACGAATTTGGCGCGAACGGCCCATAACGTTCGCAATTCGACGGACGGTCGAACAGCCGATGTTCGAGTCGAACATGGGTTCGACTCGAACACGAAGCTCATCCCTATTTCCCACACATACGTTTGTTAGTAGGTGTCCCTCATTCCCATCTCAAAATATTGGGAGGTATGGTACCCTCATCAGACTGCAGCAGAGATGGTTGCTACTTATACACAGAGAACAGCGGTCTGGCTCTGCTGCATGGTGGCTCACGCACCCTGCTTAATGTTAGCTGGGAAGGCATGCTCCCTGCTGGGTGTTGGGCTCTAGCTCTAATTTGCAGGGGGTGTGTTGGACTACTGCACAGACAGTTGCTGCTTAATGAAAGAGCACACTGGTCTGTCTCTGCTGCATGGTGGCTCACACTTCTTGATGAATGTTAGCTAGAAGGGCATGCTCCCTGCTGAGTGGTGGGCTCTAGCTCTTATGCGTAGGGGGTGTATTGAACTGCTGCACAAATGGTTGCCGCCTACACAAAGAGCACAGCGGTCTGGCTCTGCTACATTGTAGCTCACACTCCCTGCTGAGTAGTAGGCTCTTGCTCTAATTCCCAGGGGGTGTGTCAGACTGCAGCAGAGATGGTTGGCATTTGTACACAGAGCACAGCGGTCTGCCTGTCACGCGTGATGGCTCATACTCATTGCTGAGTGTTAGTCGGAAGGGCGTGCTCCCTGCTAAGTGGTGGGCTTTAGCTCTGATTCACAGGGAGTGTGTCAGACTGCAGCAGAGATGGTTGGCACTTATACACAGAGCACAGCGGTCTGGCTGTCATGCGTGATGGCTCATACTCATTGCTGAGTGTTAGCCGGAAGGGCGTGCTCCCTGCTGAGTGGTGGGCTGTAGCTCTGATTCACAGGGAGTGTGTCAGATTGCTGCAGAGATGGTTGGTATTTGTACACAGAGCACAGCGGTCTGGCTGTCATGCGTGATGGCTCATACTGATTGCTGAGTGTTAGCTGGAAGGGCATCCTCCCTGCTGTGTGGTGAGCCCTAGCTCTGATTTGTCGGGGTTGTGTTGGACTGCTGCACAGGTGGTTGCTGCTTACAGACAGAGCACAGAAGACTGTCTCTGCTGCATGGTGGCTCATGCTCCAAGCTGAATGCTAGCTGGGAGGGCATGCTCCCTGATGAGTGGTGGGTTCTATCTCTAATTCGCAGGGGGAAAGGCCACAGCAGAGAAGGTTGCTGCTTACACACATAGCACAGTGGTCTTGCTCTGTTGCATGACAACTCAGGCTCCCTGCTGATGATTTTTGCTGAATATCCTCCTTGCTGAGTGGTGGGCTCTTTCTGTAATTCACAGGAGGTATTATGGACTGCCGCAGAGAGGGTTACTGCTTACACATAGAGCACAGTGATCTGGCTCTGCTATGTGATGCTCATGCTCCCTGCTAAGTGTAAGCCGTGAAGGCATGTTGTCTGCTGAGTAAAGGGCTCTAGCTCTGAATCACAGGCAGCATATCAGACTGCGGCAGAGAGAGCCACTGCTTGCCCATAGAGCGCCTCAGTCCAACTTTACTACATAAAGGCAGAGGACAGATTTTTGTAATGGCTGAAGGGTGCATTACAACCTAAATGGGGTAAATGATAAGTCTGTTATCACTTATATTGCATAAGACAGCTAGTGGCAAAGTTTCATTCTAGGGTTCAACTTAGTTTCAAGATTTTTAGTTCATATTCTTGCATAAAGCCAGTTGTGACTGGTTCTCTTTAAAAAAAAAAAATCCATGTTTAACTCAGAATTATCTGCAATTGAAATGTCCTGTCTCATTTCAATAAAACGCTGTGTCAGATGCCCCCCATCCTTACCATCATCATGTCCTACTTTGTTGTGTTGTGATCTGTTCCTGTTTTGTTCTGGTCACCATGGCGACACGCAGTCTCCTCATTCAGGGCCGTTTTCTAGGGCACACTGATTCAATGCTTTTGGCTGACTGGGCAAAAAAAAAAAAATGTGGGCAGCTGGACCCAGAAATGGTCTCCGTGCCAGTTTATGGCTTACAAAAGCTTCTCAAGCCTGGCGAAGGCTCGACAATTTCTCTGTTTAGCTTTTAGGATTCATTATTGGGAAACTGAAAACTTCCCCTTTGAAGTGAATACCCGATTCCTTTTCCCTAATACTTCTTTTGTAAGGCAGGGCAGGGAGATAAGCAACTCTGTAAATATTATTATTATGACTACATTGTTCTATTATATGTCTACAGGTTGCCTATGGGTCTTTTGTATTCGGTAGGAAATACTCAGATTTTGCTTGCAATACATATAATATTGTACGGTACCTTTAAAAACATTTATGGATAGATCATAGATGAGCTCAAATTTTAGACTTAACATAAGCGACATTGGCTGCATCAGCAGCCTATACATAAAGGCTAAAGGCGGGTGCAGCTGACTTGTTTTTGAAGAACCTTGAACTGTTAACCTGAATCTCGCCTCACTAGTCACAGACCCAGAAGAAGTCTTAAGCTTGCCATACACTCTTAGAATTTCACAGGAACTGGCCAAAATTCTAACCTTGGGTGGCCCTGATGGCATCGCCCAGCTCAAACTTTGAGTACAAAATTCAAAGAGCTAGGTGGACAATTGTTAACCGACCAGTGACTGAAGCCAATCAGCTATAGCAGGCAGCAGGAGATTCCTCCATCTTAGCTGTTTATCATGGATGGGGGAATCCACGTGATTTCTCTCATTCACTCAGTTGGGCTGAACAAGAGGAATCTACAAGGTATGTGTGGATGGCTAGCTTTAGGGCTTGTGAAGATGGGTACTGTTTTCCTCTGTTTGAAACCTACAGACATATTATTTTTCTATGTCTCTAGGCAGCTCATCTAAGGATGACCTTAGGAATTTATTTCTATAAGTTAAGTTAAATCCCTCCATTCCCCAGAAGATGTCATATATGAAGAAACACGCAGGGAGGAGCTGACATTTGTGACGTCATCACACATCCCGATACCCGGAAGTGGCCTGTCTGAGTCCTGGGACTGGTTTTCTTATTCTACAAGTTCTCTTGTTTTTACTCCTGTGAGTATATTGAGTATGTTAATAAAATTTTAATTTGTGGTTTTACACTATGTGGTCTCCTTGATTCTTTTTCGTCAGTATGGTGGAGCCTTGGAGCCTGGAGGAATACGTAACCATACAAGAAGACAGTTATTCTGCTCTATTTGGGATCTCATATATATGTACAGGCAAATATTGACTTTTCTAACCAAGAGAGTCAATACACTCTTGTAAGCCTGTTTTGTAGAGCATGTGGTGATGGAGTACTGAGGTATGGCTATCGTAAAGTGGAAGATTGGCATTATTTGGATGAAGATATATTGGAGACACTTTCTCTTTGAATATGGGACTTCTGTGTTGATCATATATCTTATCAGCACTGCACTTTGGTTTAAACTTACCTTATTTGTCTACTTGTATCAGTTGGTTTGCTAGAGCGATTTCTTTTACAATTCCAGTCAAGGTAAATCCCAAACTTAGATACCGGTATTCATTTTACCAATTTTCCAGTTCCTTATACCTTTTTATACCCAGATCGTCAAACTTTGATTGAAAAATTGAAGGAGCCAGGAGAAAAACTGTTGGCTGATCAGTGACTGCAGCCAGTCAGCATTAGCTGCCAACAGGAGATTCATTTTAGCTATTGAGCGTGGATGGGGCAATCTGAGTAAAATCTCTTGTTTAGCCTGCCGGGCTGAATAAGAGAAATCTAAGCGTGCATGGTTAGCTTTAGGGCTTGTGTAGATGGGCATTGTTCTTTTGCGTTTAAAGCCTACAGACATTAAATAATTTTCTTACATTTGTAGGCAGCTTATCTCAGGGTGATTTTAATATGGCCATAGATGGTGCAATTTTCTTCAAACTGTGGTTGCAGGAAGGAAAATCACTTGATTCCTCCATCAACACAATCAGTGTTGATGGGGGAATCCCTCCCGTGTAGCTTTTGTTTTCTCCTGGGGGGGTAGGCGGGATTAGGGGAGGGTGTGGGAAGCTGCTGGCAATAACCACATAGAAAAAAATCCACATGCTGATTGTTCCTATGCCAATCAATGGCTCGACTTGGGTACAATCAGCCTGCCCATACATGGTTCGAATCTCGGCCGGTCCCTGCTGAACCCGCTAAAATTTGCACCATCTATTGCCAGCTTTAAGAATTTCCTTCTACAACTTAACCTGGCCAAAGATGACCGTCAGTCCGTTTGATTAAAAAAAAAAAAAAATGGATTCCCCCATCCACACAAGTGAGAAGGATGGGGGAATCCTCCCTGCTGTGCTATTGTATTCTGACAGCGGGGACTCCTCTGCTGTCAGAATACTCAGATCAGCACTGCAGCCGATTGGCAGCAGGCACTGGTCAAATCAAAATTTAGCAGCAGTTTGTTTGAGAGGAATAGATCATTAGATTGACTCCTCTCAAATTGTAACTGTGATAGATGGATCAAAATTCGGCTGGTCTCTGCTGAACTGGCCAAATTTCGATCCATCCATGGCCAGCTTTAGGTTAAAACCCAACTTCAGCTTTTCAATTGAACTAATTTACAAGTTTCTTTTGTCTTGTTAATAAAAGACTGCTTTACATGCAATACTCATCTTCTCCCTGGCTCTGTCCACTGAGTCTGATAGCAGGCACCCCACTTCCGGTTGAATGACACCCAGCCTCACTCAACCTGGAAGCCAGTACTCAGACAATCATGGCTTCACCCCATGTAGCCCCCTGGACTACAAGAGAAGTAGCCATAAGCCAGCTCTGGGGTCGCAAACAATTGACTGCTGTGTGACGTGTGTGCACGGCCTACCCTGCCCATAAGAAGTTGCTGGATCAAAAACCAGGAGGAGGTCATGTGAACGGGGACTGGGTGAAAATTGTGAGATAAGTGAAGGGGTATTCAAAAAAAAAAAAAATAATAAGCAAAATGTTAATAAAATGTTCAGAGAACAGATTAACTATACTTTTTGGAGAACTTGGCTTTTTACAATGTCTGATATAATTTACAATAAAATAGGCTTGTCCTTTTATTGTCCTTTTTATTGTCATCCTTGCACAGAACACAGCTTTCCAGTGCTACTTCTGTAGAATCCAGCTGTATCTATCCATATAATCTATCTCTGATAACCCATCATAACCTAAATCTGGCAGTTTCATTTAACGGAATCCAAAAAGTCATGCAAATGTATCTAGTTCAAGTGTCACCTGTTATAAAATGGTATGGGTAAAGTAGTGAGCTACATTTTAGGAAAGAGGACAATCCCTTCAATTGAAACTTTTACTAGCTGATGCAGAGATAGCTGCTACCCTTTCATAGTCCCCCCACATAAAATTGAGACTTGACAATTATTAGTCAACTGGATTAATTTTCTTTCTTTTAGTGCGAAAATAGGCTGTGAATTTTAGTTGCCATCCAGATAACTCCTTCTCCCCGTTCAGAGTACTTGAGGCCCATTGGGCATTATAAGTCTTAGTTATCAAAGTGTCTGAAAGTAGAAATAGCCTTATCACCTGCTGCAGATATTTTGTCCTTTTTTCTTCTTCCAATAGGATCATGAAAAGAAGAATCAGACTGGTCACTACAGGCGACAAGACAAGTTCTTCCTTCAGACACTTTGATACATAAGGCTCTGCGTTGGATCACAAATGAAAGTCTGACTTTGCTGTGACTAGATTTGCCATTTGAAAAGGAAATGACCTCATACAAAATGGAGTTGAGCCTGTCAGCAGCTTTTGGAGAAACCCTTAATAAGTGAGGTTTAAGGCATTGTGAGCGATGATGGGTAGACTGCTGAGTGACAGCATCTTGATTAATTACACAGCTTTACAGTCAGGGCCTCTGTTCTCTAACAATATACAGTGACTGTAGCAACTGGAACTATCAATCTAGTGATTGTTCCTCATTACACAACATCTGTAGAACAGGCGGGTTTTTATCGCAACTCATTTCTTGGAGTATGAGACATGGCAGAGCTGGGAGAAAGGTGTAGACAGGGACCAACACGCTTGGATTTCTGCTAAGGCTATGTAGGCTGAAGCCTAGGGTGCAATTATTTAAGAAGTTGTGAACAAGGCCGTTGCGGCTGAAATGCGTCTACCTCTGCTGTACACTTATGTTTATGTAGATATAATAAATTTGGACTGATTTAAAGAGCATGTATGGAGTTGCGAATTGTCCTTTATCCATAGTACTTATAATATATATATATATATTTTTTTTATTATGTAACACTTCAGAATAAAAAAAAATATATATAGAAAAGGAATTTACTGATTCTGTGGAAATCTGATTTTAAAACTTTTTAGCAATATATTCATTCTCAACATCGAAGGTCTGGTGCTGGTAGCTATACCAGTTCCCTAAAGAATTTGCTGATCACCTAAATTTAAAAAAAACAACCCCCCCTTCACAAAAATAACGTCCCCCTGCCTTTATAATTACTTGCATACTGACTTTGTCCTGCATCATGAGTCTCTGTCCTGCGCTGAAATTATGCAGCACTGGAATAAACTGTGTCATATTTGTGCATATCTCTCTCTAATAAAAACTTGGCTACAGTAGTGCATATAAATGAATCCTAGCTGAACATGCATGAAAGTGTTTTCCCTAGTTCCAATATAACTTTTGAAGTCTGCTGAAACTCCCCTACATATTAGAGCATAAAAGGGATGTCTATTAGATTGTAAGCTCTTCTGAGCAGGGCCCTCTTAATCCTCTTGTATTTTATTGTATTATAACTGTATTGTCTCCCTTTTATATTGTAAAGCGCTGCGTAAACTGTTGGCGCTATATAAATCCTGAATAATAATAATAATAATAATAATGTTACACAACCAAGACCAAGACACATAATACAGAGAACCTAGACAAAGAGAAAGCAGAGCCCAGACATACACAACCAAGACCAAGACACAGAATACAGAGAACCTAGACAAAGAGAAAGCAGAGCCCAGACATACACAACCAAGACTAAGACACAGAATACAGAGAACCTAGACAAAGAGAAAGCAGAGCCAAGACATAGAGCACACAGAACCAACACCAAGACACAGAACACACAGGACCAAAACCAGGAAAAAAGAACATGCATAACCAAGATATAGAACATACAGATCATACAGACTAAGACAGAATGCACAGGATCAAGACACAGAACCAAAACCAAAACAGAATACACAGGGCAAGACACATAATGCACAGAACTAAGACGCATTAAATGCATAATCAAGACACAGAATGTACTACAGAACCTAGACAGAGAACACACAGAACCAAGACATTAAACACACGGAACAAGGACTAAGACCTAGAGCACCAAAACCAAGATTCAGAACGGAATGAACCAAGACACAGAATGCTCAGGACCAATGCACAGAATACATAGGACCAATACCAAAGATACAAAACAAACAGAACCAAGGCTCAGAAAACAGTGAACCAAGACATCAAGCCCAAAAAAAACAAGACAGAACACACAGAACCAAAAAACTGGACACACAGAACAAAGACCGAGACACTGAAAAAAAATACCAAGACCAAGGCACAGAATTAAGACACAGAACCAAGGATCAAGGCACAGAATACACAAGACCAAGACTCAGAACACCCAGAACTAAGACACATTACATACAGAATCAAAATACTGATTCCAAACTAAAATACAGAACACATAGAACTAAGACACAGAACACACAGAACCAAAAAAACAGAACACACAGAACTAAGACACAGAACAAAGACTGAAGCACTGAAGACATAGAATCAAGACCAAGGCACAGAACACACAGAATCAAGGCATAGAACGAAGACCAAGACACAAGACCAAGACACAGAACCAAGCACCAAGGTGCAGAATACACAAGACCAAGACAGAGAACACCCAGAACTAAGACACATTACACACAGAATCAATACACTGAATGTACAAAATACACCAAGACAGAGAATACACAGAACCAAGACATAGAGCACACAGAACCAAGACTCAGAACAGAGTGTACCAAGACACAGAAAGCTCAGGACCAATGCCCAGAATGCATGAAACCAGTACCAAGATACAAAACACAATGAACAAAGACTTAGAACCCAGTGAACCAAAACCTCAAACACACAGAATCAAGACCAAGACAAAGAACGCACAGAACTAAGACACAGAACCAAAAACAGAACAGACGGAACTATAAGGACTCATGCACACGGGCTGTTAAAATAACGTTATGAAAATGCCAGTATCTTTGCAGTGGTTTTTTAAACTTTTTTCAGCTTTTTTCAACGTTTTTGCAATTGCGTTTTTTAGTGTTTTTGAGCGTTGTTGAGCGTTTTTCCACGTTATTGTTTTTTAGCGTTTTTTAGCGTTTCTTTTTTTCAAAAATCTTTTTCTTTTCAATGGATCAAAAACATTAAAAAACATTGGTGAACGACGTTTTTGAGCGTTTATCAGCGTTAGAGCGTTTTTACAGCTGGTCTTGGGTTTTTTTTACAGCTTAAAAACGCCTATGCCATTTGCAGCTCAAAAACGCCTAGGTGGGCACAAAGCCATAGACTAACATAGACAGGCCTTTTTAAGCTGGAAAAAAGCTCAAAAAAGCAGCTGTAAAAACGTCCGTGTGCATGAGGCCTAACAGAACACACAGTACCAAAAAACAGAACACACAGAACTAAGACACAGAACACACAGAACAAAGACTGAGACACTGAAGACAAAGAACCAAGACCAAGGCACAGAACATACAGAATCAAGACACAGAACCAAGACCAAGGCATAGAATACACAAGACCAGGACATAGAACACTCAGAGCTAAGACACATTAAATACAGAACCATAACACAAACCGCACAAAGACCAAGACAAAAAACACTTTAATGCCCCGTACACACGGTCAGACTTTGTTTGGACATTCCGACAACAAAATCCTAGGATTTTTTCCGACGGATGTTGGCTCAAACTTGTCTTGCATACACATGGTCACACAAAGTTGTCGGAAAATCCGATCGTTCTGAACGCGGTGACGTAAAACACATACGTCGGGACTATAAACAGGGCAGTGGCCAATAGCTTTCATCTCTTTATTTATTCTGAGCATGCGTGGCACTTTGTGCGTCGGATTTGTGCACACACGATCGGAATTTCCGACAACGGATTTTGTTGTCGGAAAATTTTATAGCCTGCTCTCAAACTTTGTGTGTCGGAAAATCCGATGGAAAATGTGTAATGGAGCCTACACACGGTCGGAATTTCCGACAACAAGGTCCTATCACACATTGGTCGACCACACCCCCTAAAACGTCACAGTCCCAGCATGCCCAGGGACTGTGACATCATATGGGGGCGGGGTCTCCGCCTATATAAGTCACAACGGAGCCCTCAGAGACCAGTCCAGCCGGAGAGAGCGTCGTGTCAACATCTGGGGGAAGAAAAGAGAAGAGAAGACAAGAAGCCCAGAAGTCCGGACCTCCACTGGCAAGAGAGCTACCTGAAGACAGCGGAGGGGCCGGCCGAAGACCTGGAACACCGGGAGAAGAGCCAGGAGAGAGCGTCGTGTCAACATCTGGAGAAGAGAAGACAAGAAGTCCGGACCTCCGCTGGCAATAGAGCTACCTGAAGACAGCGGAGGGGCCGGCCGAAGACCTGGAACACCGGGAGAAGAGGCCGGAGAGAGCGGAGAAGAACCAACCGGACGCCGGGAGAAAATGAACCGGAGGGACCCCCGAAGCCGGAAGAAGACCCCCGAAGCCAGAAGAAGATCCCCCCCGGAGCTGTTTAATAAAATATTTTAAAAACCTGTGTTGTGTTTTATTATTGACACTTTTTCCCTAGGTGAATGGGTAGGGGTACCATGTACCCCATACTCATTCACATAGGGTGGGGGGGCCGGGATCTGGGGGCCCTCTTATTATAGGGGGCTCCCGGATTCCGATAAGCCCCCCGCCCACAGACCCCGACAACCAATGGCAGGGTTGTCGGGAAGAGGCCCTTGTCCTCATCAACATGGGGACAAGGTGCTTTGTGGAGGGGGGGGGGCACCGCAGGGCGCCCCTTCCCCCAAAGCACCCCCCCATGTTGAGGGCATGCGGCCTGGTACGGTTCTGGAGGGGGGGGGCGCTCGCTCATCCCCACCCCCTTTCCTGACCGGCCGGGCTGCGTGCTCGGATCAGGGTCTGGTATGGATTTTGGGGGGACCCCCACGCCAGTTTTTCGGCGTAGGGGGTTCCCCTTAAAGTTCCGTACCAGACCTAAGGGCCTGGGATGCCCCCCGCGCTCGCCACAATGGGAAAATTTGTTTATTGCGCGAGATGCAGTACCCTGCTCCTCCGTCGTATCTGGTCCGTCGGACCAGCATACAGACGAACGGGCTTTCCGTCAGGAACTGAGTCCGGCGGAGTTACGACGTAAAGATTTGAAGCAAGTTTCAAATCTAAAGTACGTCGGATTTCCGACCGAAACGGTCCGTCGGAAGTCCGATGGAGACCACACACGGTCGGATTGTCCGCCGGACTCGGTCCGGCGGCGTCCGTCGGACTTTTGCAGGTGAAAAGTCCGACCGTGTGTACGCCCCATAAGACACACAACACACAGAAAAAAGACAAATACACAGAACCAAACAAAAGATGGGTAAATTCCATCCAAAAGCACTCTGCATTACCTGCTAAATGTGGCTCCAACAATTAGATACAATTTTATTTAAATTTTACTGGAGTGACCCTTCTCACTTTATTACTGTTGAGAAGCTTCCTGGATAACATTACTTGTTCACCACCAGATTTTACCGATTGTCCAGACATGCTCTTTAAATAAACGTAATAATTAAAAACATGCAAAAAAAATCTCTCGATCCAACTTCCAGACTTTCTTAAAACAAATCAGTGTGATCTAATTCCTGCCTTAAAGGCAAGTCTCTAATTCTAGCAAGGGTTGGGATTATAAACGAAAACAGTTTTCTCTAGACAAAAATTACCTCTATTGTCGTCTACCCCGGCACGCCTGTGGTTAAATCGACTTAGATACGTACAGACCTCAACGTGTTAAAGAACCCATTGTATACCCCGAGACCCCAGAGCTATGGTCACCATTATGTTAACCGCAGCACTTTAGGCCTAGCTGGCATAAAAGGGGTTATTATGCTCATCAATAGAGCGCAAGTGTATTAATTTATCCGTCAGTCCCTTCAAGCAACACAGAGGTTGCATGTGCAGCTCTTGACACGCTCACAAGTCTTTCTCAGTCCTCCTGTTTAACAGGAAAAAACTCATTGGCCATAATTACCCTGTAATTCACACATTCGGTGTTACCTGTATACTTTACAGGGCCGAGACATGCTCCCCTGGCAATTCAAACACATAATATCTCTTTTCATTATTGCCGTAGGTGTCAAAGCTGATTACAAGAGGCAGGCGCGTACCCAGACTGCGCTCGGCTAATTCTCCTCAAACCAGCATGGGTCCGGAGCACGGCTTGGAAAAACAGGCTGGCCATGATAGAAAGCAGAGGGATTCAGATTTAAGATCTTGAAAGTTAGAAAAAAAAAATAGGAACACCGTGGCACCTTCGAATGTTATAAACCTCTGTATATTAGTCTGGAGTCTTAACGTTCTATTCGTTTTATAACTTGTTGCCAATCTTTTCCACAGACTAGGTATGAAAGCCGTTAAAGGATCAGTAAACCAAAAATAGAGCCAGCCATTCCGACTTGCTATAAGGAATATAAGTCAATTCAGTGTGTTTTCTTTGGATAAAATCAAAATTCCATGCATTTGTTCTAAGTACTCTTACTTGTATGTGTTAATACTAGGGTTACACCAATACCGTTTTTTACAAGTACAAGTACCGATACTTTTGGTCAAGTACTCGCCTATACCGATTACTGATACCTCGGTACCCGATGCTCTGATACCTTTGTGGAAAAAAGAGGTGGAAGGCGCGTGATCTAACGCTTGGATCAAGATAATACAGTTTATTCACATACAAAATAGATAAAGGCATATAAAAAAGTTTCTACGTATTCATAAAAGCTGGGTTACAAAATATACACATTAAAAGTTAAAAGTTAGACATGGCCATGCAAGGGCAAGTGCTCAAAGGTGGGCTGATGCGTTTCGAGGGGGGTTCCTTCTTCATCAGAGCCTTGAAAAAAAGAAGAAAGTCTGTACAATACGGTAGACCAACATAAAAAGGAGTGGCTAGTTGAGAGGTGTATCACATGATACCTTTGTGACGCAAAGAGTCACATGCGATTTGAGTAGGAATGCAGTGTGACTGTCTGAATTGCATGCAGTTTGCTGCACCTCTCCTGCGTGAATCCAGGCTGAAATGACTAATACAAGCCTGGGTTCACACAGGAGCGATATGGGAAACCACATGCGATTCTGACAGGAATCTCACCACATTCCTGCTGAAATTGCATACAATTCTTTGGAGTCAAATCACATCACAAAGGTATCTTTGGGTATTGGAGCACTTTCACGAGTACTCGTGAAAATACCCTGTATCGGCACCGATACTGATACTGGTATTGGTGCAACCCTAGTTAGGGCCCCTTTCACATGGGCGATCTGATCAGGTCCGCCTGTCAGTTTTTCAGGCTTACCTGTTCGGACCCTCTAGTCTCTTCTATGGAGCGGTGGATGTCAGTGGACACATGTCTGCTGACACTTGCCGCCATCGGATCAGATCCTGTCTGCCAAAAACAGATGGATTGGTGGTCCTATTTCTTCAGATTGGATCAGATGGAAACAGACAGGTGGTCCATTTCCATCTGATTGCCCCATAGAGAAGAGCGGGACTGTCTTTGTGTCCGCTCTGCATAGCATAGCAGAGCGGACACGCACCTGTCATCCCCATGCTCAGCGGGGATCAGAGGAGAGCAAGTGGATTCCGCTTCAAGGAGGCACCTGTGTGAAAGGGGCATAATAATAATATTTTAGGTATTTATAATAGCACCAACAATTTAAGCATTGCTTTATATATTGTACATTCATACAAAGACTGCACTAAAAGTAATGAAAAAGTGGGCATAACTTTTTTATTAACTTACACAGGTCATTCAATTTTCACACATTGGTAGAGTAACTGTTCATCTTTAGTTCTTATTTTCATTGCAGGTAAATAATGGATTCCAAGCAGAAACAACATGCCATCATTGAGTTCTTGACAAAGCAAGGACTCTTGTCAGTGGTGTCATCTCCATAAACATTCTGTAGCCTTTGGACTTCATCAGAGGGTTCCAATATTCCAGGTGATAGCGCAATCAGGATTGGGCTCAGGTAAGTAATAGGGGGGCTGGGGGGAGCTGCATGCAGAAGGTTTTTAACCTTAATGCATAGAAGGTATTAAGGTTCTGGGTTTTGAATCACTTTAACCACTTCCATACTGTGCCATAGTAAAATGACGCCAGCAGGAACATCTCCTCCCTCCGGGCGTGCGTCATATGACGTCCTCCGGTTCTCGACGCTCCTACGGGCCCCCAGGGGATTGGGGATGAGGCGTGTCCCCCGGGACACAGCCCATCACCAATCAGTGTAAAGAGCCAATAAAAATGTCTCTTAACCATGTGACCGGCTGTGTCCAATCACAGCCGGTCACATTCACTGTCCTTGTGCAAGGCGCTTATGTGCGCCCCTAGGAGCGCACAGAGCGGTGATTGGGGATGAGGCGTGTCACTCTGACACAGCCTATCTCCGATTGGCATAAGGGGCCAATGAAATTGACTCTTTACCACGTGACCGGCTGTGTCCAATCACAGCCAGTCACAGAATGTAAACAAGCCACGGTAACGAGCTGTTACCGGGTTACCGGGTTCTCCCGGTTACAGCTCGTTGCCACAATACAGTGTACACCAAATCACACTGATTGCCCCCAGCAATAAAAAGGACCTGTCACCAGCCCATTAAAGTACCTGTCACCAGCCCATCTGAGTACCTGTCACAACCCATCTGAGTACCTGTCACCAGCCCAGAGTACCCGAGTACCTGTCACAACCCCTTTAGAGTACCCGAGTACCTGTCACCAGCCCATTAGAGTACCCGAGTACCTGTCACCAGCCCATCAGAGTAACCAAGTAACTGTCACCAGGCCATCAGAGTACCGGAGTACCTGTCACCAGCCCAGAGTACCTAAATACCTGTCACCAGGCCATCAGAGTACCCGAGTACCTGTTACAACCCCTCAGAGTACCCGAGTACCTATCTGCAGACCATCAGAGTACCTGAGTACCTGTCACCAGCCCATCAGAGTACCCAAGTACCCATCACCAGCCAATCAGAGTACCCAAGTACCTGTGCCCAGCCCAGAGTACCGGAGTACCTACCTGCAGACCACCAGAGTACCCAAGTACCTGTCTCCAGCCCAGAGTACCCAAATACCTATCTGCAGCCCACCAGCGTACCCGAGTACCTGTCTCCAGCCCAGATTACCTGAGTACCTTTCTTCAGCCCATCAGAGTACCCCAGTACCTATCTGCAGCCCATCAGAGTACCAGAGTACCTGTCTCCAGCCCAGAGTACCCAAGTACCTATCTCCAGCACAAAGTACCTGAGAACTTATCTGCAGATCATTAGAGTACCAAAGTACCTATATGCAGCCCAGAGTACCCAAGTACCTATCTGCAGCCCATTAGAGTACCCGAGTACCTGTCTCCAGCCCATCAGAGTATCTGAGTACCTATCTTTAGCCCATGCCTCATAGTATATACCTTGGGGTGTTTGCTTTCCAAATTGGGGTCATTTTGTGTGTAATTCCACTGTCCTGGTGCTCCAGGACCTTCAAAAGTGTGATATGTAGGAATGAAATTAGATGTGTAATTTATGTTCCTAGAATGCCTGACGGTGCTCCCTGCATGTGCTCCCTGCATGTGCTCCCTGCATGTATGTGGACAGGCTGTGTAAAAGTCTCACATGTGGTATTGCCATACTCAGGACGAGTAGCAGAATGTATTTTGGGGTGTAATTTTTGCTATGTACATGCTATGTGTTAGAAAAATCTTATAAATTGACAACTTTGTGCAAAAAAAAAAAAGTTTTCATTTTCTTTCCACATTCAAAAACTTGTGGAAAAAATAACATGTTCAAAAGACTCATAATGCCTCATAGAATATACATTGGGGTATTTGCTTTCCAAAATGGGGTCATTTTGTGGGTAATTCCATTGTCCTGGTGCTCCAGGGCCTTCAAAATTGTAATAGGTCGTTAGGAAATTTTATGTATAATTTTTGCTCCTAAAACGCCTGACGGTGCCTTCCTGCATGTTGGACCTCTCTATCTGTGAAAAAGTCTCACACACATGGTATCGCCATACTCAGGAGGAGTAGCAGAATGTATTTTGGGGTGTAATTGGAAGTATGCATATGCTGTGTGTAAGAAATAACTTGTTATTATGACAATTTTGTGAAAAAAAAAAAATTCTTAATATTCCCAAGGATTGTGGGAAAAAATTACAACTTCAAATTGCACGCCATGCCTCTAACTAAATACCTTGGACTGTCTACTTTTCAAAAATGGGTCATTTCGGGGTATTTGTACTGTCCTGACATTTGAGGGCCTCAAGAAATGAGATGGGTTGTCTGCATCAGGTGTGATCAATTTTCAATGATTGCCACCATAGCTTGTAGACTCTATAACATTCACACAGACTAAATAATATCCACTAATATGGGTTATTTTTATCAAAGATATGTAGCAGTATAAATTTTGGCCCAAATTTATGAACAAAAATTACTTATGTACAAAATTTTATCATAGAAACTAAAAAAAAGTGTTTTTTTTTTTTCAAAATTTTCGCTTTTTTTTCACTTATGTCGCAACAAATAAAAAATCCAGTGGTGGTTAAATACCACCAAAAGAAATATCTATTTGTGTGCAAAAAATTATAAAAATTTTGTTTGGGTAAAGTGTTGCACGACTAAGTAATTGGCATTCAAAGTGCGAGAGCACTAAAAGCTGAAAAATGGTCTGGGCAGGAAGGGGGTATAAGGTTTGTTCACATTTGTATCACTTTATATTATGTAATGGGTTGTACTATTTAATTTGTTTGGATGCTGGGGTTGTTTATTTAAATTAGGAGTGCTGCATTTTATGTATTTAATAATTTTAAGTATTTTCTAAGTATGTACCGACCTATGCTCCCGACTGCTTCAGAGGGTGCAAAATACAAGGCCCTAATCCCTAAATAAGGTGGGAGTGTCCTACTGTAATGAAATTTTGGACTGTGGCCTTCACCCTACTCCAAAGCTTTTGGCATACCTCTCAGTTCTGACCCCTCAGACGCCATCTTAAATTGAAGGCCTCTGAACCTCGCTAAAGCTCAAGTTGAACTTCTTCTACAAATTACAACTGCGGCTAAACAAGCAATAGAGTCATCCTAGAAATCCCCGATCATCAATATACTTGAGGTCAAAAAACGCATTACGCAAGCTATGATTTAGGGAAAAATTGATGCTACTCATGACTGAGTTACCAAATATACGAAAGTCTAGCAACCCTGGAAAGATTGTTTCTTGCCACCTGATTTTGACGCTACTTTGCTCGAACCTTAGCGCCATGATACCGCCTCCCCATATCGACCACCAGTTCCACTTGACACTCCCTTTCCTGTCCCACTTTCCACATACCACCTCCCCCCCGCTCTCTCCTTTTCACCTAATCTTCTTCTTTCCCTGCCTTTTAACCACCAATACAATGCTGGAACGTGTGTATGCATCTCTGATCGATTTCATGTGTTTCCATCCTATGTATTATCCTTTCACGTTCTTGTGTACTACACAAGGCTGCTGTGTCAGCCGATCTCTATGTAATCTTTATCAAACTTGAGTAGAGCCTTTTGAACAAAAAAAAATTACTATACTGCAATCAGAAAACGGTAATCGAGAAACTCAATTCATGTATATAAAGTTACATTGAGCGCCTGTCCTACGTTGTATTCACACATTTCTATCCCATCCCATTTCTATTGCTTTTATTTTGTTTCAGATATTTCTACACTGTATATGTTTTTTTAGTGATCGTTGTATACTTTAGAGCTAGGAAGCAGCATAATTCATGCAAGTAACAGTGATCTGGGAGTGCCATATCATGACCTCTCAGATATGCTTTGGGTGTAGTTCAGGGAATTATAGTCCCAGAACTCTGGAATATTTTCACCCTGCTGCCTGAGTCTTGGATAAGGATTTTTTTTATAACTAATCTGTCTTCTTTTCAGAATTTTTGTAATATTCGCTTGGAGATCACAGCTTTTTTAATTAAAACACTAGTTAAAGCGGAACTTAACTGGTTCTGAGTACCACATGCTGAAAACCCTATTTATTTCCTTTTAATGGTTCAAAGCAAATTCACCCACCCATCCATGTCTCCATACTTTATTAAGTTGAGAATTCACCTTGAAAAACACCCTCCTAGCCACAGCCATCTTGAGTAAGCGCAGATGATTCATGTAGCATTTACTTCCTGGAGTCCATCTGCCCTTAGCTCAGGGCCATGCAGGCCGGAGAATGTTCTTAGCTGAGAAAGCCCTTCCTCCCGATGAAAAAAAAAAAATGTCCAGGAGGACTCCAAGAATGTATGACATCAAACAAGGAAACAACCAAAAAAAAAAAATGGTGGAAATGCTGGTCACTGAAAAATACATGCTACATTCTGGTTTAATATGCGTAGATTATTTTATTATTGTAGCATAACTATGTGAATTTGTCTTTATAATAGCCTTCCATAGGATTGACTTCTTTAAAGCAACTGATGGCTCCCATCCATCTTTTGTGGGCATTATGCTGGTCCTACGTGGTGTGGGGACTACAAGCGTTGGTGGTAGGCCACTTGTTGGCCTAAATAGGGAGAGGCAGGACCTCCTTTCCTGTCACTTTGACCCTGCTGTTTCAGGTTCTTGTTTGTCTTGTTTTCTCAGTCCACAACTTGGTTGGAGTTGCTGAGTTCTGAACTCATGGTTAGCCATGCATCCTATATTCCCTTTTTTTCCCTTACTTGATGTTAGTATCTTATTCTCTTACATTTTGTTTGTTCTATCCCTTTATTGTTTTTTCAGATATATAGCTACAGCCTACAAATTGCCCTGCTTCTCATTGGTCTGGTTCAGTAATTGGTCCCACCTGAGCTATGGGCTCGCTAGCTTTTCTTTGCGGCTAGGTCGACACACCATGGTGATGGGTCGTTGGTTGCTGGCGATCTGCACTTTAGCCCCCTGGCCTGTTGCTCTTGCCGCTCAGGCATCCTATGGCTAGGTGGTGCATCCCTGGATTACCTTCAGGCTGCTTGTGTATACCCCTACCTAGAGGACCTGCCAACAATAGCGGACCCCAGTTCGCACTACTTGTTTTATGTTCTTATTGATGTATGATGATCTGCATAATTCGATCCCTCCCTCAGGCTCATTTGTATTTTCTTTTCTTGCTTTTTGAACATGCTTCCCTAGCCCAGAGTTTAGGGCGCTCTGATTTTTAAAATCAAAAAGCGTGTGACGAAACGCGTCTGGGAGGGACGTGCTGACGTCACCACGTTTGCCCTGTGAGGACGGGAGTATTGTATGAGTGCCGGCCGGCTCCAACTTCTCGCTGTTTTTAACTTCTTTTTTGTAAGTGCAATTTCTATTCGAAAATAAATTGGATTATACAGTATTACACTATTGGGCATTTTTACTTCATATGTACCGCTGAGCTTGGGCTTGACTGGCCAGGACGCGTCTACGCCACTCCGGATAGGAGCCTGTGTGTGCCTTATCCCACTTGCCTACTCTGTGAGGATGTCTGGTAAGCTGAATATCCCCTGGGATTCGCTGGTGTGTTCTTATCCTATTTACACGTTGAGTTGTGTGACACTTTGCCTGTTTGAATTTGTCATCTGGTAAGCAGCACGTGCATGCGATGTGCTATCTGTCAATGGTTCTGCTTTTTTCCTTTTTATCACGCTCATATTGATTATAAAATTTTTTTTTTTTTTTTTTGCTTATTTTTGGGTGACTTGGTACAGTTTTATCATTTCTTGATTTTAAATTGAGATTGGGTGTTGCAATTCCTCTTACCTATTACCTATTTCACCTTATTTTCACATTTTTTTGCATGATTGCATGACACTCACTCACCATCCATAGTTGCTGTGTCAACTTTGGATGATATATGATACTCATGATTAATCTTTTTGAGTGCTGCACTTTCTTTCACTTTTTGAGTTTTTCAAATATCAGTATTACGCTATGCTTGTGTTATATATTTTTTTGGATATAAATCTTTACGGACTGGACATATGAGACGAGTGCGATCATCCTGACTCGGCTGGATCATCATTTTAAAGGCCCAGGCTGGATTTGAGCCACCCGCTCTTATTTGGCTTACGTCTGGTAAGCGCAATATTTTGGTGTTTCCAGTTCCACTGCCGTTTATCATTTATCACATTGGATGAAATCTTATGTTATTCACGTATAACAATTCCACCTTCCTCATTTTGTGTGGACATTCATATGGGATTGCACGGACTATACTAAGATTATTTATATTTATCCACTATTTTAGCGCGGTTTTTTGTTTATTAGCTCTGATTTTTAAGGGGGTAGAGATTGAAGTTTTCTAACTTGTGGCATTGCATATCTTGCTCACATGAAAACTAAAAAGAGTAGAAATCTCTTTCTTCTCTCTCTTTCTGTTCTCTCTTTATGTCATTTGAGTATAAGTTGGATAACATTGAAAATACAGTGCCTTGAAAAAGTATTTGTACCCCTTGAAATCCTCCAAATTATGTCATGTTGGGCGGCACAGTGGTGTAGTGGATAGAATTTCGCCTAGCAGTAAGAAGGGTTGCTGGTTCGAATCCCAACCATGACACTACCTGCCTGGAGTTTGCATGTTCTCCCTGTGCCTGTGTGGGTTTCCTCCAGGTACTCCGGTTTCCTCCCACACTCCAAAGACATGCTGGTAGGGTAATTGGATCCTCTCTAAATTGTCCCTAATATGTATGAATGCGAGTTAGGGACCTTAGATTGTAAGCTCCTTGAGGGTAGGGACTGATGTGAATGTACACTGTATACGTAAAAGCGCTGCATAAATTGACGGCGCTATATAAGTAACTGAAATAAATAAATAAATGTTACAACCAAAAACGTAAATGTATTTTATTGGTATTTTATGTGATAGACCAACACAAAATTGGCACATAACTGTGAAGTGAAATTAAAATGATAACTGGTTTTCAATTTTTTTTTACAAATAACAATCTGAAAAGTGTGGCGTGCATTTGTATTCAGCCCCCTTTACTCTGATACCCCATAACTAAAATCTAGTGGAACCAATTGCCTTCAGAAGTCACCTAATTAGTAAATAGAGTCCACCTGTGTGTAATTTAATCTCAGTATAAATACAGCTGTTCTGTGAAGTCCTCGGAGGTTTGTTAGAGAACCTTAGTGAACAAACAGCATCATGAAGGCCAAGGAACACACCAGACAGGTCAGGGATAAAATTGTGGAGAAGTTTAAAGCAGGGTTAGGTTATAAAACAATATTCGAAGCTTTGAACATCTCACAGAGCACTGTTCATTCTAGCATCTGAAATCAGAGAAGCAGCCAAGAGGCCCATGGTAACTCTGGAGGAGCTGCAGAGATCCACAGCTCAGGTGGGAGAATCTGTCCACAGGACAACTATTTGTGCACTTTACAAATCTGGCCTTTATGGAAGAGTGGCAAGAAGAAAGCCATTGTTTAAAGAAATCTATATGAAGTCCCATTTGGAGTTTGAGAGAAGCCATGTGGGGGTCACAGCAAACATGTGGAAGAAGGTGCTCTGGTCAGATGAGACCAAAATTGGACTTTTTGGCCTAAAAGCAAAATGCTATGTGTGGTGGAAAACTAACGCTGCACATCACTCTGAAAACACCATCCTCACCGTGAAACATGGTGGTGGCAGCATCATGTTGTGGGGATGCTTTTCTTCAGCAGGGACAGGGAAGCTGGTCAGATTTGATGGGAAGATGGATTGAGCCAAATACAGGAGAATCTTAGAAGTAAACCTGTTAGAGTCTGCAAAAGACTTGAGACTGGGGGGAGGTTCACCTTCCAGCAGGACAACGACCCTAAACATACAGCCAGAGCTACAATGGAATGGTTTAGATCAAAGCATATTCATGTG
Source organism: Lithobates septentrionalis (assembly GCA_037952835.1). Taxonomy (NCBI): domain Eukaryota; kingdom Metazoa; phylum Chordata; class Amphibia; order Anura; family Ranidae; genus Lithobates; species Lithobates septentrionalis. Next base: position 918,288 of record JBBDGP010001332.1, read on the forward strand.
TTAGAATGGCCCAGTCAAAGTCCAGACTTAAATCCAATTGAGAATCTGTGGCAAGATTTGAAAATTGCTGTTCACAGACGCTCTCCATCCAATCTGACAGAGCTTCAGCTATTTTGTGAAGAAGAATGGGCAAAAATTTCACTCTCTAGATGTGCAAAGCTGGTAGAGACATCCCAAAAGGACTTGCAGCTGTAATTGCAGTGAAAGGTGGTTCTACAAAGTATTGACTCAGGGGGGCTGAATACAAAGGCACGCCACACTTTTCACATATTTATTTGTAAAAAATTTGGAAAACCATTTATCATTTTCCTTCCACTTCACAAATATGTGCCAATAAATGACATTTACGTTTTTTTGTTGTAACATAACAAAATGTGGAAAATTTCGAGGAGTATGAATACTTTTTCAAGGCACTGTAAGTTCTAGCTGGTGATCCATATAAGTGTGTTGGTAGAGCACCGGACCCAAAACAGGAAGGTTTAGGAAGACTTTAGATCTGTTTAGAGGCACCTGTTTGTCAGACGGAGTATATTTGGTGGTCCCCAGAGTAGTTTAGGAAGTGTGAAGAGAATTAGAAATCCAGAGTCCAGTGAATCTTTATTTTACATGACAGGAGGTCACTAGAAAAAGCTAATGTATTTAAGGAGCTCAAAACTTCCTCTTTATCAGGACCTTTGAGCAATCCCAGCTTGGCTGCTCCTCTTGGGTTCTCCCTTCCCAATTCAGATTCTGTGTGTTTTTACCTGAAAACAAACCCTGAAAGGCAAAAACCCTGAAAATCCAAATTGGGAAGAAAGCATGCATTAGAGGAGCAACCAAGCTGGGTGTTATGATAACCCCTAGCAACTTATGTGGGCACTCCTAGGGAGCAGAATCTAAGCACCAGTTGGTCTTCACCAGAGCTCCTGTTGGTGGTGATGGGCTGGAAACCCTAGTGTTTCCCAGAACTCTTTACTGCTACTGGCATCAGGTCACAGCCCCTGACATTGCCCCTCCATAGGTTATCAGGTACAGGAGGCCTACAGTGCAGAGACAGGAGACCAGTGCACAGTTTGGACCAAACAAAGGTCTTGGCAAGCGGCAAGTAGAGGGAACTTAGTCTGGGTCAGCAATGAGTAGTTGATAAACTAGGCTTAAAGTAGTCAAGTTCAGACAGAGGTCTTAGCATGCTGCAAGCAAAGTGGTAGTCAGACAGTCCAACTGTGGCAACAGTGGCAACTAAGAGGGCAGAGGATGAGAGTATAGACAGGAAATCTGGGTCAGCAACAACAAGAAACCGGGTTCAGTATTATAACTCTTGCTCACAGATTGCTGGTTTAGAGACACAGCACCAGTAACTTCAACGTTTGAGGCTTAAAGTGATGCTAAAGCAATTGCAATTGAAAGCAATTTTAACCACTTAAGGACCAGCCTCGTTTTGAGATTTTGGTGTTTACAAGTTTAAAACAGTTTTTTTTTTATAGAAAATTACTTAGAACCCCCAAACATTATATATATATATATATATATATATATATCTTTTTTTCTAACACCCTAGAGAAAAAAATGGTGGTCATTGCAATACTTTTTTTCACACCGTATTTGCGCAGCGGTCTTACAAGCGCACTTTTTTTGGAAAAAATTAACTTTTTTGAATAAAAAAATAAGACAACAATAAAGTTTTTTTATAATGTGAAAGATAATGTTACGCCAAGTAAATTGATACCCAACATGTCACGCTTCAAATTTGTGCCCGCTCGTGGAATGGCGTCAAACTTTTGCCCTTAAAAATCTCCATAGGTGACGTTTAAATAATTCTATGGGTTGCATGTTTTGAGTTACAGAGGAGGTCTAGGGCTAAAATTATTGCTCTCGCTCTACCGATCGCGGCGATACCTCAAATGTGTGGTTTGACCACCGTTTTCATATGCGGGCGATACTCACGTATTTTTTTTTTTTATTTATTTTACTTGATTTTATTTGTTTTTTCACTGTTTAAAAAAAAAAAAAAATTGGGTCACTTTTATTCTTATTACAAGGAATGTAAACATCCCTTATAATAAAAAAAAGCATGACAGGTCCTCTTAAATATGAGATCTGGGTTCAAAAAGTCCTCAAATCTCATATTTGGACTAAAATGCAATATAAAAAAAAAAATTGTCATTTAAAAAAATGACATTGAAAAAATGGCCCTTTAAGACGTATGGGCGGAAGTGACGTTATGAAATTGCTTCTGCCCTGCTATGGTATGGAGACAGGTGGGGGCCATCTTAGCCTCACTTGTCTCCATACCCAGCCACGACAAGGACCCGATCACCTCCGCCGCTGCCGACTACTCCGGTAAGCGGCGGAGGGCATGGGAGAGCAACGGGAAGGGGGGGCCCTGTCCCACCGCCAATAACGGTGATCTTGCGGCGAATCCGCCGCAGAGACCACCATTATCGTAAACATGACCGGCTCCTGAAGAGATGGATACCTCGGTTGTGGCAGCAGCGGCTGCCGTTTCCGAGATATCCATCTTTAAAGTGCAGACGTAAATGTACAGGAGCCGGTCGGCAAGTGGTTAAAGCATGACATATTAGGTATCTATTTACTCAGCATAACATCATTTCATATTATCCTAAAAAAGATGGGGTATATACAGTATTATGTTTTTTGTTTTTTTATTCATTAAAGTGTATTTTTTTTCCCAAAAAATTGTGTTTGAAAAACTGCTGCGCAAAAACTGTGCGACATAAAATAAAAAAAAACACCATTTTATTCTCTAGGGTGCCTGCTAAAAAAATATATATATATATATATATATATATTAGTATATAAAAATATATAATGTTTGGGGGTTCTAAGTAGGACACTTACCTGTCCAGGGCGCCCGTGATGTCCTCACCCGAAGCCGACCCGTCTCTTGGGGGGAGGCATCTTCAGTAAAGGAATCAGCCTTGCAGCTTCACAGCCTGGTTCCCTACTGTGCATGCGTGAGTTGCGCTGCCTGTTCTGAATGGTCCTTGCTGTCTTCTGGGACCTGTGTGTCTCCCAGAAGACAGCGGGGGGGGGGGGGGGGGGGGCGGGGAGGGTCGTACATGGCATAGTTTGCCGTGGATTCTGCAGCGCTCTTTCGCCGGAAGTGGGAGCAAATACCTGTCACCAGATGTGACACCGAAAGGGGAGGAACCGGATCAGCGAAAGTTCAATTTCTGGGTGGAACTCCGCTTTGAGTGTTTTGGTCAGAGGTCACAGCCAGCATCATTTCAGGAATGTCCTGCCAGGGATTCTGCAAATGCCATTGGAAGTCTTGGCAAAGTATCTAGACGTGTCGTAGCACCGGGTTGCACATGGTTGCCATGATTAGGGTTGCCACTTTTTCTTCATGTCAAACCCGAACACTTTAGCGGTGAACAGTAATTTTTCTTTTTTTGCAAATACTATAGGATTGTAACAAACCCGGAACACCTTTGGGCACTACAAATAGAATAGTAACGTGGCACACGTGCCCACTCACCCTCCTGTCAAGCCCTGTTCTGAGCCACATTCCTGTCTAAATAATGTGGACTGAAACCCTGACACATGATTCAAAACCTGGAGTGTCCGGGTGAATCCTGGACAGGTATGCATCCCTAGCCATGATGAAGGGGGAGTATTGAACTCCCAAAACATGTCTTTTTCTTGTGATCTTCTGTTGTGCAAAATAAAGATTCACTATCTGTGGCACTCTTATATTCTCTACACCTCTTATGCCGCGTACACACGATCGGAATTTCGGCCCGCAAAAGACCGATGAGAGTTTTTCATCGAAAAATGCGACCGTGCGTATGCTCCATCGGTCTTTTACTGGCGGAATTCCAGCCAGCAAAAGATTGAGAGCATGCTCTCAATTTTTCGGTTGGGATAAGTTCCTATCCGAAAACGCGATCATCTGTGACAATTCCAACGCGCAAAATTCCTACGCATGCCGGAAACAATTTGACGCATGCTCGGAAGCATTGAACTTCATTTTCTCGGCTCGTCGTAGTGTTGTACGTCACCGCGTTCTTGACGGTCGAAAGTTCAGAGAACTTTTGCGTGACTATGTGTATGCAAGGCAAACTTGAGCGGAAACCCCCTCGGAAAAGCCATCATATCTTTTTCCGACGAGAAATCCGATCGTGTGTACACGGCATTACACATTTTTATGATGATAGAAGACACATAAGGCTTTGACCTATGGGAAAGGACAGAGGAATTTTTACAAATGACCAGAATGTTATACTAAAGTGATTTCGGAAAGTATAGACCAAACATCATACCTCCCAACTTTTTGAAATGGGAATGAGGGACACCTATCGGCAAAAGCATGCAGGCATAGGACACACCCCTTACCACGCCCCCTTAAAGGAGAATTGTACAAAAATAAAAGAATGGTTAAACCCACAAGTACTTTTTTTACCACTAGTATTCCTTAATATTGGCTTTTGGGATGTACAAATCCAGCAATTTAGAAATCAGATGAAAGGTTTAGCGCTGGAAAACACTTTTTGATAGACATAAAGTGCATTTTATATACATCTATAGAGATCAGACCAAGATGAGGGACAAACGAGGAGAAATGAGGGACATTGCTCCAAATCAGGGACAGTCCCTCGAAATCAGGGACAGTTGGGAGCTATGCAAACATGGTTTAAATAGTTGAGTTTTCTGGGGGGATAACCTCATGTTTAATAACTGATTTTCTTCCTGTCATCTCCCTCTCCAATCTTCCTTCTCGTTCTGGAATCAGACTCAACCAGTAAAAGATTTTAGGGTCTATTCCTGTTTTATGATCCGGTCCTCTGAGCTGAAGCTTACTTCCCAATCCAGGAGGGAAGGAGGAAGTCAGACATCTAGGTGTCTTATATGGGACGTCATAAAACCAGACCTTGTATGGTGGGGATGGGGTGGGGTGGGGGGGAGTCTGGGGACCTTCTCTTCATATTACTCCCCAACTCCAAGACACAGAGGGAGAAAGGATGATATTAACCCTTATTAAAAAATTCTCCCTGTCAACAGGAGAAGGGTAGGCCGCATGAAATACGTGTGTGATTTTGCAAAACTCCCAAACCAGATGTTTTCTGAAGTAATAAATGTTGAACAGAAAACGGGGAGGAAACCGCGAGCACAGCCGCGCATTCGCTTAAAACAATCCCGTCCCGAGCATGTTCATGTTAATGGGATGACCAGCTGTGATGGTGTGTAACAGGAGGCAGAGAAAAGGGAGACTTCCCAACATCTGCGCTTTAATCTCCCGCTCTGCACCGGGATTGGGAAGAGGCTGAGAACTCTCAGTATGTTCCTCTGTTGACAGAACAGGACTGCAGAGAGCTGGCATGAGGCATGCTGTGCCTCGTGTCATAGGTTGATCTGCAGTTGGGGACCTTCAAAACCTTTTTATATATATAGTTTTTCTAGTTATGAAAAGACCAGGAAGGAGTTAAGATTTCTGTCAGGCTTCATTGAAGAGAATTTTCTTAACTTCTCCTTGGACACGTCTCAACCTAAAAACCAATTGAACAGTTTGAATCAGCTAAATACAATCCAAGCGTAGCAAAACAAAAGCTGTGCAATGTCTTCAAATTTATTTACTTTCCAAAGCAGCCCCCCCACTTGAGTAGAAAAGCCTGTCCTCTGCCTGCACGCTGCAAAATGCGCAGAAGGAGCCATGTTCTCTGTGGGGAACCAGTGGTCTCTCTGAAGAGGTCTGACACATCCCCTGCCCCCTCAGAGCCAGAGCTCTCCAAGCATGGGCTTTGCTGATTACACAGCTATAAGACCCCTTTCACACTGGGGCCGCGTTCGCGGTAAAGCGCCGCTCGTTTTAGCGGCGCTGTGCCGCTGTTTAAGCGGTGTTTTCGGCCACTAGCAGGGCGCTTTTAACCCCAAAGATGGGGTTAAACACTCCTGTGTTGCGGCGCTTCAGAAGGTGCTACAGATTTTCAGGTGCTACAGAAAGCGCTGCCCATTCATTCCAATGGGCAGGGCGTTTTGAGAGCGCTAAATACAGCGCTCCCAACCCACCCCAAAGATGCTGCTTGCAGGATTTTTTTGAACATCCCGCACGCGCACTTCCCGAGTGTGAAAGTCACACTTGAATGAATGGGAGGCGGTTTTCAGGCGCTTAGCAGAGGCTATTTCCAGCGCTAAAGCGCCTGAAAACCGCCCCAGACTGCTCCAGAGACCACTGCTGCCTTAACCCCAGTATCCTCTTCTTCAGCGGGCGGTCCGCTTTCATATAAAAGTGGTCTCTGCGGTGGATTCGCCGCAAGATCACTTTTATAGGTGGCGGGAGAGGCCCCCCCTCCCGCCGCGCTCCGGTGCCCTCCGCCGCTTACCGGAGCCTAAAGCTTCCAACTGTCTCTGATTTCGATGGACTGTCCCTGATTTGGAGCAATGTCCCTCTTTCCTCTTTCCTCTTCATTTGTCCCTCATTTTGGTCTGATCTATATAGATGTATATAAAATGCACTTTTTATCTATCAAAAAGTGTTTTTCAGCGCTAAACCTTTTATCTGATGTCTAAATTGTTGCATTTGTAAATTCCAAAAGCCAATATAAAGGAATAGTAGTGGTAAAAAAAGCACTTGTGGTTTAACCAATCTTATTTTTTTGTACAATTCTCCTTTAAGGGGGCGTGACAAGGGGTGTGTCCTATGCCTGCATACTTTTTCTGATAGGTGTCCCTCATTCCCATCTCAAAAAGTTGGGAGGTATGCCGGAGCCATCGGTAGCAGGGGAGGTGATCGGGTCCTTCTCCCTGTTAGGCATGGAGACGAGTGAGGGGAAGATGGCCCCCACCTGTCTCCATACCATTGCAGGGCAGAAGCGATGTCAAAACATCACTTCTACCTATAGCTCCTAAAGAGACATTTTTTTTTTTTTAAATGACATTTAATTTTTTTTTATTGCATTTTAGTGTAAATATGAGATCTGGGGTCTTTTTGACCCCAGATCTCATATTTAAGAGGTCCTGTCATGTTTTTTTTCTAATACAAGGGATGTTTACATTCCTTGTAATAGGAAAAAAGCGACACTATTTTTTCTTTAAAGAACAGTGCAAAAATAAAAAAAAAATAAAAACTAAAATAAAATAAATAAAATAAAATAAATAAGAAAAAATATTTTTTTTTAACCACTTGCTTACTGGGCACTTAAACCCCCCTCCTGCCCAGACCAATTTTCACCTTTCAGTGCTGATGCTGAATGACGATTGTGCGGTCATAAAACACTGCACCCAAATGAAATTTTTATCATTTTTTCCCACAAATAGAGCTTTCTTTTGGTGGTATTTAATCACAGCTGGGGTTTTTATTTTTTGCTAAACAAACAAAAAAAGATGGAAATTTTTGAGAAAAAAAAAAATCATGTTTAATAGTTTGTTATAAAATTTTGCAAACAGTTAATTTTTCTACTTCATTGATATGCGCTGATGAGCCGGCACTGGTGGGCACTGATAGGCTGCACTGATGGGCACGGATAGGCACAGTTAAGGCGGCACTGATAGGCACAGTTAAGGCAGCACTGATGGGGACAGATAAGGCGGTACTGATTGGCATAGATAAGGCGGCACTGATGGCCACTGATGGGCGCTGATGGGTGGCATGGATGGGTGGCACAGATAGGTGGCACTGATGGGCACTGATAGGTACCACTGATGGGGGGCACTGATAGGCGGCACTGATGGGGGCACTGATGGGCAGAGATGGGCGGCACTGATGGGCACTTGTGGGCACTGGTAGGTGACACTGATGGGCACTGATAGGTGGCACTGATGTGCAGCACTGTTGTTGCACTGATGTGGGCGCTGATGGGTGGCACTGATGGGTGGCACTGATGGGTGGCACTGTGGGCACTGATGGGTGGCACTGTGGGCACTGATGGATGGCACTGTGGGCACTGATGGGTGACGCTGGTGGGCACTGGTAGGCAGCACTGCTCCTATTGCTAGGTGTCACTAGCAGGGGGCACAGATGATCGCCGTGATCGGGACTGATGTCCCGATCACGGCCGCCGGTGATCGGGTTTTTTTTCCTCCTCACGCTGTCAGCGCGAGGAGGAAAAATAGCCGATTACCGGCTCTGTTTACATCACATGATCAGCTGTCATTGGCTGACAGCTGATCATGTGATAAGGGGTTGGGACTGACTCCTTACTCTGATCTGTGATCAGGCGAGTTTCATAGACTCGCTGATCACAGATCGCGCCGCGGGACGACGTCAATAGACGTCATCCCGGCAATGTAGATCAGCGCTGTTGCCGTCATTTGGCAATGGCCTGGATCTGAAGATGTTAAACGCGCCCCGTCCCGCCGAGCTCGCGTGCAGAAGCGAACGCATTCGAAAACGATGTTCAAACCACACATGTGAGGTATCGCCATGATCGTTAGAGCGAGAGCAATAATTCTCGCCCTAGATCTCCTCTGTAGCTCAAAACATGCAACCTGTAGAAATGTTTAATAGTCACCTATTGACATTTTTAAGGGTAAAAGTTTGTCGCCATTCCACGAGCGGGCGCAATTTTGAAGCGTGACATGTTGGGTATCAATTTACTCAGCGTAACGTTATCTTTATCACAATATAAAAAAAACTGGGCTAACTCTACTGTTGACTTATTTTTTAATTCAAAAAAGTTTATTTTTTCCAAAAAAAGTGCGCTTGTAAGACCGCTGCGCAAATACGATGTGACAGAAAGTATTGCAACGGCCACCATTTTATTCTCTAGGGTGTTAGAAAAAAATATATAATGTTTGGGGGTTCTAAGTAATTTTCTAGCAAAAAAAAACTTTTTTTAACTTGTAAACACCAGATCTCAGAAAGAGGCTCGGTCCTTAAGTGGTTAATAACAAACATGTCATACTTACCTGCTCTGTGTGGCACCTGTGATTATGCACTGAACAGCCCCAATCCTCCTCTTTTTGGGTCCCGCACCGGCGCGCCTGGTCCCCCCCCTCTTGCTGAGTGCCCTCATAGCAAGCCGTTTGCTATGAGGCACCTGAGCAGGCTCACTCCTGAGCCACTGCTCTGTGTGTCCATTCACACATGGAGAGCGGCTCGGCCCACGCCCCCCGCCCCCACTCTCTCCTCATTGGCTTATGCAAATGGCTCTCATTGCTTTCTCAGCTAATGAGGAGGAACAGACCCGTGAGAGCTGCTGCTCTTGTGCACATCACTGGATAGAGATGGGGCTCAGGTAAGTATTGGGGGGGCTGAGGGGGGCTGCTGCACACAGAAGGCTTTTTACCTTCATGCATAGAATGAATTAAGGTAAAAAACCTTGAGCCTTAACAACCACTTTAAGATGTAAAGGATTTCAAAATTGAAAATAGTATTTATAGTGTAAAATTTACAGTAATCATAAATGATTTAATAGTAGGTTAGTAGCCTAGACAACTTATTATTATTAAATAATAATAATAACTACAATATTAGTAGTAGTCATAAAAGTATTATTAACCACCTCCCGTCCTCGCTATAGCCGAAAGACAGCTACAGCGCGGACATAATTTGCCGGGAGAGCATCCATAGACGTCTTCCAGTGCTCGAGCGGTCTGCGCGCCCCCTGCAGGGCACGCGCGGCATGCTCCCTGCAGGGTGCGCGCGGCGCGCTCTGTGATCAGCAAGTCTATGAGACTCAGCTGATCACAGATCGGAGTAAGGGGTCCAATGACAGCTGATCATGTGATGTAAACAGAGCCGGTAATCGGCTATTTTTTCTCCTCACGCTGGTAGCCTAAGGAGAAAAAAAAAAGCAAATCACCGGCGGCTGTGAGAGGGAAATCAGTCCCGTTCATGGAGAGCCTCAGCAGAGGCTTCTGTGCCACCTACCAGTGCCCACCAGCGCCACCTACCAGTGCCCACAGTACCACCCATCAGTGCCCACAGTGTCACCTATCAGTGCCCACAGTGCTACCTATAAATGTCACCAATCAGTGCCTCATCACCAGTGTTGCCTATCAATACCACCTACCAGTTCCCATCAGTGCCACCTACCAGTGCCCATAAGTGTCCATCAGTGCCACCTATCAGTGCCCATCAGTAACATCTATCAATGCCACCCATCAGTGCCACTCATCAGTGCCACCCATCAGGGCCCATCAGTGCTGTCTTATCTGTGCCTATCGGTGTCACCTTATCTGTGCCTATCGGTGTCGCCTTATCTGTGCCTATCAGTGTCACCTTATCTGTAACTATCAGTGTCGCCTTATCTGTGCCTATCAGTGTCGCCTTATCTGTGCCTATCGGTGTCGCCTTATCTGTGCCTATCAGTGTCACCTTATCTGTAACTATCAGTGTCGCCTTATCTGTGCCTATCAGTGTCGCCTTATCTGTGCCTATCGGTGTCGCCTTATCTGTGCCTATCAGTGTCGCCTTATCTGTGCCTATCAGTGTCACCTTATCTGTAACTATCAGTGTCGCCTTATCTGTGCCTATCAGTGCAGCCCATCAGTGCAGCCTCATCAGCGAATATCAATGAAGGAGAAAAATTACCCGTTTGCAAAATCTTATAACAAACTATAAAATTTTTTTTTTTCAAAAATGTCTGTCTTTTTTAAATACCACCAAAAGAAAGCTCTATTTGTGTGAAAAAAATGATAAAAATGTCATTTGAGTACAGTGTAGCATGACCGCGCAATTGTCATTCAAAGTGTGACAGCGCTGAAAGCTGAAAATTGGTCTGGCAGGAGGGGGGTTTAAGTAAGCAAGAGGTTAATATTATTATTATTATTATTAATACCGTATATACTCGAGTATAAGTCGAATTTTTCAGCACATTTTTTTGTGCTGAAAGTGCCCCCCTCGACTTATACTCGAGTCAAGCACTTTTCTGCAGGAAAAAATTTCATTTTCCGAACCGACTTTGAGGCCCTGTATCTCAGGGCCACTCGGTGCTAGGAACCCCAAATTTGGTGTGCAAACCCAATGGAACTGGTACCACAACATATCCAAAGATGGAGTTCCTAGCACTAAGTGGCCCCAAGATACGGGGCCCCAAAATCGATTCGGAAAATGTCATTCTCTGCTGCAGAAAAGTGCTTGACATTTTCTGAACCGACTTTGGGGCCCCTTATCTCAGAGCCACTTAGTGCTAGGAACCCCAAATTTGGCGTGCAAACCCAGTTGCACTGCTACCATAACATATCCAAAGATGGAGTTCTTAGCATCAAGTGGCCCCGAGATACGGGGCCCCAAATCCGGTTCAGAAAATGTCATTCTCTGCTATAGAAAAGTGCTTGACATTTTCTGAACTGATATTTGGGGCCCTGTATCTCTGGGCCACTTGGTGCTAGAAACCCCAGCTTTGGATATTTTATGGTGCTAGTTCCACTGGGTTTGCACACCAAATTTGGGGTTCTTAGCACTAAGTGGCCCCAAGATACGGGGCCCCAAATTCGGTCAACTGTGTCCATCTGCAGCAATGTCATTTTGGGACCCTTTGGGTTCAGAGACCCCAAATTTTGGCTGCAGCTAGGGGGTATCTAGGAACCCTTAACTACCGAGTTTTAAGTTCAGGGGACCTATGGCTGCAAATGGGCACAGTGAGGCATGCAAATGGGCATTGTTGACCCTCTTTTCCACTTACAGTAGCTGTGCATTTCTCACCCTCGTCTTATACTCGGGTCAATAAGTTTTTCCCATTTTTTTGTGGTAAATTAGGGCCTCGACTTATACTCGGAACGACTTATACTCGAGTATATACGGTAATAATAATAATAATATTAATAACTCCAGTAAATATTGTGACTGTAATAATGTATAGTACATATTCATCTGATCACTGAAGGAGGCCCTGTCATCTTTCCAGAGGCAACCTATTTCGTTTTTTCAAGTGAGGCCAAAAAAACAGTTGCCTCCCTGGTCCTAGACCGGCACGAAAGCCAAGGAGGTAAATGCAACAATTCTAGAATTATTTGCATTCATTTAAGTCAATGTCGATGTTTTAGTTCAAGCATCAAACATGAGATAAAGAGGACCTGCCTTCATGTCTCTCCACTTCTTTCGTCTGCGTATAAGTTGGTGGTCTCCCCCCCTCAGACACTGCAGGGCAAACAAAAGTCAAAGAAACCACCAGAGTCTTTCCAAAGCATTTTTCTCATAACTGCATCAGAAACAAGACAGAGTAATTAGTACCAGAGGCCTCTCGTCCCAAGCCAAGCGGATACGCCGCTGCTCTCGGAGAGAGGGTAAGGGTGGCTTCTGAGGTTTCCAGGCCAATAGAACTATCTCATATAACCATTGCGTTGCCGCGGTGCACCAGTACACTGGGTCTGATGTGAAATAAATACAGGATGGGGAAAAAAATATCTATGCTCTTCAGAGTGACGAATGGGACATCCTCTGTTGATTTTTTAGGACACGTGAGGAGTTGATTCAGAGTTTCCTCACATTTTTCTTCAAATGTCCTAATGAGGTGGAAGTCCAGAGACTTATGCCCCGTACACACGATCGGACTTTCCGACAACAAAACCGTGGAATTTTGTCCGAAGGGCGTTGGCTCAAACTTGTCTTGCATACACACGGTCACACAAATGTTGGCCAAATATTACGAACGTAGTGACGTACTAGACGTACTAGACTTACTACGTTGTTTTTCAGCTCTTTAGCGCCACCCTTTGGGCTCCTTCTGCTAATTTCCTGTTAGTAGATGTTTGGTGAGTGTTGATTCGCGCTTTTCTTTCTGCGCTTTTCAGTTTGCGCTTTTCATTTCACGCTTTTCCGTTTCTGAGCGGATGTTCGTCAACCAGACATGTTGCGGAATCGGAGGAGATAACGTGTTATATATTTATTATTGGCCTTGGAGTTATTGCTTTGACATTATTTTTTGGTTGAATAATGATTTGATTTGGTATATTTTCTATATTTTTGGATGCATAGAATGCACTTTTTGGTTAAGTTCTATTGGCAGATAGCATGTCTAATTTTAATTATTTTTTAAATTGTATAGAATAATACTTGGCTATGTGTTTTACTTCAAATGACAGTTTGGGAGTCGGCAGTTACATTTAAAAAAATACAATGTAAAATTGACAAGGGACACCAACATAGTTGTATCTTTGATCTTAAAAACTACGGGATAATGGTGTTGTGGTAACTTGTCCAAATAAAAAAAGCATAATAATATTATTCTTGATATCACTAGAAAAAAAAGCCTTTGAAAATTTGTTTGCAATAACTCCATCAGTATCACCAGCAAAGCAGCTTCATTATTATCCCATTAAAGAAGAAGAGAATGTCCGCTGCATTTCGAGATTTCATAATTTGCCACGTCACAAATGTTAATTCTCCATTACGAACGCTAGTTTACAAGACCGACTGCTTCTGGCTCATCCTTGATTCCGAGCATGCATGTTTGTACTTTAGACTTTTGTCCGACGGACTTGTGTACACACACTCGGAAATTCCGACAAAATACATTTTTCCGTGGAACATTTGAAAACATGCTAGCCAACATTTGTTGGCGGAAAGTCCAACAACAATTGTCCGATGGAGCATACACACGGTTGGATTTTCCGCCAACAGCCTGACATCCAACATTTCTCGTCGGAAAAGCTAATCCTGAGGGGGCTTTAGTGCTCATTCACACCAGCCCTATTGGGTTAAGTTGGGTTGGGCAGCTTTTGACAAACACAGTCCCAAGGCATAGCCAAACCATACATCCTATGGCTTGCATTTTTAATCACACAGTTCTGTATGGTATATTATGGTATGGTGTCAATAGACACTAATGCCCTGTACACACGATCGCACATTCCGACAACAAAATACATCGGATTTTATTTGACGGATGTTGGCTCAAACTTGTCTTGCATACACACGGTCACACAAAGTTGGTCGGAAATTCCGAACATCAAAAACGCAGTGACGTACAACACGTACGATGAGCCGAGAAAACTGAAGATCAATAGCCAGGGCTGCTCTTCTGCTTGATTCAGAGCATGCGTGGAACTTCTTTGTGCTTCGGAATTGTGTACACACGATCGGAATTTACGCAAACAGGTTTTGTTGTCGGAAAATTTTAGATCCAGCTCTCAAATTTTGTTTGTCGGATGGAAAAAGTCCGATGGAACCTACACACGGTCGGAATTTCCGACAGCAAGCTCTGATCGCACATTTTCCGTCGGAAAGTCCGACCGTGTGTATGGGGCATAAGGCTCCTCTAGTAAAACAAAGTAAAAAAGAAAACAGGAATAGAATGACTAGGTGGTTTTGTTTAACCTTGTTAGAACAAAAGAGGTTCTTAGATATCACAGACCATCTTACATTGTATTTGTACATAAACTTTAACGTTTAATTCTGTTCACCTAGTCTTGTGATCCAGACACCCATGCCAAACATCATAGCCAGCTCTTATGCCATCCCAGCAGCAGAGTTTGATCTAGAACACGTGCCCAGCTTTCCGACTGGACAATGAATAAACATCAGTGGAGTGATGGGTCATCACAATCACCCAGTTCCTTCCGCTCTCTTCCCCTAACAGCATGTTCCCTATAAAAACATGTGCAAAGCAGGAGAGCTTGATTGGCTGCTAATTCTTTTCCTCCTGCCCCCAGTCCTTGACACAGGAGATTACAGAAGGCTAATATATCAAGACAGATTTGAGTGCTTATATTTCATTTAAAGCTCTGGGGTTTAGAGAGACAACTGCATATGTACAGACGAGCCTCATACACCCTCACAGTGACTTGTGTAGCACCTTTAAGCCGGTGAGAAGGATGTCGCCTCCACCAACAGACTGTTACTTCCTTCCATGTGACAGAGCCCCCTCCAAGGAGACGAAACGCGTCGGGCAGGACCCCACTGCCGCCATTTTACCTTACAGCGCTGTTTTTTTATCGATTTCCATGTGAGTGTATTTCCTAATTTTACAATAAATTTGGTACATATTTTTATGGATTTACACTACGTGGCCTTTCTTTTTTCCTTTTCACCCATTGTAACTACCATCCACTTTGGGCATCACCCCAAGGGACACACCGGTCCACGGTTCATCCCAGGACCTTCATTTTCCACTTCTCCCGGATCTCCATCAGCTGTTCACCACCTAAGCCTGTTTGACCCAACCAAGCGTATGTTTCTTTGGGTCCAATTGATCCGGTAAGCCTCCCTATTGTTGTTGGTAGTATTCCCTTCACTCCAGATGTCACGTGCACATTGATATGCTTCACATATGAAGTCACACACCTACTAATGGACTATTATTTTTCATATTTTTTATGAGTTATATATTCATGGAGGACTTTTTCCTATTCTATTTTTAGACGTTTACCAGTTTATAGACTCAATTGTCTTTATGCTAGACATTCTATAGTCATTTATATTAGCGCTACACTTATTTCGTTTCTCGATTGATGCACATATCCTACTGGCCGTGTTAGCTGCTTATTCTTTCTTTTTTTAGGGCAGCGCAGAATTACCTGTTATATTCACCCCCCTTACCTTGTTCTGCTGCGGGAAGTAGCTGGGAAGCAGAAAATCCAGGTCCTGGAGGAGGACCAGAGGAGGGTTGGGGTCAGCTGCTAGAGTCTGCTGAATGCTGAGACTGGGGAAGGAGAAATGAGGTGGTGCTGCGGCCGAGGTGCAGGATCTGCAGGAGCAGTTCTGCTGAGAGAGTCCCCCTCTGCAGCTGCACAGAAAAGTACAGAATCTGTAGGTGAAGTTCTGTCCTCCTCTCTGCTGCCCCTGTTGAAAGAAGGTGGGGGTGGAGACGAGAGGGGTGCCGCAGCTGCAGGAGGGGTGTGAGGGCCGTATGAAATGACTTGGCAGGTCAAATTGGGGCCTTGGGTCTTATTTTTGACACATGTCCTGCCTAGGAAAAAAGAGCGAGTAGTCCATTAAGTCTGCCTGTTTTTTAATTTTTTTATACATGTTTTGTTTTTGTTTTTTTTTGCTGTTTTTTTTTTTGTTTGTTTGTTTGTTTTTTCTGTTAAAACAGAGTTCCGCTACACATACTGTAGCTGCTGACTTTTATTCTTAGGACACGTACCTGTCCTGGAATCCAGCAATGCCGGCAACCCAGCCGATATTTCCTTCGGCTCTCGGGTGCTGCCGCCGCCATTGCCTGTAAGAGAAACCGGCAGTGAAGCCTTGCGGTTTTACAGCTGCACTTTCTGAATGGCCCGGCTGCAGGGGGACGGAGGAGACGGGCCGAACTTCCGAGTGATCTCACGGCGAGATCTCTCAGAAGTGGGGACGGGTACCTGTCAAAAATAAGTACCCGCTCCACCCAGAAAAGTGCCAAATGTGGCACCGGAGGGGGGAGGAGACAGATAAGCGGAGCTTTGACTTTTGGGTTGAACTCCATTGAGTTTTTTGTCTGAGTATAGATCTATGTTTGTCCCAAGCATGCTTGATGCCATTTACTTTTGACTGTCTCACTAACTCTGCTGGAAGTTTATTCCAAGCATCAACTACCCTTTCAGTAAAATAATACTTTCTAAAGATTAGTTTTGAGCTTTCCTGCAGTTAGTTTGATGTCTTGACATCTGCCCATCATTTAGATTTTTGCATAAATCCTCCCAAGAGTCAGCTCATTTTTTGCATCAGGTTGAGGGTTCTAAGGCAGGGTGCTGTGATTTTTTTAAGGAAGTTATATACAGCACCCTGCTGGTCTCTCTCACTAAGCCATGATCTACCTTCATTGCATACAGAAGCACAGAGACCCAGTGATGACATCACTGGCTATAAATATAACATGCAAAGAAAATGGAAAGGTTTTATTTAACCACCTCAATACAGGGCACTTACACCTCCTTCCTGCCCAGACCAATTTTCAGCTTTCAGCGCTCTCACAAGTTGAATGACAATTACTCAGTCATGCAACACTGTATCCATATAAAATTTGCGTTCTTTTTTTTACACAAATAGAGCTTTCTTTTGGTGGTATTTAATCACTAGTGGGTTTTTTATTTTTTGTGCAATAAATAAAAAAGTCCGTACATTTTGTGAAAAAAATGCCTTTTCTTTGTTTCTGTCATAAAATTTTGCAAATTAGTAATTTTTCTTCATAAATTTTGGCCCAAAGTTTATATTGCTACATATCTTTGCTAAAAATAACCCAAATTAGTGTATATTATTTGGTCTTTGTGAAAGTTATAGAGTCTACAAACTATGGTGCCAATCACTGAAAATTGATCACATCTGATCACACCTGATGTACTGGTGGCCTATCTCATTTCTTGAGACACTAACAAGTCAGGAAAGTACAAATACCCCAAAATGACCCCTTTTTAGAAAGTATTAAGTAAGTGGCATGGTGAGTTTTTTTAAGTTGTCATTTTTTCCCACAATTCTTTGCAAAATGAAGATTTTTTTTTTACAAAGTTGTCATATTAACAGGTTATTTCTCTCACAGAGTATATGCATACAACATATTACATCCCAAAATACATTCTCCTACTCTTCCCAAGTATGGCGATACCACATGTGTGAGACTTTCACACAGCCTTGCCACATACAAAGGCCCAACATTGAAGTAGCATCTTTAGGTGTTCTACGAGCATAAATGACACATCTCATTTCTCAACCACCTATTACACTTTTGAAGGCCCTGGAGCACCAGGACAATGGAATTGCCCTCAAAATAACCCCATTTTGGAAAGCAAACACCCCAACGTATAATCTATAAGGCATAATGAGTCTTTTGAACGGTTCATTTTTTTCCAGAAGTTTTTGGAAAATGTGGAAAAAAATAAAACGCATTTTTTTTACACAAAGTTGTCCATTTATCAGATATTTCCAACACATAGCATGTACATAGCAAAAATTACACCCTAAAATACATTATGCTACTCCTCCTGAGTATGGTGATACCACATGTGTGAGACTTTTACACAGCCTGGCCACATACAAAGGCCCAACATTGAAGTAGCATCTTCAGGCTTTCTACGAGCATAAATGACACATCTCATTTCTCAACCACCTATTACACTTTTGAAGGCCTTGGAGCACCAGGACAATGGAATTGCCAACAAAATGACCCCATTTTGGAAAGCAAACACCCCAATGTATAATCTATGAGGCATAATGAGTCTTTTGAACGGTTTATTTTTTTCCAGATGTTTTTGGAAAATGTGGAAAAAAAATGAAAACGCTTTTTTTTTTTACACAAAGTTGTCCATTTATCAGATATTTCCAACACATCGCATGTACATAGCAAAGATGACACCCCAAAATACATTCTGCTACTCCTCCTGAGTATGGCGATACCACATGTGTGAGACTTTTACACAGCCTGGCCACATACAGAGGCCCAACATTGAAGTAGCATCTTTAGGTGTTCTACGAGCATAAATGACACGTCTCATTTCTCAACCACCTATTACATTTTTGAAGACCCTGGAGCACCAGGACAATGGAATTGCCCTCAAAATGACCCCATTTTGGAAATCAAACACCCCAACGTATAATCTATAAGGCATAATGAGTTTTTTGAACGGTTCATTTTTTTCCAGAAGTTTTTGGAAAATGTGGAAAAAAATTAAAACGCATTTTTTTTACACAAAGTTGTCCATTTATCAGATATTTCCAACACATAGCATGTACATAGCAAAAATCACATCCTAAAATACATTATGCTACTCCTCCTGAGTATGGTGATACCACATGTGTGAGACTTTTACACAGCCTGGCCACATACAAAGGCCCAACATTGAAGTAGCATCTTCAGGCTTTCTACGAGCATAAATGACACATCTCATTTCTCAACCACCTATTACACTTTTGAAGGCATTGGAGCACCAGGACAATGGAATTGCCAACAAAATGACCCCATTTTGGAAAGCAAACACCCCAATGTATAATCTATGAGGCATAATGAGTCTTTTAAACGGTTTATTTTTTTCCAGAAGTTTTTGGAAAATGTGGAAAAAAAATGAAAACGCTTTTTTTTTTTTTACACAAAGTTGTCCATTTATCAGATATTTCCAACACATAGCATATACATAGCAAAGATGACACCCCAAAATACATTCTGCTACTCCTCCTGAGTATGGCGATACCACATGTGTGAGACTTTTTTCACAGCCTGGCCACATCCAGAGGCCCAACACCCAAGTAGCACCATCAAGCGTTCTAGGAGCATAAATGACATATATAATTTCCTGGCAAGCTATCATTTTTGAAGGCCCTTCATATTTCTAACACATAGCATGTACATACCAAGAATTACAATCCAAAATAAATTCTATTGCGGAAAGGGTAAAAAAAATAAGCATTACCTTTGCTTTTAGTAGTATCCACAAAGGAGAGCACTGATCCAGGCAGCAGGCAGGGATGTGCTTAGCGACAGCAATAGTAATTATCCAGGCAGAAGGCAGGAATATTGTCTCTAGTCAGCACAAGGGTATAGTCAGAACAGCACAATTCATAGAAATTGTCCAGGCAGACACAGCCAGCACCACCATGATATTAGTCCTGGTACACTGTTACCTGCAGAAACTCATTATTGTACCGCTCTCCAGCCCTTTATAAACATACTGCCTCTTGCTACAGCTAATTATTTGCATAGTCCAGGTAGCGGTGTGGTCCGTTCAAGCGGCAGGCAGAGGCATGATGGTAGTAAGTCAGCAGCAGGCTGAGGGCCGCAATCAGGTAAGACCTGTGCACAGGGGCACACGGGTAGAGGCTTCGACCCACCCAAATCTCTATGAAGCCTCCAGACTCCAGACCCTAATCCGGTAATTCTGAAATTGAGAAAACAAAAAAAAATGTTTTTTCCATCCGGAAAAACAATTCTGGAGCCCCTCACATATGTGAGACCCCTGTGTACTACAGTAGCAGGGCAACAGATCAGTCCAAGCGGTAGGCAAAAGCATAGTCCATAAAACAGGCCAGGGTGGCCATAGCCATACACAGAATAGCCCCTTAAGGCCGCTATGTGTTCCTGAAGGGTACTATAATGGAGCAATCATACACATTTGCCACATTGTATGCCCCTAATACCCAACAACTCACATTCATAGACCAAGTCCTCTCTAAGCTGGCAGACTTTCGGGAGGGTAGATTAATCCTAGGAGGAGACTTCAATGTCAGCCCTGACCCTGTGTTAGATACCTCGGCAAAAAGATTGACACACTCTCATGCTTTTTTGCGACACTTCTGGAGGTCCCTTCAGGATTATACCCTGGTGGACTGCTGGAGAGTACTACATGCGTCTGAAAGAGATTATAGCTACTACTCTAGTGTGCACAAGGAATACACTAGAATGGATCTACTACTGGTGGATCAACGTTCCCTTGACTTGCTATTGGGAGCAACCATACACCAGATAATGATTTCTGATCACGCCCCTGTGACACTCACACTTTCGCTGTCCCAGGCCCTGACTAAAGCGAGGACCTGGAAACTGAACGAGAACCTGTTAGATGACTTGGGGGTGGTGGCAGGGGTACAGGAGACTTTGACATATTACTTTGCAGAGAATGCCAACGGAGAGGTCAGTGACAGTGTTCTATGGGAAGGCCACAAAGCAGTGGTCCGTGGCACCTTCATTGCCCTCGGAACAAAACTTAACAAAGAGAGGCAGGCGGATTTCCAGAGGGTACTGCAGGCTTTACAGCGCACTGAGCTTGGCCATAAACGAACGGCGGACCCTGAGGAATTCCGACGCCTGACTGAGCTACGACAGCTTTTCTTTAAATTGCTAGATTGTAAAATAAATTGCAAACTACGCTACCTGGCTCATACCTATTATGAAAAGGGTAACCATTGTGGTAGGTTACTGGCGCAAGCTCTCCGTAAAAAAAGACTCCTAGCACATGTGCACAAGCTACACTCCACTATGGGAGAACCTGCACAGCACACATCAAAAAAAGCGTCTATGTTTCGCGATTACTACGCTACCTTGTACAATCTGGACTCCGCCTCCTCTCCAGCAGAAATAGCCTGTAAACAGTCTCGTATAAAAACGTACCTCTCGTCCATAGGGCTCCCCACCTTATCTTCGGAACAGGCGACTGACTTAGAATGCCCAATCACTACAGCTGAATTACTAGCCACTATTGAGTCTCTGCCTACTGGCAAAAGCCCTGGGCCTGACGGCTTCACTAGGGCATACTACCTAAAGTTTTTTGACAAACTACAGGCCCCCTTATGTACCCTCCTTAATTCCCTGGCGACCACTGGATTTCTACCACAGGAATCTTCGCTGGCACACATTACAGTGCTCTCAAAGGAAGGGAAAGACCCCACCCAACCACAAAGTTATCGCCCAATTTCCCTACTGAACACGGCCCTCAAAATTTTTTCTAAAATCATAGCTAACCACATGAAACATCTATTACCTGAATTGATACATGCAGATCAGACAGGCTTTATAGTTGGAAGAGAAGCTAGAGATAACTCCAATAGGGCCCTCCAGCTTATTCACTGGGCACGTGCATGTGATCGGATGCCTCCATACTTGATTCTGTCAACGGACGCAGAGAAGGCATTCGATCGTGTGGACTGGGACTTCCTGAGCGCTGTGCTTGAAGGCACCGGTTTGGGCCCACACATGCTGCGATGGATTTTGGCACCTTACGTGTCTCCCACTGCTCAGGTCAAGGTGAATGGTGGCCTCTCCTCAACGTTCCCCATCCGAAACGGCACGAGACAGCGATGCCCGCTCTAGCCCCTTTTGTTTGCACTGGTCCTCGGGCCATTATTGCAGAGGGTTAGGGCAAATCAGAGCATCAGGGGGGTGCAGGCGGGCTCCCTGGAGCACAAACTCTCTGCATGTGCAGATGACATACTGTTCCACGTAATGGACCCCGAGGTCTCGCTGCCGAATCTGATGGGTGAACTGACTGCTTATAGAGAGGTATCCAATTTTCTAATAAATTACACCAAGTCAGAAATGTTACCAATCACTATTTCACCACCCATGGCGGCCTCCCTGAAGGGGTCTTTTCCTTTTACATGGGCTACCCCTTCCATGAAATATCTAAGCGTTCAGCTCATGGACAGACCGGATTCCCTGTATACACACAACTATACACCACTACTCAAGAAGATTTCTCATGATTTATTATCCTGGGACAAGGCAATTTTCACTTGGATTGGACGGACAAATATCTTAAAAATGACCATACTGCCCTGTATCCTTTCCCTCCTACAAATGATACCGATACAAATACCAAAACGATTTTTCATGGACCTGCGTAGCCTCTTTATTAGGTTTGTGTGGGGTGGCAAGAAGCCGCGTCTCGCTATGGCACTACTACAAAGAACTAAGTTGAAGGGGGGACTAGGCATACCTAACATATCCCAATATTACCAGGCAATTGCCCTGCAGCGCATATTGAACTGGAAGTTCCATACACCCTTTAAGCTGTGGGTCCCCCTGGAGAAAACTAAGGCGGGCAGAGACGTATCCTATGCACCCTGGGTCCCTAAAGGAGACAGGGGGCTCTCTGAGTGGGTCTCCCCACTGACGGTTCACTCCCTGAAAACATGGGACAGAATGAACACACGTTTAGCTCTGGCACCACAGACGTCCCCACTGTCTCCAGTGAGCGGATACCCGTGGTTTCCTCCGGGGGAACAGATAGCCTCGCTCGGAACGTGGACAAGAGATGGAATTTTTAGCCTGGCCAGATTCGTAGAGGGAGGATCGGTGACGTCGCTCTCCACCCTGCGGGAGAGATACGGTAGCTACCCCTTTGATTTTTGGCGACACCGCCAACTAGAGACCTTTGTAGCCAAATGCCACAAACAGGCGCAAATTAGAACCACGCTGACGGAATTTGAAAATATGTGGGCATCTACAGACCCACTACCCCATATGATCTCGGCACCATATGGGATATTAGAGACAGCTACACCTAGCCCCAAACCCCTCTATATTAAAGAATGGGAAAAAGACCTTCAACACGAATTCACAGATGATCAGCCCCATCACTTGTACCGCCTGACTCACTCGAGCTCAATAGACTCTAAGACCCAAGAAAACAACTACAAAATCTTATCAAGATGGTACAGGGTGCCCACAACCCTGGCTAGAATTTTCCCTACCGCTTCTGATGGGTGCTGGAGGGGGTGTGGTATGAAAGGCACATTCCGCCACATTTGGTGGGAGTGCCCTGTGTTAACACCTTTTTGGGCCATGGTAGGCAAACATATTGCAGACAGCATGGGAATGGAAATCCCGGCCCTACCGAAACATTTTCTGCTACACATCCCCTCCATGCCCCTATCTCACTATAAACAAAGTGCTTTCCCCCACCTCCTCAATGCAGCAAAGTGCCTAATACCAATACATTGGAAGAGCTCACATATTCCAAGCGAGCAGGACTGGTTGGGGAAGGTGGGGGAGATCATGGAGGCAGAGAGTTGGCTAGCCACTTGTAGAGACACTCGTGAACGCTTTGAACTTACATGGGCAGCCTGGAGAGCTCACGTACATGACACAACAATGGTCTCATCTAGCCTAGATGTTGCACTCCTTGTTTTGGCAGATCCATCCTTTGGGAGACTTGTCCAGGCGAACCTCCTGTCAACAACTACAGGATCTACTTAAAGTGTAGACACCAGCAAATCCGGTGAGACTCATTACACATGCTTCTTCCTGCCCCTCTAGCTCTCCTTCCCCTCTACTCCTTTTTCCTCCATCTCTCTTATTTGTTATACGTATATTGTTTTGTTACAGCCCCAGGATACCCAGTATCCATTTTCCCCCTTTTTTTTACTGTGTTACCTTGGGGGTTACTAGGTTTTGGTCTGACCCAGATACTCCGAGTTCACCCTTAATGTTTGTAATGTTTGTAGAGAGGGAGCCATGTATACAAGGACTCTAGATTTACAGCTTATGTACACCTTACCCCCTTCCAGTTTGGAGGGGAGGCCTGCATATATAGCTGAATGTATGGGTCAGGACTCAGACCATGTTAAATGTACCCCCTCCCCTATGACTCCCCCTCCTCATATCTCCTTCCCTCTCCCTCTCCCTGTACCTCTCCTCCCCCTTAAATGTTACCTTATTGTAATGTTAATCTGTCTTAAAATTGAAAATGAAAATAAAGATTATACAAAAAAAAAAAAAAAACAGGCCAGGCGGTAGGCAGTAGCGTAGTTGATAATACAGGCCAGGGTCAGTTCACGTGGAAGCAGTCCAACCGGTGGACAGAGGCATAGTCACAAAACAGGCCAGGGTCAGTTCACGAGGAAGCAGTCCAAACGGTAGGCAGAGGCATAGTCAAAAAACAGGCCAGGGTCAGTTCACATGGAAGGCAGTGGCATGGTTATTTGGGGAAGCATGGAAAATGGTCAGCACAGATGATGAAAATGGTTAAAAATATGGACTAATAATTTAGGGATGTATGATAAAGTTGGAAGCATTCACCAATGCAAAGGCCAGGTTGGGAGGGACACTGGGGACAATGGTAGCTGGTATCTTTTAGAAATCCTCTTTTGCTGCACACGCGACATGTTTTTTGCCGTCTTCGGCCTGCTTCAGATGGTGGAATGTGGAAGGTGAAGTGGCAGTCATGAAGTCGGCTAACAGCATCAGAGCAAAGGTCTTGTGAGGGGGGGGGGGGTTTGTTGGTAGATGAGGGACGTGACAACTTCTTCTATGAATTTTAGGAAGGGGGCGGGGCTTTCCGTGGATTTGGTGTAGACTACGTAGGAATTATAAATGGCCAAATGGATGAGATAAATTGCTACCTTCGTGTACCAGAATCGGGACCTCCTTATCGACAAATAGGGCTTAATCATTTGATCATTGAAATTTACCCCCCCCCCCCCCCATTGTAGAGATTATAATCTTGGACACATGTTGGCTTTTCAATGGGACCTTGTCTTCTTTGAACCTCAATTGTAGTGTCGTCATGGATGGTGGACAACATGTGCACGTCCCTTTTATCCTTCCACCTCAAGGCCAGCACTTTGTTGCATCTCATTGTTGCTCTTTCCCCCCTTCGCAGCTTTTTGTTCGCTAGAGATTGTGGGAAGCCCTTCTTATTCTTCCTGGAGGTTCTGCAGGCCAGGGTTTTTGCGATGTATAAGTGTTAGAAAAGGGGCAGGCTGGTGTAGAAATTGTCTAGGTATATGTGATATCCTTTGTTCAGAAGTGGATATGCCAGGTCCCATACAATCTTTCCAGTTGTGCCCATGTAGGCCAGGCACTCAGGGGGCTGGAGCTGGGAATCTCTTTCTTCATATATGCGGAACACATACAGATATCCCGTGGCTCTCTCACAGAGCTTGTAAAATTTTACTCCATATCTGGCCCTTTTGCTAGGAATATATTGCCTTATTCCTAGCCAGCCTGAAAAGGGTACCAGGGACTCATCGACACATATATTCTGATCGGGGACATAGTTCTGCAAATTGTTGGGAAAAGAAATATATCAGTGGGCGAATTTTATATAACTTTTCGTAATTTGGATGATTGCGGGGGGGGGGGGGGGGGGGGGCACTCGGTATTGTCACTAAAATGCAGAAAGTGCATTATCATCTCGTATCGGGACCTGGACATTACGGCAGGATAAATGGGCTTGTGGTGGATGGGGTTGGTGGACCAATAGGCATGTCCTTCATTTTTTTTTTTGTAAGCCACATGTTTATGGTGAGGCCCATAAACAATTTGAAATCCTCTAAATTTAGATCTCTCCACTCAAACGGACGGGCATATGATGATTGGGGGTTGTTGGTAATATACTGCTGGGAATATAAATTTGTCTGGTCCACAATGAATTGCAGCAAAGTGTTGGGCAAAAACAGATTAAAAAAATCAATCGCTGTGAAATTTTGGGTGTTGGCCTGCACACCTGGCTGTGCTGTGAAAGGGGGCATAATTGGTGATCCCGAGTTGGAAGGCAGCCATGTTAGGTTGGCAAGACCATCTGGCATGTATGTAGAGGCCCTGGCTCTTGGGGGACGTGACACTTCAGTAGTTGGGGGATTTGAATCTCCTGTGCTGGTACTCAGGCGTGATGTGGTAGCACTGGTACTGGGCCTGGGGTCTATTGGTGGCAACAGCGCTGGTACTGGGCCTGAGAATATAATCCAGGTTGCTGGCAGCTTCCTGGTTTCCAGAGTGCCGTGCCCTTTTAGGAGGGACCCATTCTTCCTCCGAATCATTTGCCGATTCACTATTCTGAATTGGTTCAAATGCCGAATTTGATTCGGAATCAGAATTGGAATCTGATGAGAACTCCCCGCTGCTCTCATCAGTCATGGAGAGGATCTGGAACGCCTCCTCACTGGAATAAAATCTTTTGGACATGACGCTGATGGCGATTGGACAAATTTTGTGCTTGGTGCATACCATACACACACAGATCGGTAAATCACTGCTCCTGGCTCTTCTCTCCTCACACTGGAAATGGTGTGTGAGGAGAGAAGAGCTGGTAACAGCTAGTTACTGCTCTGTGTTTACAGTTAGTGATCGGCTGTGAAAGGATCACAGCTGATCACGTGGTAAACAACCGCCGGCCAATGGCTGTTTACCAGCTTCGGTGACAATCAGTATTCCCAGGAATACGCCGCCACCGACGTGCACGCGCAGCGCGCCCGCAATCGTGCCCATGCGCCGTGCTCAGTGGGGGTGGAACCATCTGTGATTGGCTGTGACTTCATTATGGCGGATCACGTGGTAAATAGCCATGACCAATGGCTGTTCACCCCCCTCTGTGGCGAACGTTGTCTCTGTGACACGCCGCCACCGAAGGAACAGGGATGCACGCGCATGATCGTGATCTGTAAGGTCTTATATAGACAGGTGTGTGGCTTTCCTAATCAAGTCCAATCAGTATAATCAAACACAGCTGGACTCAAATGAAGGTGTAGAACCATCTCAAGGATGATCAGAAGAAATGGACAGCACCTGAGTTAAATATATGAGTGTCACAGCAAAGGGTCTGAATACTTAGGACCATGTGATATTTCCGTTTTTCTTTTTTAATAAATCTGCAAAAATGTCAACAATTCTGTGTTGTTCTGTCAATATGGGGTGCTGTGTGTACATTAATGAGGAAAAAAAATGAACTTAAATGATTTTAGCAAATGGCTGCAATATAGCAAAGAGTGAAAAGTTTAAGGGGGTCTGAATACTTTCCATCCCCACTGTATATATATATATATATATATATATATATATATATATATATATATATGAACTACAAATTATTCACAGTTGTTTCAATTCCCATTTTATAAAACCTTACCTTCATGTGAGAGCGCTGTAAACCGTTTCCTTCTGCACTTCACAATTTTCTTTTTTGTTTTCTTATTTCAGAAGTGTTTTATTGTTTTTCTTTGTACTCCGTTTCTCAGAAAATTCTCTGTCATTATCTTTAATTATAATAATTTATCCAGCATGATACATGATCCATCACATTGTATACAATTTAGAACAGCTTTACCGGGATGTATTATTATTAAAAAGAGCTGTTAGTTTTCTGGTGGGTTCTGTGGCATCTCTTAAATTGTGGTTTACAGCAGAACCCCCCCGAGAATACATACACCGATCCTTCAGTCCAGTTGTTATGTGTTCATATAAAAAAAAAATATATATAAAAAAAAATAAAAAAAAATATATATGTGTGTGTATATATATATATATATATATATGTGTATATATATATATATATATATATATATATATATATATATATTGACCTCAGTACAGTGGCATCTAAAAGTTGGTGGTATATATTAGGCCAGAAGTGAACTTGTTTTCTGGTGGGTTCGGTGGCATCTCTTAAATTGTGGTTTACAGCAGAACCCCCCCGAGAATACATACACCGATCCTTCAGTCCAGTTGTTATGTATTCATATAAAAAAAAAAAATATATATATTAAAAAAAAAATATATATATATATATATATATATATATATATGTATATATATATGTTTATATATATGTATATATATATATATATATGTATGTATATATATATACGTATATATATATATATATTGACCTCAGTACAATGGCATCTAAAAGTTGGTGGTATATATTAGGCCAGAAGTGAACTTGTTGTCCCTGAAGTTGATGCGTTGGAAGCAGAAAACATGGGCAGCAAAGTTTGCGCAGAGTACTGCAGTCAGGGTGCCCATGCTCATACCTTCCAAATTTTTTGAGATGGGAACGAAGGACACCTATTAACAAAAGTATGTAGGCATAGGACACACACCCTGCCACACCCCCTTAAGGGAGAATTAAAAAAAAAAATTAGTTAAACCCACAAGCTTTTTTTTTTTTTTACCACTACTATTACTTTATTTGGGCTTTTAACATTTAAAAATGCAGCAATTTAGAAACTGGATGAAAGGTTTAGCACTGGGAAACACTTTTTAAAAGATAAAAAGTACATTTTATATACAACTGTATAGATCAGACCAAAATGAGGGACAAATGAGGAGGAAAGAGGGACATTGTTCTAAATCAGGGACAGTCCCTCAAAATCAGGGACAGTTGGCAGCTATGCCCATGCTGACCCATATCCACAGCCAAAAGTGCCTACAATGGGCACGTGACCATCAGAACTGGAGCACAGACTAATGGAAGAAGGTGGCCTGGTGTGATGAATCAGGCAGAAAAAATGAAGTGTAAGGATTTGAGCAACTTTGACAAGGGCCAAATTGTAATGGGTCAGAGCAACTCCATAACTGCAGCTCTGGTGGGGTGTTCCTGGTCTGCAGTGGTCCGTACTGACCAGAAGTGGGCCAAGAAAGGGAAACCGGTGAACCGTAGACAGGTCATGGTTGACCAAGGCTCATTGATGCATGTGGGAAGCAAAAGGCTGGCCCTTGTAATCCAGTCCAATAGATGAGCTTCTGTAGCTCAAATTACTAAGTAAGTTAATGCTGGTTCTGGCAAAAAGGTGTCAGAACACACAGTGCATGGTAGTTTTATTTTTGGTGTTTTTTTTGTCCATAGCCAAAAGCACCTACAACGGGCATCAGAACTGAACAACCGAGCAATGAAAAAAGGTGGTCTGGTCTGATGAATTGATACATTGTACGTCAGTCAGCTTCCACTTCAAGTATAAGTCTTCAAGTATAATGCCGCGTACACACGATCAGACATTCCGACAACAAAACCGTGGATTTTTTTCCGACGGATTTTGGCTCAAACTTGTCTTGCATACACACGGTCACACAAATGTTGTTGGAAATTCCGAACGTCAAGAACGTCAAGAACGCGGTGACGTACAACACGTATGACGAGCCGAGAAAAATGAAGTTCAGTAGCCAGTGCGGCTCTTCTGTTTGATTCCGAGCATGCGTGGAACTTTGTGCGTCGGAATTGTGTACACACGATCAGAATTTCCGACAAGTTTTGTTGTCGGAAAATTTGAGAACCTGCTCTCAAACATTTGTTGGCGGTAATTCCACCAACAAATGTTCTATGGAGCCTACACCCGGTCGGACTTTCCGACAACAAGCTCACATGCAACATTTGTTGTCGGAAAATCCTATCGTGTGTACGGCCCATAAGGGCTTTGAATAAAGTAGGGAATGGTTAAAGCTTAAAGTGAAACAAAATTGTATCTGAGCACCACAAACTGAAAATGCTATTTAATTTATTTTTAATATTCAAAGCAAATTCGCCCGTTCTTCCATGTCTCCATGCTTTATTTTGTTGAGAAATCACTTTGAAACCTCCCCCAGCAGAGGTGGCCATCTTGAGTAAGGGCGGAAGTAGCATTTACTTTCTGGAATCCATCTGCCCTAACTCAGGCATGCAGACAGGAGGGTGTGCTTAGCTGAGAAAGCCCCTCCTCTTCTCCTCCAGATGAAAGAGAAAAAAAGGCCCATAAAGACTCCTGGGATGTATGACATCATTTTGGCCTAGGCCAGAAACCAGGAAGTAACTTAAGAAATGTTAAAAAAAAAAGGTTTGAAACAAGTAAAGCTGGATACACATTATACAATTTTTGTTGTTCAAATTCCTTTAGCTCTACCTTCAACCATGTAGTGCAAGGGTCTGCTTGATTGCATACAATTTAAAAGTGTTTAGGTTTGACTGCATATTATATGGTTTTGGTAAATCTAAAGAAAAATTGTACAAGGAAATCGGGCAAAAATTGTATAGTGTGTGGCCAGCTTAAATATAATATCTGTTTACTAATCAGTGGTGGCTGGTGGTAATTTTTCTTGGGGAGGCGGCAAACAGTGCACCCACAGCCACCCCCCTGCCGGTCGATCAGGGATACATTTCAGATAACAGTGGTCTCAGCGGCGGATTCGCTGCAAGATCACTTTTATTGGGGGTTGGGAGAGGGGCCCCCCTCCCGCCACGCTACAGTCGTCTCCGCCGCTTACCGGAGCCTTCGGTAACGCGTCTGCTCCCCTCACTGCCTGGATGTCGAGTGAGGGAAAGATGGCCCCCACTCAGCTCCATAGCATTGGAGGGCGGAAGTGACGTCAAACATCACTTCCGCCCAATGGTCTTAAAGGCATTTTAGTGTAAATATGAGATGTAAGGTCTTTTTTTACCCCAGATCTCATATTTAAGAGGACTTGTCATGCTTTTTTTCTATTACAAGGGATGTTTATATTCCTTGTAATAGGAATAAAAGTGACACAAACATTTTTTTTTAAAAGGACATTGTAAAAAATTAAAATAAAAAGTAAAAAATAAATAAAAAATTTAAAGTGCCCCGTTCCGCCGAGCTTACGCGCAGAAGCGAACGCACACGCATATGAAAACGGTGTTCAAACCCCACATGTGAGGTATCGCCGTGATCATTAGAGCGAGAGCAATAATTCTAGCACTAGACCTCCTCTGTAACTCTAAACATGTAACCTGTAGAAATTTTTAAACGTCGCCTATGGAGATTTTTAAGGGTAAAAGTTTGTCGCCATTCCATGAGCGGGCGCAATTTTAAAACATGACATGTTGGGTAGCAATTTACTCAGCATAACATTATCTTTCACAATATATAAAAAAAATTGGGCTAACTTTACTGTTGTCTTATTTTTTTAAGTCAAAAAAGTGTATTTTTTCCCAAAAAAATTGCGCTTGTAAGACCGCTGCACAAATAAGGTGTGACATAAAAACGGATGTCTGAAAAAAAAAAATTATATAATGTTTGGGGGTTCTAAATAATTTTCTAGCAAAAAAAAAATTAAATTGTAAAGAAGTGTCAAAAAGATGCTCGGTCCTTAAGTGGTTAAGAACTGTGTCAGATTTGTTTTTGCTGTTTGTCCCTTCTGGGAGATTTCCCTTCACTTCCTGTCTCAATGACACAGCAGGAAGTAAGGGAAGATCTTTCCAAAGCAACGGGAAACCACCTCTTATACAGTTGTTACCCACACATTTGAAGATTTTACCCTCATCTTGTGTGACAACTCAAAATTTGTGGGTTTCTCATCACTTTTTTGCACCAAGACAATGTTCACCAGGGCCAACAGAGAGGATGAATCCTCACCCTGGGGACACAGACAGTACTTAAGACCAGACAGGGTTTTAACCCTTCCTAAGCTAGAGCTTCCCATACAGCGGGAGGCATGAGCTTTTTTTTTTTTTTGCCAATTTCTATAGATCTGACTTAGCAGGGAGATGTGTCAGATCTCTGTAGAGGGACCACTGTTTCCACGCATAGCGAGGGACCTTCTCTGAAGCATGCTGGCAGGGGTCAGGGTTTTTTCTATTTCTAAAGAGAACAAACTGGAAGACACTTTTTTTTTTGCACCTGGATTGTATTTAGCTGATAGAGGCTGAAAGCTTGATTGAACTTAAAAAAAAATAAAATAAAAAAAATGACAATGCGGTGATGTGATGTCGCCATTTTTGCTATAAATGGTGCTTTGTGGAGTTTTTCTTTCCCCTATGTGTATATCGGCTCTTCCCACGTGGTGGGTAAGGATTGCTTGGCATTCTTTTCATTTATAAAAGTTCTGGTTACAGATGAATTAAAACAACCACTAAATCCCTTGTGGTCAGTGGGATTCTGGCAATCTGGCGCCACAGCGGAGGGAGGAGCTGTCATTCCAGCAGTGGAATTCACAATGCGTTATTAAACTTCAAGAACGCGACAATTACCAATATAAACAGCCTGTGATGGGCCAGAATATACCGCCTTTACTGCTGGTATCAGAATTAAAAGGGGACCTGTCACATCCTATACATCCAAATAAAGCCTAGCTCCATGCTTAAGGCAATAAGCCCAGCCAAAATCTTTTTTTTTTTTCAGTTTTGGATAGCATCGGGAAGGATTAGATCCCCTGCTGCCCGGGGTGTCGCCCTATTTAAAATAAAACTAGAAGCAATTTTTTTTGTTCATTTTGGACAGAGTAAAGGGTGAGTTATAAACCCTGTCAGTTTTTTGCCATCTGTGTCCCATACAGGAGATTTCCCTTCACTTCCTGTCCCATAGCCAAAACAGAAAAGCCCTTCAAAGTGAAAGGAATCTCTGGTTCTCACCAGAACTAGTGTCCCCCATTGGAAGATTTCCCCTTTATTCCTGTTTTGGTGACAACCCAAAATGTGGGTTTTATTTGTTAAACAGGACAAATCAAGAGGATGAATCTCCCAAATGGGGGCACAGATAACAATAAAAAACCTGACAGGGGTTCTAATTCCTTCCCACTCTATCCAAAATTTAAAAAAAAAAAAAAAGTTCTCCCTTTAGTTATGCTTTAACCACTTAAGAAGCTGAAGATTTGCCCCCCACCAGGCCATTTTTAGCGATACGGCACTGCGTCGCTTTAACTGACAATTACGCGGTCGTGCGACGCTGTACCCAAACAAAATTGACGTCCTTTTTCCCCACAAATAGAGCTTTCTTTTGGTGGTATTTGATCATCTCTGCAGTTTTTATTTTTTGCGCTATAAACAAAAAAAGAGCAACAATTTAGAAAAAACAATATTTTTTACTTTTTACTATAATAAATATCCCCCCAAAAAATGTAAAAAAAAATAAATTTCTTTATCAGTTTAGGCCGATATGTATTCTTCTACATATTTTTGGTAAAAAAAAATTGCAATAAGCGTATATTGATTGGTTTGTGCAAAAGTTATAGCATCTACAAATTAGGGAATAGATTTATGGCATTTTTAGTGTTAATATTATTTTTTTTATTAGTAATGGCGGTGATCAGCGATTTTTAGCACAACTGGGACATTGCGGCGGACAGATCGAACACTTTTGACACTTTTTTGGGACCATTGACAGTTATACAGCGATCAGTGATATAAAATTGCACTGATTACTGTATAAATGTCACTGGCAGGGAAGGGGTTAACACTAGGGGGTGATCAAGTTGTTAAAGGTGTTCCCTGGGAAGTGTTTCTAACTGTGGGGAGAGGGGCTGAATGGGAGTACAGAGAGATTGCTGTTCCTAATCACTAGGAACGGATGATCTCTCTCTACTCCCCTGTCAGAACAGGGATCTGTTTGTTTACATTGACAGATCCCCTTTCTGGCTCTCTGTGGAGCGATCGCGGGTGGCTGTGGAGTGATCGCGGGTGGCTGGCAGACATCGCGGCTGCCGGGCCACGCGCATTGGCGCCCCCGCCGCACCGCGGGCACGTGTGCGTGCCTGCTGTAGCTGTTAAAGGGACCGCCGTACAGCTACGATGATTTGCAGGAACGAGCCGACCTGCTCCCCGTATAATGACGGCGGCTGGTCGGCAAGTGGTTAATGTCAAGGTGACAACAGTTTCACCAGGCAGGAAGAGAGGAAAAATCCCCTTACTCTACTAAAAAAAGTATTTTTTATTTCTGACTATTGCTGGTGAGAAACTATGAGGATTTAAAGTGGAGTTCCACCCCCCAAAAAAAAATAAAAATCATTAATGTGCATGAAATAATACAAAGAAAAACATTTGGAGAAATTTTTTTTTTTTTTACTTACCTTTTTATGCCTGTTGCTATGCGGTCCCTTGAAATCTTCCTTCTTCATCACCTCGGCTCCTTACGTCACTTCCCTCGGCGCCTCTGCTCGCTACTGCTCCTGGGAGATGTGTGTCATCATTTTCCAGGAGACAGTGGGCAGCGCCAAGGGCTAGGTTGCCATAACAACAGGGCGGGCACTTCCGATGACGATGCCCGTTGTTATGGCAACCTGTAAACTTTAAAGCGCCGCAGCGGCACATTACTGCGCATGCGGGAGAACGGGGCGGTGCATGCTGGTTGCTCAGCTGCACCGTATCCTGGAAAAAAATGCTTGTGGGCTTCAAGAAAAGCTGTAAAGTAAGAATGCTTGCAAAAATATATATATATATATATATATATTTTTTATCAATTTACAAAATGCGAAGTGAGCAAACAAAAGAAAAATCTAAATCATATTTCGTTTGACCACCCTTCTTACATTTGCACACTTTGTACACTTGCACAAAGTCAGGGATTTTGTAGGATTGGAGTCAGGTGTATGATTAACCGATTATACCAAGCAGGGGCTAATGATCAATTTCATTTGTAGGTTTAAACA
This sequence comes from Lithobates septentrionalis, assembly GCA_037952835.1. Classification (NCBI taxonomy): domain Eukaryota; kingdom Metazoa; phylum Chordata; class Amphibia; order Anura; family Ranidae; genus Lithobates; species Lithobates septentrionalis. Next base: position 952,637 of record JBBDGP010001332.1, read on the forward strand.
CAGTCAATAATTGAAACAGAAACAGCTGTGTAGGAGGCTTAAAACTGGGTGAGGAACAGCCAAACCCTGCTACTAAGGTGAGGCTGGGGAAGACAGTTTCATGTCACAGGTCATACACCATGGTAAGACTGAGCACAGCAACACAAAACATCTGCATACATCTACTACATCAACAAGGTCTCTCCCATGCAAAGCAGACTGAGGTTTCATGATGTGCTGTTCAATCTCTTTTGCAGAAGGACAAAGAATCGGGCAACGACGAGGATCGTAATCGCAGTGATTGGACAAGGAAACTTGATGCAGCAGATAAAAGACACATTATGCTTACTTCTCTTCAACATCGGAAGAAGTCCAACAGTGAAACCAGTGGGACCCAAGTTCACCCATGTACTGTCTGGAGAAGTCTGGCCAGAAGATGTCTTCATTGTTACAAACCTTGCGGCCAAAAAGCCATGCCTCCAATGTTGAGATTTGGTCAGGATCAATGGTGTCCTCAATGCTGAGAAATACAGGCAGATACTTACCCATCATGCCATACCATCAGGGAGGCTTGTGATCGGCCCCAAATTTATTCTGCAGCAGGACAACGACCCCAAACATACAGCCAATGTCATTAAGAACTATCTTCAGCGTAAAGAAGAACAAAGAGTCCTGGAAGTAATGGTTTGACCTCCACAGAGCCCTGATCTCAATGTCATGGAGTCTGTCTGGTATTACATGATGAGACAGAAGGATTTGAGGCGGTCTACATCCATAGAAGATCTGTGGTTAGTTCCCCAAGATGTTTGGAACAACCTACCTGCCAAGTTCCTTCAAAAACTGTGTGCAAGTGTACCTAGAAGAATTGCGGCTGTGTTAAATGCAAAGGGTGGTCACACCAAGTATTGATTTTATTTTGGATTTCTCTTCTGTTCATTTACTTTTCAGTTGTTAGATGATAAAAGTAAACTATTAACACTTCACTTTCTGAAAGTAATCTTAATTTACAGCATTTTTCACACCTGCCTAAAACTTTTGCACAGTAATATACAGTATATATACAGTATACAGTACACACAGTATCTATCTATCTATCTATCTATCTATCTATCTATCTATCTATCTATCTCTTAGTAGGAAAGAGGAACACAAGGATTTGGTTACAAAAAGAGGGACAGTCCCTCCAAATAAGGCACAGGTGGGAGCTATGAGAAAACCATTATCATTGTAAATTTCTGATTGGTCAAGAGTAGTCACTACAGTATCTCAACCACACTGGCAAGGTAGAAATGCAATACCTAACATTTCTCATGAGGGCTATGCATGATAACATCAAAACGAAACGCGTTAACAGATGTCGTGTTCAAATTGCATACTTCATCCTACCATGTTATTGTGGATTCTGTTCATGCATTATGTATTTGACTATATCCTAATCATGTGCTATCCAATTTTAGGCTATTCTATATGTATCATGTACCATCAATTTTTTGGATTATTTATGTGTTATGTATTGCTGTATGAAAGAAAGCTTTTTATTTTAATATCCTACTCCATGCAGGTATTTAATTATATGTATAGTATATCAATTTTCTATCGAATATGAATTATGAGACAAACGTCCTACTCCTTTTTATATATTATAGATATGTTAATTATAAGGCCACACTACACTTGACCCTCCGCTTACATCATTCAAAGTCCCGCCTCCCTGTTCTCTTTTGCATAAAACAATAGGGATGAAGGCTGATGACAACATCATCTCCTCATATAAAGTTCCACAGACCCCTCTCTTTTAAAAACCTACTTTTTAGTATATTTCTTTTTCAGCTGGCATTCACCAAAGTCATTTTTTTCGGTGCTGGTTTAATGCTACAATAAACCGATTAGTTGCATAGGTCATGAAATTTCATCTTTGGCATACCACGGTCTAGTTATAATTGGTTTAGTAATTGGGATTTTCCAGATAAATTTGACTCTGTACAGTTCTGGTTAAACAAGGAAATTTCTTATTACTTGTGCAGCCAGCCAGAAACTGATCTGAGAAAAGAAAAAGGTTTTATTATGGCTGGAAATTTGGTTGGTCCATGAGCACTTAAAGGGACACTTCCTATAAATGTTTTCTTTGGTTGTACAGGCAGTCCCCGAGTTACCAACGGGTTAGGGACTGCCTGTTTGTTCTTAAGTCGGATTTGTTCGTAAGTCGGAAGTGCATGCGCAGAATGGCAGAGACGTAGTTTTCCGATGTTCTGTCAAGTAGCTGCACATGTGCAGACGTCGTTTTCCGATGTTTTCCGCTGTTTTCCGATGTTATCCGGTGTGCCCGCTGTCAAAAGTAGCCGCGCATGCGCAGAATGTCACGCCGCCTCCCGTTCGTAAGTAGGAGTTGTTCGCAAGTCGAAGGCTCATAACTCGGGGACTGCCTGTATCCAGTAGTGTGTTATGTAGGGTTTAAAGTGATCCTATTTTTTTCAGAAAAATCAGAGGCCATGTATGTCTTCTTTGTCTTTTTACTTTCATTATGACATTACTTTAGTGAGCGGTCCACACCCTGCCCCCCAGAAAGAGTCAAAGCCCCTAGTTTCTAGGGTTTTCATGCCTTAAGACTGGAACACACTACAGTTTTTTTCGTGCAACCCGCAACTGGTCGCGAGTCGCTGTACTAACCATGTGAGGTTAATTTAGCGATCTCCCCCCCACTGAGCTGTTGTGTCATGACAGGGGAGCGGCCCCCCCCTCGCCAAAACACTCCGATCAGCGCTCTCTGCCGTTGGCTGAGAGCGCTGATCGGGAGTTGATCGGCTGCTGGTTTTTCCAGCCGAACGGCCGGCTTCTATCAGACAGACCGACTTACACATGGGCAGAATGTCGGCTGGTATTTTTTGTACCGGTAAACTTCTCTAAACATTCTGCCCGTGCCCGGCTTTAGAAATGTAATCTGGACTGTAGTTCATAACTGCTGTGGAACTTCATCCTTTGTTGCTGCTGTGGACAGGGTTAAACTGAATATTCATTAATGCAGAAGTGCACAAGCCATCTTTAACCTCTTGGCGTGGTACAAAAATATGCAGCCTCTCGGTGCCTGGTCCTTAGTGCCGAGGGGCTGCATATTTGCGTGAATTGCCCCCTAATACACCTGTGCCAAGAGCACGCACGCTGCGCTCCTGGCAGAGTTACCATTGCTTAACCGAAAGAGTTTTTGGAGGAAGTGACTGCCGTGACAGCCAATCACGGTGTTCATGTGATCTTAAGCCGCGCCCCGTCTCCCAGCCGAGAGGCATCGGCGCTAAGAGGTTAATGAGACCACTTTACAATGCTTGTCTAGTGAATGTCTCCAGTGCAAGGGTAGTCAATTTGACTGGGTCTGAATCGATCCTGGAGGATGGCAATTGGCTGGTGCAACATAGCAATGAGAAGGAGACAGCAGGCTGCCTAGCGGAAAAGAGAGGGCAGTTTTAAAGCTAGCAGGGGGTCAGAAAAGGGGACTTGATTGCTGGCGGAGCCAGCACTCAGAAAACACCTCAGAAGAGACTGCTCATGAATAAAGTATTGTTTTTTGATCTTTGCCAATGAGCTTTAAAATACAGCTGTGGCCAACAATATTTACCCGTTGTTCATTAAGCGTGGTATTAGATCCTTAACGGAACGTAAGGACATTGTGATCCGCCCCGCTGATAAAGGGGGTGGGTTAGTCATTCTCAGTAAAGAGTACTATCAAAGGGAAATGAGTCGTTTATTATCAGATCGAGACACGTATCGCGTTCTGACTAAAGATCCCATGCTGGCTTTTAAAGATGAATTGCATAATATTATTGAGGATGGCAAGGATCGGAGGATTCTTAATATAAAAGAGGCTTTATATTTGGATCCTTTGTTTTGCAGAACACCGGTTATTTATTTTTTACCTAAAATTCATAAGGATGTTAATAACCCTCCAGGCAGACCCATAGTTAATGGGATCGATTCTGTTTCAGCCAGGTTAGGACAGTATATCGATTTCTTTTTGCAGCCTCTTGTTATGAAAACGCCAGCTTTCTTGAAGGACACGAAGCACATCATCCAGATCTTAGAAACTTTGAAGTGTTCCCCTTCCACTACTTTTTTGGTTACAGCGGACGTTAGTTCCCTGTACACCATTATTGGTCATCAGGACGCTATGACCTCAGTGGAATGGGCTCTTGCTTCTTCCTCCTTGTCTGGTGGGCATCAGGAGTTTCTTTTAAGTTGTCTGGATTTTTGTCTTACAAGAAATTATTTCTGGTATGATAGAGAGTTTTACTTACAGACCAGGGGTGTAGCCATGGGGGCTCGTTTCGCCCCCAGTGTGGCCAATATTTTTATGGCCCACTGGGAGGAGGAGGCGGTATTTCTCCATCGTCCCCCAGAGCTGGTGTGTTATCGGAGATTCATTGACGATCTCATCCTCATTTGGAATGGTGAGAGATCCAAATTGGATGATTTCATTGAATCTTTGAACAGCAACCACAAAAACATATCTCTAACATGGACCATTAGTTCTGAAAATGTGGTATTTTTAGATCTAAGTATCAGCATTTTGCAAGATCGATTCAAGCTCACCAATTATTTTAAACCTACGGATCGCAACTCTTATATCCCCCTGGGGAGTTGCCACCACAGTTCGTGGTTGTGCAATATCCCCAGGGGACAATACATCAGGTTGCGCCGGAATTGCACCACCGTAGAAGATTTTGTTAGCCAATCTCAAGTTTTATCCTCCAGGTTCGAACAAAAAGGTTATAACCGTGTCTCTCTTGATGAAGAGGTAGCCAGGGTTACATCATTAAACAGAGAAGAACTCATTACCGACTCCGTTAAGGCTCTTACCGGAGAGAATCAAAATTTTAAAATGGTATTGGACTATAACATCCAATACCGTAAGTTTGAAAAGATTGTCCAAAAAAATTGGTCAATCTTGAAGCAAGACAAAATTCTTGGCCCGGCATTACCAGAACGACCTCAGTTTGTTTATAAAAAAGCCCCCACCCTGAGGGACCGTCTAGCCCCGGGTGTTCTTAATCCGCCAGTCCCCACCTCTGATAGGCTTTTTTCTTTCCTTGGTGGTTTTTACGCGTGTGGAAGATGCGTGCCTTGTAGACACGCAAAAGGAAATGTTAAGAAACGGAAAAAATTCCTAGCTTCTGCCACAAACAAAGAGTATGACATCAAACAACTCATCACGTGTGACACTGTAGGAGTTGTCTACATGCTGGAGTGTAATTGTGGACTCCAGTATGTTGGTAGAACGTCAAGACCACTACATGTCAGAGTAGCTGAACATGTCAATAACATTAAAAAAGGCCTGAAGACTCATAATGTGTCAAGACATTTTAAGGCCTTTCACCAACAGAACCCTAAAGGCCTAAAATTCTGGGGTATAGAAAGGGTTACGAAGCACTGGAGAGGAGGTAACTTTATTAGACAACTGAGTAAGAGAGAGTCTTATTGGATATACGAGACAAAAGTACTCTGCCCTGAAGGGTTAAATGTAGAATTTGACACTAACTGTTTTATATCTGATCGTTAATATATGTGGTAATTTTACAGTGAAAAAATAATTTTTTATCATAATAATTTTTTATCAATTTTGATCAATTGTGAATTTAATGATGTGTTACTATTTGACATATTTATGGTCATCTTGTTTTTGATAAGAGCAGTCGTTGGCCGCGGATGACATTTAAATATTAATTATACATCCAATTGGAGAGGATATTTTAATATGTATAGCGAGCAATTATGTTTATTCATACAGTGCCCCCCTTCTTTTGTGTTCTATTATATGTATTTATCAATTTGGTTCTATTAGTGTACTCACAATGAGTTCCGTTTTAGTATATGTCTCTTATGGAGACACTTCCGGATTCTCCTTCCTGTATTGCGAGTGCGCTGTTTAGGTTGTATTCCATTACCATGGTTACTTACCTCCATAAAGCGCGGGTGCCCACGTAGTCCATTCATCTGCTGAAGAAGTCCCCGCCCACTGGGACGCAACGCGTCCAGAACGAGACGTCGTGACGTCACCCGCGGCCACCGCGCATGCTCGATTCCATCTGTGTTTACACATCACCGCTTGTTGCTGTTTTACTGGCACTTGAGAAGTGCTACTTTTGTAAGTGTATTTTTATTACTTTTAATAAATTGTTTGGCAAACGGAGAGCACTATATGCTGTTACTCTTTTTACATACACCATTGGAACGTCCGGAATCATTCTACCCTGTGTGTGACGGAGCCCTTGGTCCCTGATTCTCAACACCATCCATGTATATGACCCGTAAGGGAAGGCTTGCATGACCCTCTGTAATTAAAGGGTCCTGGTCGTCAGGTGAGAGGCTATTTCAGATACCGGTGAAGGGCACATCAGTCACCTATATCAGCATGATATCACGATCACTTGGTGGAATCTTTTAAAAGTTTTTTGGATATTCATGGACTTTCTGGACTTTTTGATTTACTCCTAAAACGTTTTCTGTTGTATTGGGATTTTCTCCTTTAAATTGCATTTAACATCCCTTGATGTTTTAGTTTAGTTTACTCAGCGCTGCACCATCTTTTACACATACTTAACGTCTCTTCACTGGCCTATATAGTCATCATGAGCACTGTGGAGTAGTTCATCCTTAAAATTTACATCAAAACATTTACACTTTTACTTCCTCCCAGTGGCTTATTTTCGTCCCCTTTCTCAGCACTGACTTGACAGCGTTCCAGCCTTATAATCTCTTATGTAACAGAGAAGGTGCACAGGAAGAGGAGAGAGCTAAATCCTTACTTGCAAAACTTCACTGCTTATCAGGTGAAATTTGAGGATGAATTTCTCCACGGGGCCACAGCTATAGAAGTCAGTGAGGACTTGTTTTATTCACTTGTCTACCAGCACCATTTATAAATGGTGGCTGGTAGACTAGAGTTTTAAACACACACAAAGACCGTGTTTAAATCTGTAGAGTAAGCAATGCATTTTCATGTGGAAGTGATTCTGGTGACTGTGACTGGACAGTGAAAGGAGAAGCAGCAGGCTAATGAGCTAATCTCCCTGCTACATTACTCTGATTTCTCCTCCTATCAAAAAGCTCCTTATAAGCGCATGTGTACCTGCAGCACAGCTCCGTGTGCAGGCCCTAGTCTGAACATTGCTGTACAGAGGCTGATAGTACTTATACTCAAATTAAAGTACTTATACTTCTTTCATTGAAAAAATAATATAGAAATTGTGATGTATTAATAAATACAGAACCGTGTTAAATTTGTGTATTTTTTATCTTTATTTGCCAGCCTGAAGCCTCAATAAGGCCGTGACCTATTGGTCAGTTCTCAGACATCCCCGATGGCTTCATAGCAGGTGGGGTACTGTGTCAGTTCTCCCCCAACCCGCAAGAATACCAAAATCCTTTGAACTTGCTGAGTGATATTGCATCTGCCTTCCTGGCTGGCATCCACCGCCTTGCCTCACTCCGTTTTAAAGGGCAAGGAATAAAAAGCATTTCTAAGATCCTCTGTTCCCAGCTCTAGTCCTTCTTGTGTTCTGACCCTGTCCCTGTCTGGGACTCCTAACTCCAAGTCCTCTATTGTGATGTCAATAGCAGCACTTTGGGAGTAATGTCTGCAAAGTCCTATGATGGAATTCTACACTCTCCTGCCTATTCACAGCCCTTGTTAAGCCATCATGTCTGTTTTTCTTTGAAAAGGGGAAATAAAGAATTGTTCTGGTCCCCAAAGGAAGCAGTGAAGATTGGGTTTCTACACAAGCATGCTATTTTGGCCAGGATTTTTTGGGTCTTGCATAGTGTCTGTGTTATATACCTGTACAGAAGGGTATGCGTAGTGGGCTGTCTGTAACAGAAAACCTACAGACAACGTCTGGTGCAAAAACTACGACATGAGCAATAAGTCGAAAATATGATCTGTATTTTAAAGCAGCAGTGAGCTTTCAATAAAAATTATCTGCCTTTAGTTGTGCAATTATTGGGATATTTTTGAACTTCTAGAAGGCGATAACATCTCCGGCGGTTGGCAGTGATTGCCATTCCAAAGAGATATTTGTCAGTCCGTTGGAAAATTTTCTCTCAAGCAGGCCAGGTCTTTTTCTAGCAGACAAATGAATCAAAGTATCACATGCGTTTTACCATAGCCATTAGCAGGTTTCAGTGTTCAGCTAAATAAGACACAATTGCAGAGCACAGGTTTGTCTGACCGGCCGCTTCTGTTTCCTATTCAATCATTACCACCTGATAGTTGCAAAGCTATTGGTATGAGCAAATGGGTCAAGTTATAATAAAATTCACTGTGAATTCGGCTGGTTAAGGCTAGGTTCGCACTTGAATTTAAGCTTTGTTAAGCTTTAGGTGTGGCAATTTTTACATCGTTATATTGGACCAATGTAAGTATGTGTGTGCCATACCTCTGGGAACCCCATGTTAGCTGGAAACCCCTGTAGTAGGCATTGATACTAAAGTGATCTCCCCTACCTTCGGGTTCCTGTGCCAAGTGGCTGCCCTTTTGCATTCTGAACATAGGAGGCTCGACACAGGCACCGTCCAGAGAGCACTTTACATTCTTTTTCAATCATTTTTATTAGTGTTTTCTGAGTTTTACAGAAAAAAAAGAGCAACATAACGTGGAAAGTTAAAGTACATAAGTACACAGCTGCTAGTGTACAGCTTTATTTGCTCTCCCCTTCATCTTGTTTGTGAGTGCTGGATTTCTTTTCCTTTCTACCGTAGTAGTGGTACCTACCACAGTGGGATCCCATAGGTATAGCATATACATACCTATATTGGTCCGAGCTGGATGTAAAAATTGTCATATCTCAGCTTCAGCTTTAAAGCGGGGGTTCACCCACACCGCCAAAAAAAAAAAATATTAAAAGCCAGCAGCTACAAATACTGCAGCTGCTGACTTTTAATACATGCCCACTCACCTGTCCCAGGGTCCAGCGATGTCGGCAGGGGACGCCGAGAACCCGCTCGGTTCTCGGCAGCTGCCGCCGCCATCCTAGGTGAGGGAATTAGGAAGTGAAGCATTGCGGCTTCACTTCCCGGTTCCCTACTGCGCATGCGCGAGTCGCGCTGCGCGTCCCTAGTGGTCCCCGCTCTCCTGGAGCTGTGTGTTCCCAGCAGACAGCGCGGTTGGGACGGGAAGAGGCATAGACTCCCATGGGAGTCTATGCCGGAAGTGGGTGCAAATACCTGTCTTAGACAGGTATCTGCACCCCCCTCCCCCCTGAAAGGTGCCAAATGTGACACCGGAGGGGGGGAGGGTTCCGAAAAGCGGAAGTTCCATTTTTGTGTGGAACTCCGCTTTAAGCATTTTTAGGATATTTTGTATGCATGTTTTTATGCGCATTTTTTTAGCTGCTTTCAGGCTTGAGGGCTTTTGTTTAAGCCAGTTGAATGCTAGTTACTATGAGAGGCAAGGAATTGCACAAATAAACATTATGCACATTTTGAGGCATTTTTTAGGTGCTTCTATTACATAGTAGGTGAGGTCAAAAAAAGACACAAGTCCATCAAGTCCATGTGTGTGATTATATGTCAGTATATCCCTGTATGTCGTTCAGGTGCTTATCTAATAGTTTCTTGAAACTATCGATGCTCCGAGCTGAGACCATCGCCTGTGGAAGGGAATTCCACATCCTTGCCGCTCTTAAAGAACCCTCTTTAAGGTTAAACCTCTTTTCTTTTAATTTTAATGAGTGGCCACGAGTCTTGTTACACTCCCTTCCACGAAAAAGTTTTATCCCTATTGTGGGGTCACCAGAAATCATATCTCCTCTCAAACGTCTCTTCTCCAGAGAGAATAAGTTCAGTGCTCGCAACCTTACTTCATAACTAATATCCTCCAGACTCTTTATTAGCTTTGTTGCCCTTCTTTGTACTCGCTCCATTTCCAGTACATCCTTCCTGAGGACTGGTGCCCAGAACTGGACAGCATACTCTAGGTGCGGCTGGACAAGTGTCTTGTAGAGCAGGAGAATTATTGTTTTGTCTCTGGAATGAATCCCCTTTTTAATGCCAATATTCTGTTTGCTTTGTTAGCAGCAGCTTGGCATCACATGCCATTGCTGAGCCTATCATCTACTAGGACCCCCAGGTCCTTTTCCATCCTAGATTCCCCCAGAGGTTCTCCCCCCAGTGTATAGATTGCATTCATATTTTTGCCACCCAAATGCATTATTTTACATTTTTCTGCATTGAACCTCATTTGCCATGTAGTTGCCCACCCCATTAATTTGTTCAGATCTTTTTGCAAGGTTTCCACATCCTGCGGAGAAGTTATTGCCCTGCTTAGCTTAGTATCATCCGCAAATACAGAGATTGAACTGTTTATCCCATCCTTCAGGTCGCTTATGAACAAATTAAACAGGATAGGTCCCAGCACAGAACCCTGGGGGACCCCACTACCCACCCCTATTGAAGTCTATAGGGACCAAAAACTCATGACTGACTAAACAAAGCTTATGTACTTTATTGAGCTTCGAGCGACAAGCTTACAGCGACACAATGCTTATGTGTGAATGGGCACTTTTAACCATAAATCTTGATGTTGAATGTTGATGCGCTTCAGGAAATCCGGATCACTCTGAGTTTGAAAGGAAATGGCAATTTAATCTGCTGGTGAATCCAATTAGTGGACTGGTTTTGCAAAGCACATCAGTTCATCTTGTGGGTTACATTAGGGATTCCTTTAAGGCTGAAAAGAAGTATATCATGAAACTCTCCAACCCCTGTGACAGCATTGGTCTGATGAGGAAATACAGCGTAGTACACTTTCTTATTAGGCCTAATAAGAAATTATAATGCTTCCTTAATAAGGACAGTGATGTTTCACACACAGACTCACAAAAACTCTATTATCAACATCACATCCCTTGGCATTCCACTTTACCAAACCCCCAAAAAATCTGCTGACAGATTTTAAGTGCAATGCAGCAAATTCTAAGCCATTCTAACCAGGCAAAGCTGTTGCATTTTCTTGTAGTGCTAAAGCTTGGCTAGTCCCTACCACACATTCATTTTCACCATCACCAGTGACACAGCTAGTCATAGTAATAGACCAGTAGAATTGCATTGAGGTGGAAGTCTGTAGTCAAGCTAGAAAATACTTTGTATTTACTGAGTCCGCAGATACAGTAGAGCTAAAGTATCTCACAAAAGTGAGGACACCCATCACATTTTTGTAAACTTTTTATTATACCTTTTCATGTGACAACACTGAAGAAATGACACTTTACTACAATGTAAAGTAGTGAGTGTACAGCTTGTATAACAGTGTAAATTTGCTGTCCCCTCAAAATAACTCAACACACAGCCATTAATGTCTAAACCACTGGCAACAAAAGGGAGTACACCCTTAAGTGAAAATGTCCAAATTGGGCCCAAAGATTCAATATTTTGTGTGGCCACCATTATTTTTCAGCACTGCCTTAACCCTCTTGGGCATGGAGTTCACCAGAGCTTCACAGGTTGCCACTGGAGTCCTCTTCCACTCCTCCATAACAACATCACAGAGCTAATGGATGTTAGAGACCTTGCGCTCCTCCACCTTCTATTTGAGGATGCCTCACAGATGCTCAATAGGGTTAAGGTCTGGGTACATGCTTGGCCAGTCCATCACCTTTACCCTCAACTTCTTTAGCAAGGCAGTGGTCATCTTGGAGATGTGTTTGGGGTCATTATCATGTTGGAATACTGCCCTGTGGCCCAGTCTCCGAAGGGAGGGGATCATGCTCTGCTTCAGTATGTCACAGTACATGTTGGCATTCATGGTTCCCTCAATGAACTGTAGCTCCCCAGTGCTGGCAGCACTCATGCAGCCCCAGACCATGACACTCCCACCACCATGCTTGACTGTAGGCAAGACACACTTGTCTTTGTACTCCTCACCTGGTTGCCCCCACACACGCTTGACACCATCTGAACCAAATAAGTTTATCTTGGTCTCATCAGACCACAGGACATGGTTCCAGTAATCCATGTCCTTAGTCTGCTTGTCTTCAGCAAACTGTTTGAGGGCTTTTTTGTGCATCATCTTTAGAAGAGGCTTCCTTCTGGGAAGACAGACATGCAGACCAATATGATGCAGGGTGCGACGTATGGTCTGAGCACTGACAGGCTGACCACCCACCCCTTCAACCTCTGCAGCAATGCTGGCAGCACTCATATGTCTATTTCCCAAAGACAACCTCTAGATATGACGCTGACGTGCACTCAGCTTCTTTGGTAATTGGACCCAATTTGGACATTTTCACTTAGGGGTGTACTCACTTTTGTTGCCAGTGGTTTAGACATTAATGGCTGTGTGTTGAGTTATTTTGAGGGGACAGCAAATTTACACTGTTATACAATCTGTACACTCGTTACTTTACATTGTAGCAAAGTGTAATTTCTTCAGTGTTGACACATGAAAAGATATACCGTAATTAAATATTTACAAAAATGTGAGGGGTGTACTCACTTTTTTGAGATACTGTATAGTCTTATTTTCCATGTTTTCCAGAATTCCCTTAGCTCGGTGTGTTACAGAGTTCAGTAGCCCAAAATAAATTTTACACACTCTGCGAATGAGTAAAAGAAGTGGCTCCTTCTCCTCTACCTCCCTTGCATTGTGTTGTAGGAGATTTTAATGAGAGACAGCATTGCCTGAAAGTTGATTACTACAGCTATGCTGTCCTATTAGATAACCCACTATACTGTATATATATATATATACAGGTGTGTTGGAGAGCCGCCACCTAGGGGGCTGCCTCCCAGTGCAACATTCACACCTCTAGTGGAGACCAGGTGGCTCCTTAGATCCTGTGACTCTGACACACCTCTGTTTGTGTATGGTCACACTGCTCCTACATCTTCTAGGACCGGTACCCTGGCACATCCATTTAGTCGTTCCTACTGCCCTGCTAAACTCAGAGTTTTAAAGTACCAGGTGTTCCAATCCTCAGATCATGACAAAGAGAGAGAGGGAGATAGGTATACACTTTATATATCTATCATGGTTTTTTTATGTAATCTTTATTAATCTTATTATGCTAAAAGCAAAAGTTTTACATACAAAAAGAAAAGATAAAAACAACATTAATCACAGAAGCCACAACACACGTGTCTCATAGCATGTATCACATGTCATTTGGCATATAGCGCATATCATGAATCATGAAGCACCACTGTTCAATGGTAGCCACAGTGGTGTGTCAATTACCCTCAGCTTTAGAGGAATATTTCAATTTTAGAAATTGGGGTCAGGCTGTTGGTGGGTGCGTCTCCATGAGGGGAATAGTAATTACCAGGGACCGTCTCTAATGGCCAGCAGCTCCCATGTTGATGACTTAAAGGGCCCACCAGGAGAAGCACCCGACCAAAAACCAGCCCTCAGGCATCATACCACCATCCCAGCTGGCTTAGGCATGTCTAGGTGTTAAGGGAACACATGTTATAATAAAGGAAAACAAAACAAAAAGGGAGAGGGAAACAAGGGAGGGCCTATGTGCCCAGGAGGAGGAGAACAATATAAACCTCAGTGAGCTAGAAATACCAACCAAAGCAGAACGTATATTAACAAATATCTCAGGACATGTACGGCAAAGCTGCTGCTAATAAGCAAAGAAATAGCAAAAGGGGGCATTCTACCAGATTAAGCTGGCCGCCAGACCAGCAACTTTCGCAAGAGGGGAGTACTGTGATGAAATAAGGGTCTACGAGGTCCCAGAGGCCCCAGACGTGTAGTGAATCCATGTGGCCCAGACTGTATAAAATTTACTATAAGGATCCTTGCACTTGGCCATCCATTCCTCCGCCTCCATTATACTGTTAACCAGTTTGATCCACTTGGCCGGCCAGGCACCTGGGATTTTTACAGTAGATCGGAATGAGGCGATGAGCAGCATAAAGAAGGTGCGGCAATATACTTTTCTTATGCCGCGTACACACGGTCGTACTTTTCGTCTACAAAAGTCCAACGGACGCTGACGGACTAAAGCTGGCTGACAATCCGATCGTGTGTGGGCTTCTCCGGACTTTCAACGTACTTTTTTAGCCTCAAATCCGACGTACTTTAGATTTGAAACATGCTTCAAATCTTTACTTCGTAACTACGACGGACCCCGAAGTCCGCTCGTCTGTATGCTAGTCCGACGGACAAAAAAACGACGCATGCTCATAAGCAAAAACTAAACGGAAGCACTCGGTCTAGTAAAACTAGTGTTCGTATTGTAGGTAGCACATTCATCACGCTGCAAAATCTGTGATCGTTGAATGCAGCGCATTTTATTTCTTCATTACGAATGCTATAAAGAACGAAGGTGTTTTGCTGTTCATATTCAGAGTTCTCCCAAACTGATTTCTGGATTCTTTTTCTCTTTGATCTCATGAATGATATAGTATGCTTTTTAAAAACAATGTTTCCATACTAATATAATACTTTTTACCTTTTTTTTTTTTTGTTTTTTTTTGTGTGGAATCATATTTTCTTGTAATTTTTATCCAGATATTTATTTTATGATTGGTGTTGAACTTTTTTATATGTTTATCTCTAGATTTTTATTTTTCATTTTTTGGTGTTTGTAAAGTTACCACAAATAACCCATTTGTATTTTTTTTTTTAATTTTTTTTTTTAATTTTTTTTTAGATTTTTTAGGTTTGTAAAGTTACCACAAAGAACCCATTATAATTTTTTTTTTTTTTCTAGTGATTATTTTTTATTTTTAAGATAAAGTTAACCCAAAGCACCATTTTTGGTTATGTATATTTTTGTTCTTTCCCAGACTTACCACTCGAACATTATTAACATTAGTAATGTATTTTTGGTGTGTTTTTGCAAACTCAATGAGATTGTTGTCCCTTGATAATTTAACATTGTGTGTAAAATCAATGATTTAAAAGAAAACACATAAAGTCTTTTGCTAAACTCAAAAAAAGATCCATTTATTCATGGTCAAAATAAAATAAAGAGGAAGTCAACGCTGGAAAAAGTCTGTGTACCAGAAAATTGGGATCTTGAGGAGTCCATATAAGAGGGAGCACAATCTGGTCCAAGAATCCCAGAGATCAACAGCACCAGCAGATGATATAGATGTCCCCAGACTGTGGTACTACAACAGCCTGCGTCTTCTGTCAGACCAGACTGAACCCAGGTCATCACTTTCTTCTCTTCCCTGCAGCCTTCCCTCCACGCTGCCCTGCACCCTTCCCTGCAGCCTTCCCTGTAGCCTTCTTTGGAGGCTGTGGCTGTGGTGTTTCAGTTGTGGCAGGAGGAGGAGGAGGAGGAGGAGGAGGAGGAGGAGGAGGAGGAGGGGGGGCTGCCTCATGTAGTTGTGTGTTTCGGGTTAGCGTGCCCTGCAGCCCCTTCTGGATAGTTTCCCCAAATAGGCGCTCGCAAATGAGACGCTGCTCCCAGTCCATTTGAAGAAGCCTGCTGGCTAAGTAGCAGCCATAGGCCTCTTCTGCTTCGGGGGGGCTCCTCAAAAAACGTGTGGCCTCTTGCATGAGGCGCAGGGATGCCTCCTGTGTGACGGCCCCCTTCCTGGCCCTTTTTTTGGGAAGGTGGAGGGGAGGCACTTGTGATTGGGTCATGCTCCTACTGGGCCCAGCCACCTCACTGGGACCAGCCACCTCACTTGGCCCAGCCACCTCACTGGGACCAGCCACCTCCTGCCTGACACTGGGCCCAGCCTCCTCCAGGATGATGGAGAATCCGGCCTCCTCCAGGCTGTCCATGGGCCCGGTCTCCTCCTGCCTGCCACTTTCCACACATTCCTCCTGGATGGACTCATCCTGTGTATAAAAAAAGGACATAGTTTTATTATATTTTTTGGGGTTCATCAATGACACACAATTTGCTTCTCATGACTAGCAAATTCAATGTGAATACATCTCTTTAATAAAAGAGTCTAATCAGACACCCTAATTTTTT
Source organism: Lithobates septentrionalis (assembly GCA_037952835.1). Taxonomy (NCBI): domain Eukaryota; kingdom Metazoa; phylum Chordata; class Amphibia; order Anura; family Ranidae; genus Lithobates; species Lithobates septentrionalis. Next base: position 968,542 of record JBBDGP010001332.1, read on the forward strand.
CTAGCAGGTGCCAAACATATTTAGCTACTCCTGTCAATTGATATGTCTACACAATTTTGAGTGCAAAAATCTGGGAGAAAATTCTAACATCCAGTTAACCTCATTAATATTAGTACAGTAAATATTGTTTAAACTAATTTACCTGACTCCAGATGGTCATATCCGGTTCATCCAGGATGGAAGACCCAGCTTGCTCCTCATCAGCCTCTGCTGGGGTGGAGGGAAGGGTGGAGGGAAGGGTGGAGGGAAGGGTGGAGGGAAGGGTTGAAAGTGATGCCCTGGCTTCAGTCTGGTCATCAAGAAAACGTAGTTGATTGTAGTACCACAGCCTGGGTACATAAACATCATCTGCTGATGCTCCTGATCTCATTGATTCCTGGATCTTCCTATGCTCCCTCTTATACATATTCCTCAAGACCCCAATTTTCTTGAGCAATGTCTCCATTGTTGCGTCCGGGATGGTCGCCTGGACAAAGGACAGAAGTCTCTCCAGCGTTGACTTCCTCACATGCTTAGCATAATACTGAGGGTGTTTTACCTCCCACAAATTCCTCATCTCTCGATATTTCGTAATGAAAGCTGTAAGGAACTCTGGATCCTTAAATAGGGGATTCATTATATCTGGAAAAGATAAAGTCACAAGACAAAAAACACTTATTAGGTTTCTGCTAACCCCTCATCATCTTCTCCCTATGTAGGCCTCATCAATCTATCAAGCCATATAGGCCGCTTGCTACAAAGTCATGACCATAAAAAAAACAAAAAAAAAAAAATAACATTTTAAATTACCTTCGTTTAGTAACGTCCCGGTCCACTATCACCTACGCACAGAACGTACGTACGACACGTGCACAAGGCCCCTCTTTATACACTACGCATGTGTGAAACTCCGCCTGCGTCGCCCGCCCCTGACGTTCGATTTTAACTCATGTTCTCCGCGCCCTAATTCGACGCACAGAACGTACGTACGACACGTGCACAAGGCCCCTCTTTATACACTACGCATGTGTGAAACTCCGCCTGCGTCGCCCGCCCCTGACGTTCGATTTTAACTCATGTTCTCCGCCCATTTTTAATTACGGCGCGTAGTGGGGTGAATAATGGCGGAGACACATGACATGTTAACTACCTCAGGTAGCGAAAAAAGCCCGGAGGCTGGAACGTCAACAAGATCTGTGAAGCCTAGATTTAAGGCCTCCAATATGAGTTTTGAAGAGATGGTGGAGATGGTGGCCATTCTTCGAAAAAAGGACTATGATGGGAAGTATGGGCCGTACGCCCGGCCAAATTTGCGCAAGGCCAAAATAATGGCGCAGGTGGTGGACACTTTACAGGCTTCTTTTGGGGTCCATCGAAAAAGATGGTCTGACCTCAAGCTCAGGGAGCCGGATCAGTACAGACGGATCCGTAAAGTGCTTAAAAAAAGTAAGTACTTGTCGTGTTTTTCTCTTGTGTTTATTACCTTGTATACTGCTCCATGTGCTTTTCATTCCTATACGATTTTTGTTTTCTCGTCGTTTCAAACGATCTTTTTAATAAACATCGTTACATATCTATATATGTATATATGTGTATGTATATATATATATATATATATATATATGTATATATATATATATATGTATATATATATGTATATGTATATATATATATATATATATATATATGTATATATATATATATATATATGTATATATATATGTATATATATATATATATATATGTATATATATATATACATATATATATATATAGAGAGAGAGAGAGAGAGAGAGAGAGAGAGAGAGAGAGAGAGAGAGAGAGAGAGAGAGAGATAGATATAGGTAGATAGATAGATCGATATAGATAGATATAGAAATGTAAAACATTCTTTTGGAATAATTTAAGTTATGTTTTTTTTTTTTTTTTACATTTATTTAGATATTTATATTTTGCTACAGATATAGAGAGAGAGAGAGAGATTAAAAGATTATTAACTATATTTCGAGATATTGATATCTATCTATCCGATATGTATTTTTCATTTTTAATATTGAGGTAAAATAGGAACTCTACACAAACAGAACATTTGTACACCACTTCACTACAAAGGTAGGAAAATTACTATGTACTAAAATATCTGTGTGCTAAGTAGATTAATTTTTTGTTTCACATAGGGGAAAAATCACTCAGCCAACAAGAACACAGTCCACCCCAAGCCAAACAACATACTTGGGAAATCAGCCCAAGCCCCACTGAGGATGTGGATGAAGGAGAGGTGGGCAACATGGGCACCCCACCAGGTGAGTGTCTGACACACCAGCTTACGGAAATCTATGCATGGCTGCCTTTTCTTTTATGTAATTATTCTACTCTATTTTAGGTGATCTGGTTGTGCTTGAGTCAAGCAACAGCCCCACCCCCGAGGATGTGGAGGAATTATGCGACATGGGCACCCCAGCAGGTCAGTGTCTGAGACAACAGCTTTATTATGGTAAGGTAAACTATGTATGTGTGCATATTTCTAAACACATTATTTGTTTTCATTCCACTTTAGGTACAAGAACTGAATATTTCACCTCAGACAGTGCCCAACGGCTAATTGGTCAAATAATGGCCTGGAATGGGGAGATCGATCAAATGCGGAATCGGCTGGATTGTATGCAGCAGGAAATGAAGGACATGATTGATGTTTTGGGTCGAATCTAAATTCCCTTTTTGAAACCCCAAAACATCCATCATGTCCTTCATTTCCTGTTTTGCTGACCCCATTCTGGGCCTTCTCTTTATTATTTTTGCATTACGTATATGGCTGTTTAACAAAATTTAAAAAAGGAGGGCTGTTTATAGAAACTACATTAAAAAAAAAAAAAAAAAAAACTTGATTTTAACAAAAAAAAAAAAAAAATTGATTTAAAAAAAAAACAAAAAAAAATAAAAAAAATTGATTTAAAAAAAAAAAAAAATTAAAAAAATTGATTTTAATAAAAACACAAATAAAAATAAAAAAATTTATTTAAAAAAAAAATAAATAAATAAAAAGATTTTTAAAAAATATCAAAAAAAATAAAAAAAAGGATTTTAAAAAAGCCCAAAAAATTTTTTTAGGGATTATGTACAAATCTTCATATATAATTATATTTTTCATAATTATTAAGATATCATTATATTTTTGGCTAGGAACATTTTATAATAAATGCATAACTGAATGCATAACAACGATTAATAAAAAAATCTCCTTATAGGAATTCAAGAAATGTGTGGTTTGTTATTTCTATGCTCAGTATCAGTTTGGTTATAATTGTCAACAAGTTGTTTACAGTGGCAATGGAGCTTATTTAGACATTTAAAAGGAAAATACAGTTGGCACTACAACTGATCGACCATAACCTTAGGAGAAAGCCCAAAAGAAAGGCAAGCAATAAATATAATTCAAGATTTCATCAAAATTTTTTTTATTTAAAAAAATTAAATATCCTGGCCCATTGCAATGGGACCCCCTACCCATAAAATAATTCACATATTGCTGTCTAACTTGACGGGCACTTTGGGGGGCCAAGCCAGTACGGACAGTATCCAGGCCCGTAAGGTGGTCATCTAGAAGTACGGCCTCAGGCCCAACTGTTCCGATATAATTTTGCGAATGTTTTTGTAAAAAGTTGTGCAGAATGCAGCAGGATAAAATGATAAAATTAAGTTTGTATTCCGCCAAATTAATCGATGTTTGAAACAGGCGGAACCGGCTGGCCAGAATCCCAAACGCATTCTCAACCACTCTTCTAGCTCTGGCCAGCCGGTAATTAAAAACCCTCCTCTCCGGGGTGAGGGTTCTTTGGGGGAATGGCCTCATGAGGTGCTTGCTCAGAGCGAAGGCTTCATCGGCAATGAAGACAAAGGGGAGTCCTTCCACGTTATCCGCATCAGGTGGCAATCCCAGGCCACCACTCTGGAGACGCTGGCAGAACTCCGTCTGGGCAAATACTCCTCCATCCGACATCCGGCCATTCTTCCCCACGTCCACATATAAAAATTCATAGTGTGCCGACACCACCGCCATTAAAACAATACTGTGGAACCCCTTATAATTAAAATAATATGACCCCGAATGGGGTGGTGGCACGATGTGGACATGTTTCCCATCTATAGCCCCTCCACAATTGGGAAAGTCCCAACGGCTGGCAAAATGGGATGCCACAGTCTGCCATTCCTGTGGCGTTGAAGGAAACTGGGGAATCAAACAAGAAAACCAAAATCATTAATTTGGAAGGTAACATTGCAAGAAAATTATACAATTAAAAACATTATTCCCCAGCATCAGTATAACATTAAATAATTTAAATCTTCTGTAATGTCTAATATGGAAAGGCACACTTATCAGATTGCTCACCCCCTCTGATGGAACATTGATTACATTTTAGGGGGTTGTGAAATCCATAAAAAAGATTACTTTTAGGACACGCAGGAATTTAGGGACTAAAAAGGCTACAAGACTGCAGTTGTCGCACTCTGCAAGTGCAGTTGCTAACCAGCTTACAGTAAATGAGGGAAGGTAAAAAGGCAGTCATGTTGCAAGGAGTACACAATCACATGCAAGGGCAATTAATGAAAACACTTTGTGGCTTGCATATGATTTGATGATGGAAATCAGCAGAGCTTCTGCTCATTTACTAAAGCACTGGAACAAATGCACTTGTAGAGTGCACATGCATTTTGCAAAGTGCAACATATATTTGCTTTATACAAATCAACAACACAGAACATTCAAGCCAATTTTTACGAGGGTGGGGGGGGGGGGAATCAAGCTAATTGCTAATTAGCAGCACACTATTTGGAGTGAGTTTAGGTGGGGGGTGGGGGGTTTGGAAATCAAGCTAATTGCTAATTAGCAGCACACTATTTGGAGTGAGTTTAGGTGGGGGGTGGGGGGTTGGGAAATCAAGCTAATTGCTAATTAGCAGCACACTATTTGGAGTGAGTTTAGGTGGGGGGTGGGGGGTTGGGAAATCAAGCTAATTGCTAATTAGCAGCACACTATTTGGAGTGAGTTTAGGTGGGGGGTGGGGGGTTGGGAAATCAAGCTAATTGCTAATTAGCAGCACACTATTTGGAGTGAGTTTAGGTGGGGGGTGGGGGGTTGGGAAATCAAGCTAATTGCTAATTAGCAGCACACTATTTGGAGTGAGTTTAGGTGGGGGGTTGGGAAATCAAGCTAATTGCTAATTAGCAGCACACTATTTGGAGTGAGTTTAGGTGGGGGGTGGGGGGTTGGGAAATCAAGCTAATTGCTAATTAGCAGCACACTATTTGGAGTGAGTTTAGGTGGGGGGTGGGGGGTTGGGAAATCAAGCTAATTGCTAATTAGCAGCACACTATTTGGAGTGAGTTTAGGTGGGGGGTGGGGGGTTGGGAAATTAAGCTAATTGCTAATTAGCAGCACACTATTTGGAGTGAGTTTAGGTGGGGGGTGGGGGGTTGGGAAATCAAGCTAATTGCTAATTAGCAGCACACTAAATATACTCAAACAAAATACATTCAAAATGAGTAGACTAGGTGGATATGTTCCCATCATTGCATGTTGGGGAGGTTATTGAAGGAAAATATACATGCATGACAAAAAAGAACAGGAAAAAAATGCAGCATGTGTGAGGATAAAAAGGGGACATTCACACTATATTGCAATGATGGTAAGTAGTGTTTGAAGCAAGAAATACATTACATTATCAAAGATTACATAAAAGAACATGTGATGCTAATCAAAGAAAAATATCTTACCTTAATATAGTCCTTCTGCAGGACCTGGATGATGGCAGAACAGGTCTCTGGGATAATGATCCCCAGAGCCTGGGGGGAGATGCCTGTCGAGAACTTGAGGTCCTGCAGGCTTCTCCCTGTCGCCAAGTACCGCAACGTGGCAACTAGCCTCTGCCCTGGAGTGATGGCTTGCCTCATGCAGGTATCCTGCCTGCTGATATAGGGGGTCAGCAAAGCCACCAAACGGTCAAAAACGGGGTCCGTCATCCGGAGAAAGTTCCTGAAATCCTCAGGATTATTCTCACGGATCTCACGGAGCAATGGCATGTGACAGAACTGGTCACGCTGGAGCAACCAATTCTTGGTCCATGAACTCCTCCTCGCCCTGTTCATGGACTGCTCTTGGTCTGAAGAATAAACTACAGCACCAAACACATACAATGCACGAGCTCGACGACGAGTACGTACAGGTAACATGGTTACAAAACGGTCGGCTGGTCAGAACGCACTAAACAGAACGCACTGAAGAACAGCAAGGCCTGTGAAGAGCGACCTGAAAATCAGGAACGAGCGGACAATAAAACAAAGATTTCTCAATGCCAACTGACCAAACGCACTGAAAAGCAGATACAAACCTCACAAGCACAGACTGAACAACAGTTAAAACGAACTGAAAAATACGAGTCTCACAAGCGCGAATCGTCTCTCACCAAACTTCTACTAACACGAGATAAACACGAGATTAGCAGAAGGAGCCCAAAGGGTGTCGTACGGGCTATTGAACTTCCGTTTTATAGTCTCGCCGGACTTGGTGTACGTCACCGCGTACTAGGCTGTCGAACTTTTGTGTGGTCGTGTGTAGGCAAGTCCGTTCGTTAGAAAGTCTGCCGCAAGTCCGACGAAAGTACGCCGGAAGTATGTCGGACAGGCTGTCCGACTTTTGTAGCTGAAAAGTCCGACCGTGTGTACGCGGCATTATAGTGACTAATTAAAATGGATGGCACATGTAACAAGAACCGCATGGGGGAGTCTGGGACATCAATATCGAGAATCAAATTCATTTGTGTCCGGATGTCCTGCCAGAAGGGTCGTAATTTAGGACATTCTCACCACATATGAAGGTAAGTACCACTCTGGCCACAGTCCCTCCAACACAGATCAGATATAGTGGAGTAAATCTTAGCCAGCCTAGTAGGTACCCTATACCAGCGAGTAAACAGCTTAAAGCTGTTCTCTTGCATCTTCATGTCCACAGAACTGGTATGGGTCAAGCGGAAATCAATCATCATTTGAAAAGGTTAGAAAAATGTAAATAAAATCTACCCCAAACTATTATAATTTCACTTTAATAAATCTTAAAGTTCCTTCTCCCAGGAGTTGTCAGTGCCTAACATTTAGCTCAGCCAAATGGGAGTGCTTCTACCAGTTATTGTTACAGAAAAAGAATTTCATTCTTCATTGCTTATCCCCTAAAAGACCTGGGAGAGCTACCAGAGGTAATTAATCGTGACTTACAGGAGCTATGATAAATTGCATGGAAACTGCTGAAAACAGGATTAGGGATGGAGTTTAGAGTAGAGAAAGCAGATTTCAATCTTCCCAGGGGTCAGGCGACTTTAGCAGCTTCACAAAGAGAACCGGCTGTTGCTGGACTTTCATTCAAACTGAATCTTTAGCTAAAACTTGTCTTCTAGTTATAGGTGAAGTGAGACAGTTGGATCTCCTGTTTGCCCATTATTGCTCTCCGTGCCCTGGCAAGATGCTTCCCCAGCCCCCAGTCGGGTTATGACTATCACGGCTCTGTCATGAAATTAACTTCCTGGCTTGTCTCTTTGGAAAGCCTTGTCCATATATTTTTATGTACATTCAACTAGGGGATGCAGCCACTAGTATTAGGATGAACCAAAAAGCTCAGTTGCCATCAGAAACCTGATTGTCACTGTAGGGCTTGGGATAGTGGGGATATCTCCCTATTAGGGTCTGTGAAGAATGGTGAAGACCAAAACTAAAAGAAACAGAAAAAGCACAGAAATAGGAGGATGAAATCTCAGGAGTTATCATTTATAACACTAAAGCTGCTTGTAAAGAAAGAAGGGGATCATTTAAATTATAGTTGGAAAGTTTCCATAACTGTTTGGTCCTGTTCCATGTCCTGGAGCTGGTGGAACTGAGCTGCCTGTGCTACTTTTAATTTGTTTTTATTGTTTTTGATTTCTTCAACTATAGATACAAGTGTTATAAATGTGTCGTAGCATCGTTATTTGCTAAGTTACATTTTCCATGTAAAACATAGATCCATAATACTTAAGTATAATAATACCATATTGGAGGACCCAAATGAAAGAGCCCAACCCTGAACGCTTACCATTTAGCTATGAAATCATAGGAACAGTAATGCAACTAGTAAAGGAAAGAAAGAGAGAGAGGAAGATGGAGAATAAGGGAAGAGGAAATGTTGACCCTGAAGGATTATTGCACGAGGAACAAGCCTGCATACTTATTATGAGCCCCAGATAGTTTCAAATTGGTTTTGTTAGTCTTTAGGTATGCTAGAAAGTTTCTTATGTGTTAAATTAGCTCCCCTTTTTTGTTTTTTTTATTTTTATTTTTAGGCAAGGTGTAGAGCAGAAAGAGAGCTCGTGAAAGGGCTGAAGTGGAGCTAAAATCGAAAAAGTAGCTAAGCTTCAGTGATTACATGGAGCTAAAAATCAAAACAAAGCTGAGCTGTGCTGCTTTGAGCTGAAGATGAGTTTCTGGAGCTAAACTGATATCTGGCTTGAGCTGGTCTCTGAAGATCTGAGCTGCAGATGAGTTGCTGGAGATGGGCTGAAATCTGGCTGGAGCTAATCTCTTGAGCTTGGAGCTAAATATGAGTTGTTGGAGTGGATTGAATTCAGAATTAAGCTGAGCTCTGCTGCTTGGAGCTGGAGATGAGAGGCTGGGAGAGATCTTACATTTAGTTGAAGGCGGGGGTCTGGAGCTTGGAGCTGGAGACGAGTTGTTGGAGTGGATTTGAAATCACATTGAACTGAGCTTAGTGGTTGGAGCTGGACATCATTTGCTGGAGCTTGGAGCTGGAGATAAGTTGTTGGTGTTGAGTTGAAAACAGAATAAACTGAGCTCTGCTACTTGGAGCTGGAGATGAGTTGCTAGACTGGGGCTGAATTCAGCTTGAAGCTGGAGAAGTGTTGCTGGAGCTGAGCTGAAATCTGTCTGGAGTTGGCCTCTAGAGTTTGGAACTGGAGATGAGCTGAAATCTGGTTGGAGCTAGTCTCTTGAGCTTGGAGATGGAGATAAGCTGCTGGAATGGATTGAATTTAGAATAAAGCTGAGCTCTGCTGCTTGGAGCTAGGGATGAGTTTCTGGAGCGGAGCTGAAATCTACTTGGAGCTGAGTTCTGAAGGCTGGAGCTGGAGATAAATTATTGGAGTGGAATGAAATCAGAGAAAAACTGAGCTCTGTGGCAGAAGCTGGGCATCAGTTGCTGTAGCAGAGCCGAAATCAGCTGATGAGCTGAAATTTGGTTGGAGCTGGTCTCTTGAGCTTGGAGATGGAGACGAGTTACTGGAATGGATTGAATTCAGAATAAAGCTGAGCTCTACTGCTTGAAGCTGGAGATGAGTTACTGGACAGATCTAAAATCTGTTTGAAGCTGGGTTCTGGAGCTTGGAATTGGAGATGAGTTGTTGGAGTTGATTTTGAAATAAGAATAAACTGAGCTCTGTGGTTGGAGCTGGAGATCATTTGTTGGAACAGGGACAAGATCAGCTTGGAACTGGAAATTAGTTTCTGGGACAGAGCTGAAGTCTGGTGGAAGCTGAGCTTTGTAGTTCAAAGCTGGGGATGACTTGCTGGAACTGAGCTGAAATCTAGTGGGAGCTGTGATCTGGAGCTGGGAGCAGGAGATGAGTAGTTGGAGTGGAGCTGAAATCAGAATAAAACTGAACACTGCTGCTTGGAGCTGGATATATGTTGTTTGAGTGGAACTAAGATCTGCTTGGCCCTGAGCTCTGGAGCTGGAGACGAGTTGTTGGAGTGGATTTGAAATCACATTGAACTGAGCTTAGTGGTTGGAGCTGGACATCATTTGCTGGAGCTTGGAGCTGGAGATAAGTTGTTGGTGTTGAGTTGAAAACAGAATAAACTGAGCTCTGCTACTTGGAGCTGGAGATGAGTTGCTAGACTGGGGCTGAATTCAGCTTGGAGCTGGAGAAGTGTTGCTGGAGCTGAGCTGAAATCTGTCTGGAGTTGGCCTCTAGAGTTTGGAACTGGAGATGAGCTGAAATCTGGTTGGAGCTAGTCTCTTGAGCTTGGAGATGGAGATAAGCTGCTGGAATGGATTGAATTTAGAATAAAGCTGAGCTCTGCTGCTTGGAGCTAGGGATGAGTTTCTGGAGCGGAGCTGAAATCTACTTGGAGCTGAGTTCTGAAGGCTGGAGCTGGAGATAAATTATTGGAGTGGATTGAAATCAGAGAAAAACTGAGCTCTGTGGCAGAAGCTGGGCATCAGTTGCTGTAGCAGAGCCGAAATCAGCTGATGAGCTGAAATTTGGTTGGAGCTGGTCTCTTGAGCTTGGAGATGGAGATGAGTTACTGGAATGGATTGAATTCAGAATAAAGCTGAGCTCTACTGCTTGAAGCTGGAGATGAGTTGCTGGACAGATCTAAAAATCAGTTTGAAGCTGGGTTCTGGAGCTTGGAACTGGAGATGAGTTGTTGGAGTTGATTTGAAATCAGAATAAACTGAGCTCTGTGGTTGGAGCTGGAGATCATTTGTTGGAACAGGGACAAGATCAGCTTGGAGCTGGAAATTAGTTTCTGGGACAGAGCTGAAGTCTGGTGGAAGCTGAGCTTTGTAGTTCAAAGCTGGAGATGACTTGCTGGAACTGAGCTGAAATCTGATGGGAGCTGTGATCTGGAGCTGGGAGCAGGAGATGAGTAGTTGGAGTGGAGCTGAAATCAGAATAAAACTGAACACTGCTGCTTGGAGCTGGATATATGTTGTTTGAGTGGAACTAAGATCTGCTTGGCCCTGAGCTCTGGAGCTGGAGAGGAGCTGTTGGAGTTGAAAACAGAACAGAGCTGAGCTCTGTAGCTTGGAACTGGGGTAGAGCTAAAGGCCTCCTTTATATGGATGGTGAGAGGCTAACAACATGGTGGGCATAAAATTCCAGGCATTTTCCCTCAGTTGTCACATACAGCCTACTATACAAGTGAATCGCTCCATGTGGCTGTACTCTTGCAAACATCAATGCTTTTGAGCATCAGCGTTTACCCTTGTGTGTGTAGCAAAGTCCCGGGCCCCTTTAGACCTACTGGTGACCTCCAGAGTCAGGGACAGCTGACATTCTTCTGTGTAGAGTGGGTTACAAGGCATGGTGGGTGTAATGCAAGATGAAACGGTGAGCGCCAGACACTTTTTGAATGCAAAGAGATTCATTGTCTCTTAAACAGAACTGTGGGAGAGAGGGATGGGGCCAGGACACCCTTAGGCAGATGCAATGTTAATTGGCAGACTCCAAGACGTCTATAGGCAGACAGCTATACAGATGAAGGCCTCCAGCCGGACACCACTTCTGTATAGGTAGGGCACTGTCTCCTATGGCAACTCTTATAGAAGTTACCAACTGTAATTGTATCCAACTATTTGCGACACAAACAGTTCTCAGCTTATCCCACAATCACTCACTGTGGGTCTTCACTCAATGAGCTCCCAGTCTCTATCACTAGACTTCAGATCCAATAGCCACTGGATCCCTTGAGCTCTTCCACTGTTAGAACTCAGTATCTTCCTCAAGCGTCACCCCTGCTTCGTCCCTGGCTTGGCACTCAGATACTCTTCAAGCGTCACCCCAGATGTCACGCTAGGTCCCTGGCTTGGCACTCACCGATGTTCCACAAGCGTCACCTCTGCTGTCCTGCTGGGTCCCTAGCTTGGCATTTTCTGAGGTTTTCCCACTTCCTCACTGTCCCTGGCTGGCGAGAAGTCTGCTCTGGTACTGGCCTCAGCTTACTCACAGTGGTTTCCGGTGGACGGGCCCTTAGTGGCGACAGCTTCCCCTCTACCTCCGACCACAACTGATTATCCGTCTGGCAGATCCGTTACTTCTGGTTGGACTACAAGCCCGCAGTCCCAACCCTACGCTGCTCTCCTGCTTCTGGATAGGCCCTCAGACAGCCGAGCAGCCAGATGTCCCCCGGATAGGCCTTAGGCTTCCGGCCCAGCAGCCCAGGGCAGCAACACAAGTCCACCCAGACAGCCGTCCAGGTGGCACAGAACCCCGATCTCCTGACTCCACCCAAATAAATAGGCTCTCCCAGCAGGCCAAGGGACCCAAGAAAATCCCTGCCCATTGGCTTAGAAACTCCATTCATTCCTAATCTGCCCTTGCTATGCCCTTGTCTTATCTACTGTCACTAGCTACAGTGCCACCTAGGGACAGAAGAGAAAAGTGCAGAATTAGGGGGAAATCAATTGATCTCCTAACAATTGGCCAAGGCAACTATCGCCTGGCTACTAAATTTAATAGCAGCGCTGCCTAAACATCAGGGTGCTACATGTGTATGTACCAAATGTGCAACTTTAGAGTTCACAAGAGCAATGTCATGTACAACCATTTACTTGTATGGCAAGCTGTATACGACACCTGTGGCTTCTCGGGCAGGGGAAGACATCCAGAATTTTACACCCAGCATATTTTCAGCCTCTCACCATTTGTGTGTATGAGGCCAAAATGTGGTTGAGCTGGACTCCACGGCTTTGAACTGGAGGTGAGTTCAGAAAAAAAGAATATTGCTCAAACCTATACCAACTTTATGTTAAATGTTTGATAATATTTTTCAGTCTACCACCCAGATAGCAAGGATAACTTGCCACAAATTTGTGGCAGTGTTGAATTGTAAGTCTGTTAACTTGCTGCACTGGCAGTTTGTACACTTGCAGAGCACTTGAAGCACAAATTCTATTTGACACTTTTCTAATTTGTAGCTAATATGCGTGGCAAGTCTCTAGCAAGAGCAAAGTTGCAGTGGTGGGTCTACAGCAAGAACTCTGCAAGTCACATCCCCCCCTGTGGTTGGATGACTATTGCACAACATACAGTGGGGCAAAAAAGTATTTAGTCAGCCACCAATTGTGCAAGTTCTCCAACTTAAAAAGATGAGAGAGGCCTGTAATTGTCCTCATAGGTATACCTCAACTATGAGAGACAAAATGTGGAAACAAATCCAGACAATCACATTGTCTGATTTTTGAAAGAATTTATTTGCAAATTATGGTGGAAAATAAGTATTTGGTCACTTACAAGCAAGCTAAATTTCTGGCTCTCACAGACCTGTATCTTCTTCTTTAAGAGGCTCCTCTGTCCTCCACTCATTACCTGTATTAATGGCACCTGTTTGAACTTGTTATTAGTATAAAAGACACCTGTCCACAACCTCAAACAGTCACACTCCAAACTCCACTATGGTGAAGACCAAAGAGCTGTCGAAGGACACCAGAAACAAAATTGTAGACCTGCACCAGGCTGGGAAGACTGAATCTGCAATAGGCAAGCAGCTTGGTGTGAAGAAATCAACTGTGGGAGCAATAATTAGAAAATGGAAGACATACAAGACCACTGATAATCTCCCTTGATCTGGGGCTCCACGCAAGATCTCCCACCGTGGGGTCAAAATAATCACAAGAGCGGTGACCAAAAATTCCAGAACCACACGGGGGGGACCTAGTGAATGACCTGCAGAGAGCTGGGACCAACGTAACAGAGGCTACCATCAGTAACACAATACGCCACCAGGGACTCAGATCCTGCAGTGCCAGACGTGTCTCCCTGCTTAAGCCAGTACATGTCCGGGCCCGTCTGAGGTTTGCTAGAGAGCATTTGGATGATGCAGAAGAGGATTGGGAGAATGTCATATGGTCAGATGAAACCCAAGTAGAACTGTTTGGTAGAAACACAACTCGTAGTGTTTGGAGGAGAGAGAATGCTGAGTTGCAACCAAAGAACACCATACCTACTGTGAAGCATGGGGATGGCAACATCATGCTTTGGGGCTGTTTCTCTGCAAAGGGAACAGGACGACCGTGTACATGAAAGAATGAATGGGGCCATGTATCATGAGATTTTGAGCGCAAACCTCCTCCCATCAGCAAGACCATTGAAGAAACGTGGCTGGGTCTTTCAACATGACAATTATCCCAAACACACCACCCAGGCAATGAAGGAGTGGCTTAGCAAGAAGCATTTCAAGGTCCTGGAGTGGCCTAGCCAGTCTCCAGATCTCAACACCATAGAAAACCTTTGGAGGGAGTTGAAAGTCTGTGTTGCCCAGCGTCAGCCCCAAAACATCACTGCTCTAGAGGAGATCTGCATGGAGGAATGGGCCGACATACCAGCAACAGTGTGTGACAACCTTGTGAAGACTTACAGAAAACTGACCTCTGTCATTTCCAACAAAGGATATATAACAAAGTATTGAGATGAACTTTTGATATTGACCAAATACTTATTTTCCACCATAATTTGCAAATAAATTCTTTCAAAAATCAGACAATGTGATTGTCTGGATTTGTTTCCACATTTTGTCTCTCATAGTTGAGGTATACCTATGATGACAATTACAGGCCTCTCTCATCTTTTTAAGTGGGAGAACTTGCACAATTGGTGGCTGACTAAATACTTTTTTGCCCCACTGTAACTGAACCAGAACTTGCAGCAGACATGCAGAATGTTTGCAAAGAAAGTTGATCTGGAGTCATGCAATGCAGGCTTGCTGCAATTGTGCAACAAACTTGTGAAGCCTGGCAAGTCTAGCAATAGCTTAATCATTTTCAAACTTGCAGCACAATTGCTTGCTATCTGGGCAGTCCTTAGATGTGGTTGCTGCATTAGTCTTTTTATTTAAGATTTTGTCTTTAACCCTTCTTTTACAATACTGCTGCTTGCAATCAAAGCTTCCAATAAGGAAGTAAAATTTTTCCTTATTAGGTCATATTACCTCAAAATAGGTATATTACATCACAGGTGGCAGAAAATTTTACCCCATAGTCCCCTGCCCTCTTTGTTCCTCAACCGCAGGAGGATCTTTGTCTGGAACCCTACAGGCTTCTGGCTTCTTTTTTTTATCTTTTTATTATTACTCAACATTATTTTTATCAATATACATTACATACAGTTAAGTCCATTCACAAAAAAATGTCTTAACAACCTTCCGCTACCCCTTGCCCCCCCATAGCCCAAAAGAAGTGGAAGAAAAAAAAATGGCCCCTTCTCCTTATCTCCCCCCCCCCCCCCCAAACCTCCACCTCCCAACAGATCAGCCTTGTCTTTTATATTGATTTCAAGGACCTGTCAACTTCTTATAGTCCCCAATACTCTGGTGTCTTTATCCACTCTATCAGCAATCTCGGACCTCCATCAACTCCATGTAGCCCATGGATTTTTTTAAACTCAGCCATTTCCCCCAGATAGCGTGATATTTCTCTAAGGCATCCTCCCCGCTGTACATTGTTTCTTCAATTGATCTCACTCGTTCGACCTTTACAGCCCATTCGCATATGCTCAGTATTTTTGGTGTTTGCCAGCGTCTCGGGATCAAGCATTAATAAATGTGGCACTAAAGTATTCCTACATTGGGCTACCGTTTTCTCCGTATCATAGAAGAAACATCTCCATGGTTCTGCTTGTATATACTGTAGTCACCTGTGACTTGGTGAATTATCCTAACAACCCTTTCCCAATACGGCTGTATCTTTGTACATTCCCAACACAGAGGGACTACATTTTATTTTCACTTTCCTTTTTATAAGCATTTGGGAAAACGAAGCAGCAGATGTTCTTTTGGAATGTGGGTGCCAGTCCATCAGTGTCGCCGACGTGCTGTGAGAAGTATCGAGTGCACCTCGAGGTCGAGTTTCTGCGGGATTTTAGGCATGAGGGATGTGCCAAGAGAAATGCGATTCCCATCTGACACAGAGTCTGACTCAAATAAACATTTTAATCAATTATACTCACTAGAATGCATTACTGTATGGTTGTGCTGTGTGTGTAAATGTATATGAAAAACAAACCCAAAATAGACTTCATTTCAGAATCTGTACATCGTAAAAATATTTCACATATTTTTTTCACGAAAATATGATGTAAGAGAGGGGCACCAATGTTCATTTTAGTATTTGCATCCTAATTCATACATTAATGCCCCGTGCACACAGTCGGAATTTCCGACAGAAAAAGTCTGATGGGAGCTTTTCATCGTGTGTATGCCCCATCAGACTTTTTACATCAAAAATTCAGACGGACTTGGATAGAGAACATGTTCTATATTTTTCCGACGGAACAAATTCCTATCGGAAAAACCGCTCGTCTGTATGCTGTTCCGATGTACCAAAAACGACGCTTGCTCTGAAGCAAGTACGAGACGTCGTACGTGTTGTCCCGTCATACGTGTTGTACGTCACCGCGTTTTTGACGGTCAGAATTTGGTGTGACCGTGTGTATGCAAGACCACTTGAGCCGTGTGTACAGGGCATTAGAGTAAAATTCCGGGATATCCTCTCTGGTACCGTTTTGTGATCCTCAGGGCCGGATTAAGAACATAATGGGCCTGGTGCTGAGGATTATGGTGGGGCTTTTTATAAAAAAATAAAAATAAAATAAAAAATAATTAAAAATGCAAACAATTTTTTTGTTATAACAAATTAAATTAAATAGAGAGGGAGGGAGGATGAGAGAGAGAGAAGGGGGATGAGAGAGGGGTGAGGGATAAGGGAGGGAGGATGAGAGAGAGAGAGGGGGGTTGAGAGAGAGATAGAGTGGAAGCACATGCGCATGCGTGTAAGTGACAGCAACACAGCCCGGCCAAGGTAAGTGACTGAATGCACAGAACCCGGAAGGAAGACTAAGTGAAGATGGAAGCACTGGAGGGCTCAGTTTGACAGGTAAGTGTACCATAATGTGCTAATATGCTGTGCATACTTGTACATTCTGGCATAACCTACCTCAGGGCCTCTAAAAAGTAGTAATGTTAGCAAAGTTTACTACCGCTTTAATATCATAGGATCACAGGAGCCTCTCATGGGGCCGCCTACTGACCCAGTGGCCCTTGGGCAGTGCCAACATTTCAAAAATGTTTTCAGGGACACTTTTTTTCCCCCAGTGGTATATTTAGAGTAGCTGAAATCCCCTATGTTCCTCTATACATCACAGTAGTAATCACAAAATTAAATGAGTACTAATAATGGGCATAACAAATATGATGACTGTGAAGATTTCCTTTAGTTGAACTAACAAAAGTGTGCCCATTCTAGAGCTGGTAACATTGAGGATATTCAATATAATTTTAAAGAACTGTTTTTGTGGGTAGGAGGCATAGGGGAAGAGTATGGATGGTATAAAAGTGGGAAGTATGTGCAGGTAAGGGAGCGGAATGTGGAGGGTATAACAGTGGGCACTATGTACAGGAGAGGAGTGTGGAGGGTATGACAGTGGGCACTATGTACAGGAGAGCAGTGTGGGGGGGGGGGGTATGACAGTGGGCAGTATACACAGCAGAGGAGTGGGGGGGGTATGACAGTGGGCAGTATGCACAGCAGAGGAGTGTGGAGGGTATGTCAGTGGGCACTATGTACAGGAGAGGAGTGTCGGGGGGGGGGTATGACAGTGGGCAGTATGCACAGCAGAGGAGTGTGGAGGGTTGACAGTGGGCACTATGTACAGGAGAGGAGTGTGGAGGGTATGCCAGTGGGCAGTATATACAGGAAAGGAGTGTGGAGGGTATGATGGTAGAATTATGTACAGGAGAGGAGTGTGGAGGGTCTGATAGGGACAACATGTACAGGAGAGGAGTGTGGAAGGTATTATGAGGGCAGTATGTACAGGAGAAGAGTGTGAAGAGAAAGATAGTTGGCAGTATGTACAGGAGAGGAGTGTGGAGGGTATGGCAGTGAGCAGTATGTACAGGAGAGGAGTGTGGATGGTATGATACTGAACAGTATGTACAGGAGACGAGTGTGGAGGGTAAGACAGTGAGCAGTATGTACAGGAGAGGAGTGTGGAGGGTATGACAGTGGGCAGTATGTACAGGAGAGGAGTGTGGAGGGTATGACAGTGAGCAGTATGTACAGGAGAGGCGTGTGGAGGGTATGACAGTGGGCGCTATGTATAGGAGAGGAGTGTGGAGAGTATGACAGTGGGCAGTATGTACAGCAGAGGAGTGTGAAGGGTATGACAGTGGGCACTATGTACAGGTGAGGAGGATGAAGGAATCTGGGAAGGAAAAATGTAAAGGTTTGTGGAAGGATGTTTAGGGACTGCTTGGTGGTTAAGCGGGCCATACATGAATTGAAATTAAGCCAATTAAGCAGAGACCAGCCATAGTTGATCTATGTATGAGCTAGCTGGTTGTACACAAGTCAATTTATTAATTGATTTGAGTGCAAACAGCCTGTCAGGTTTTCCCAAAACAATCAGTGCTGCCAGCTATAGTTAGCAACACTGATCTTTGTATTCTGTGGGTTGGGAAGGCTCCCCACTGGCAGAACACAATAACATTGCGGGAGTGATTCCTCCATCCACAGGTCAGCAGGTGAGAAGGTGTGTGGGGACAGGCGGGGGAGGGAGGTCTGTCAGCAGGGAGGTGTGAGGTGGTCATGGAGGGATATCAATCAGCGGGTGGGGGGAGTAATTGGGAGTGATATCTTTTGGTGTAGGGTCTGTCATCTGCAGGTTGGGATTGGTCAACTGTGATATAAGTTGAAGGTAGGTGGCTAACATGAGAAGTGGCTGGGGAGTGACCTGGTTGGTGGTGTGAGTGTGAAATGGATGATGTGTTTCACGTTTCTTTCACATTTGCGGTATTGCTTACTGCCCTCTTAAAAGTGATCAGCGGTGTATTGCTTTTCAACGTGTGGTATAGCAGCAGCTACTGCGAGGAAGTTTGGCTTGCAGTTGCAGAGTGGCCCAATTGAAATCAATAGGCGAGTTTGGCAGGCGGTGCTGCCTGTCATACTCTGCAGGCTCCAAGCTGTCCATTGAGCTCAGTGCCTCTGACAAGAAGTGAGGAGAGCCACTGAGAGCTCATCCTCTCAGTCTGCTGCAAAAAGAGTGTGCCAGCTTGTATTTAAACTGGCTGCTCTGTATGTAGCTTCTGACAGGCTGCGCAAGGAGCCCCATACAGGCCGAGTTCCGAACCTCTGACTTGCGAACGACTCCTACTTACGAACGGGAGGCGGCGTGGAGTTCTGCGCATGCCCGGCCACTTTTTGACGGCGGGCACCTCAGAAAACATGGGAAAACATCGGAAAATGACATCTGCGCATGCGCAGCTACTTGACAGAACATCAAAAAACATCGGAAAACTACGTTTCTGCCGTTCTGCGTATGCGCTTCCGACTTGTGAACATATCCGACTTAAGAACAAACCGGCAGTCCCTAACCTGTTCGTAACTCGGGGACTGCCTGTATCTCCAGGACCATAGGTGATAGGAGCCCCAAATTTTGATCAGTAGTGGGGTGGACCTTCAGCTACCTACCCCCCCCCCCCCCAAATATGGGCTCTATGTGGCCCCTGCCAAGCCACGACCCTCGAAGTTAATCTTTTTTTTTTTTGTGTTTTTTTTTTTTAAATGGGCCTATCTTAAGGTAAGGGGCCTGGAGCTACAGCTCCAATAGAACCTATGTTAATCCATCCCTGGTGATCCTGCTCCTCTGCGTCAACCAGTAGTGGCACCAACAATGGGTAGATCATAGGAGCCTATGGGTGACGTCACTGCTCAGGCATTACCATCCATTGTCAAGAGCTTTCTCCTATCCCCTGTAGCTGGCTGCTGGTTGACACAGAAATTTAGTGAGGGGGCTTGCGAATGACTAGTAAAGGCGCCAAGAGTGCAAGTCCCTGCCTTGCTCCTTCTCCTACCAGAACAACAACCCACCTGCTTGAGGTTTTAACCCTCCGCCATCTTATGCCCATCTCCATGCAGGAGGCCTCCTCACGACATTTCTGTTCATTGACCTTTATATCCCAAGGAAGGAATGTCCACATATAAAGTTGGGAATTGCTGCATTCTACTGATGTTACTTTCTGATGGCATTACAGTCACATAACATAGACATACTTTGGGGGTCACTTGATAGCATTTTGTTAATCACATGAAGTGAACGACTTGCAGCAGTCACATGTAAAAGCAGCACACCGTACCTTTTAGTAAGCCATCTTCCCTACTGTCTCTCTCTTTCTGATGTGACTCAGGGGGCCCTGGCTGTCTGTGTCCAGCTCACTGCACCTTGCAGGTAGACTTTCTGAGACAGGATTACTGGAGTAACCTCTGACTTGGGTGTACTTCTCCCAGGTCGTGCAGGGTGATAGCTTCACTCCAGGGAACACTTGGCTTGGCCTAAAATGCCTTTTGCAATCCACTCTAGCCTCCTCCACCATAAGAGTCGAGAAGTCTATTCTGTGTTCAGGTCTACCTCTCTGTGTCCTCTAGCCCTGTCCAGGCCTTCCACTAGCTAACTACATCTGCCTGCTGGTGGGGTCTCTGGCTCCCATGCCCCAACTATATTAGGGCTCCTCCCAACCTGGCTTATATGTGGGCACTGACTCAACCATTACATCACTACCGGAGGGCTCTAACTAAAAGGGACCTAACACCTGATGACACTAATCTGTGTTATCATACACTATTCTGGGGCAGAGCCACCTAGTGGCAGACTAGCTAACTGCATCTGCCTACAACATGACTGGACCAGAGCAGTATGAAAATATATAAGTATATGCACCTTCCCTACACAGGTTAGCAAGCATAGGTGTTAGGAGGGGTGTTATTTTAAGATTGGTTAGGGTTACCTGGAATTCTACTTTAAATAGGTGGTATGTATTTCACTACCAGTCCTGTGGGCCTTTCTGATGGGCCCTAATAATTCTTTGAGACCCATGTGCTCTGGCACTGGAAACAATGGAAAAAGCACCCAAAGGGAGAACTGGTAACCTCTAGCTCGGAGACAAACATATCCAACTAGCCCCATCATGGTCGCTAAAGTTTCCTCTGGGCTAAAGAAAGTCAACCGTGCAGGTGTGCCATGGTGCCTCATTGTTGATCGGAGCATGGAAAAATGTGGATGCTCCTAAAGAATACGGTTTATTGTGACACACCTTTTCATATCTTCCAGCATCAACTTGTTTTGCAGCTCTTGGAATTTGTTCACATGACGTGTTAGAGTTACAAGGAGAGTCAGTGCTGGAGAACTTCACTCTTCCAAAAGCTGCCATTGCAGGTATGAATGGGCAGTAGGTAGCTATAGTTTTACTGACTGTGGTCCCCACTCTGGTCACTGTCTAAATGGTTAAAGAGGAGTTCCACCCAGGGGGTCCAGTAAAAAAAATTAAAAGTCAGCAGCTACAAATACTGCAGCTGCTGACTTTTAATTGGACACTTACCTGGCCCAGGGTCCAGCGATGCGGGGGATCGAAGCTCCGCTCGTCTCCCCCTCCGTTCAGCGGCGCCGGCAATAGGACCAATCCTATTTAATTTGTTTATAAACGACCTGGAGGATGGGATAAACAGTTCAATCTCTGTATTTGCAGACGATACTAAGCTAAGCAGGGCAATAACTTCTCCGCAGGATGTGGAAACCTTGCAAAAAGACCTGAACAAATTAATGGGGTGGGCGACTACATGGCAAATGAGGTTCAATGTAGAAAAATGTAAAATAATGCATTTGGGTGGCAAAAATATGAATGCAATCTATACACTGGGGGGAGAACCTCTGGGGGAATCTAGGATGGAAAAGGACCTGGGGGTCCTAGTAGATGATAGGCTCAGAAATGGCATGCAATG
The DNA here is from genome assembly GCA_037952835.1 of Lithobates septentrionalis. Lineage (NCBI taxonomy): Eukaryota > Metazoa > Chordata > Amphibia > Anura > Ranidae > Lithobates > Lithobates septentrionalis. The sequence goes on from JBBDGP010001332.1 coordinate 990,107, forward strand.
CCAAGCTGCTGCTAATAAAGCAAACAGAATATTGGCATGCATTAAAAGGGGGATCAACTCCAGAGATAAAACGATAATTCTCCCGCTCTACAAGACTCTGGTCCGGCCGCACCTGGAGTATGCTGTCCAGTTCTGGGCACCAGTCCTCAGGAGGGACGTACTGGAAATGGAGCGAGTACAAAGAAGGACAACAAAGCTAATAAAGGGTCTGGAGGATCTTAGTTATGAGGAAAGGTTGCGAGCACTGAACTTATTCTCTCTGGAGAAGAGACGCTTGAGAGGGGATATGATTTCAATTTACAAATACTGTACTGGTGACCCCACAATAGGGATAAAACTTTTTCGCAGAAGAGAGTTTAAGAAGACTCGGGGCCACTCATTACAATTAGAAGAAAAGAGGTTTAACCTTAAACTACGCAGAGGGTTCTTTACTGTAAGAGCGGCAAGGATGTGGAATTCCCTTCCACAGGCGGTGGTCTCAGCGGGGAGCATTGATAGCTTCAAGAAACTATTAGATAATCACCTGAATGACCGCAACATACAGGGATATGTAATGTAATACTGACACATAATCACACACATAGGTTGGACTTGATGGACTTTTGTCTTTTTTCAACCTCACCTACTATGTAACTATGTAACTGTGGGCGCCGGGCTGTGGCGCCGCACGCCGTGATTGGCCGCTCAGTCACCTGGGACCTGTAATGGGTCCCAGATGATTGACAGGAGGGAGGGAGCAGAGCTGAGTCCTTCCTGTGCCGAGGGGGAAGTGATGTCACCAGCCTAGGCACTGGAAGGGGCATACTACGAGGGACCCCCTAGCAACAGGCATTTAGAGGTAAGTTAAAAAAAAAAAAATATCCAAATGTTTTTTGTTTTTTTTTGTTTTTTAGGATTTTTCATGTATTTTTGTTTTTTTGGGTGGAACCCCACTTTAAGTATCTCCAGCCAGGGTCATCAGCCGAGCATATTCTATCAGTACTGGCCCAGGGGGCTAATATCCTCCTGCCCCTCAGCTCATTTCTGTCCTGGGGCAACCACATGGTCACAAGCTATATGGATTTTATAGTCTTCTAATGCAGCCTCATGATGGAGCACATTCTTCCCATGCATGACCAAAGACACACTTCTCCAAAGGAAGCAATACTTTGCATTTACCAGTCAGACCTTCTTGGAACCCATAGTTACATAGTTTAGGGCTTTAATATACAGGCATATTCATTTGGGATATTATAAAGTAGGGTAAGAACCCCTCTAAGGTTCTTTTGTCATCTTTGCCCCATTTAAGAATGCTCTCTTCATTTTCTGTCCTGTAGACACAATATAAAGTAGAAGGAAATATATCCAAACTAACGGGGATTCCCTGCTTAGACAGTAGGTAGAGGAACAATTGTCCCCACTGGAAAACCAGGTTGGTAGGATAAATAAAGAGGGCGAATTTACCTAACAGATGCCAAAAAAACCTGGAAAACAGATAAGGTTGAATAGAATTTTTAGTTCCAAGTACAATATTAGGAAAACATAATACCTTTATGGCTATTCACCATTCAAAGCTTGTAAAATAGATGTCCCATAAAAACTTGTTGCTCAATGCTTGAATAGATGTTTGAAACATATGTCTGCACAGCTATACAAATTATAGACATTCAAACCAGGTGTAAATATATTTACCAACCAAATATGTTATGCAAGATTACTGGCATTTGGCAGAATTGACATCGAATCTACAAAGAAGTGTCCAACTATGACTTGTGTATGTAAGCATGCAGGAGGGGTCTTACCAGTCTCAAACAGTTCCTATTGGAGCGGCTGATCTCACTTGCATGGAAAGAATTGCGCCATGTAAGGAGGCCCAAAGAGTACATTAAAACAACCCATGTGTCCACTAATGCATTTCGCCCGCATTATTTTTCTTACAGTCTATTTGGATTTGAGTAGAGTTGATGTATACTTTACAGGACGAATAAGTAGGGAAGTTGATTGTATTATTATCCCTATTGTATAGCAATAAAAGCCTGACAATGATTCTAACCCTTCAGCACTCAACTCAAAACTATCCTAAACGAAACAAAACAATTTGACCATTAATACATTCTAAATATTCTATAAACCTACCAGTAGAAGGTTTAAAGTGTAGGCACTTAGAGGTGTCTTCCTATTTACATCTACTACATACACTATATTACCAAAAGTATTGAGACACCTGCCTTTACACGTGCATGAACTATAATGGCATCCTAGTCTTAGTCCGTAGGGTTCAATATTGAGTTGGCTCACCCTTTGCAGCTATAAAAGCTTCAACACTTCTGGGAAGGCTGTCCACAAGGTTTAGGAGAGTGTCTATGGGAATGTTTGACCATTCTTCCAGAAGTGCATTTGTGAGGTCAGGCACTGATGTTGTATGTAAAGGCCTGTCTCGCAGTCTCCACTCTAATGCCCCGTACACACGGTCGGACTTTGTTCGGACATTCCGACAACAAAATCCTAGGATTTTTACCGACGGATGTTGGCTCAAACTTGTTTTGTCTACACACGGTCGCACAAAGTTGTCGGAAAATCCGATCGTTCTAAACGCGGTGACGTAAAACACGTACGTCGGGACTATAAACGGGGCAGTGGCCAATAGCTTTCATCTCTTTATTTATTCTGAGCATGCGTGCCACTTTGTCCGTCGGATTTGTGTACACACGATCGGAATTTCCGACAACGGATTTTGTTGTCGGAAAATTTTATCTCCTGCTCTCCAACTTTGTGTGTCGGAAAATCCGATGGAAAATGTCCGATGGAGCCCACACACGGTCGGAATTTCCGACAACACGCTCCGATCGGACATTTTCCATCGGAAAATCCGACCGTGTGTACGGGGCATTAGTCCGTAGGGTTCAATATTGAGTTGGCTCACCCTTTGCAGCTATAACAGCTTCAACACTTCTGGGAAGACTGTCCACAAGGTTTAGGAGTGTGTCTATGGGAATGTTTGACCATTCTTCCAGAAGTGCATTTGTGAGGTCAGGCACTGATGTTGTATGTAAAGGCCTGGCTCACAGTCTCCACTCTAATGCCCCGTACACACGATCGGACATTCCGACAACAAAATCCTAGGATTTTTTCCGACGGATGTTGGCTCAAACTTGTCTTGCATACACACGGTCACACAAAGTTGTCGGAAAATCCGATCACTCTGAACGCGGTGACGTAAAACACGTACATCGGGACTATAAACGGGGCAGTGGCCAATAGCTTTCATCCATTTATTTATTCTGAGCATGCGTGGCACTTTGTCCGTTGGATTTGTGTACACACGATCGGAAATTCCGACAACGGATTTTGTTGTCGGAAAATTTTATATCCTGCTCTCAAACTTTGTGGGTCGGAAAATCCGATGGAAAATGTGTGATGGAGCCTACACACGGTCAGAATTTCCGACAACAAGGTCCTATCACACATTTTCCGTCGGAAAATCCGACCGTGTGTACAGGGCATAATTCATCTCAAAAGTGTTCTATCGGGTGGAAGTCAGGACTGTGTGCAGGCCAGTCAACCCCAAAACTCATTTATCCATGTTCTTATGAACCTTTCTTTGTGCACTGGTCCAAATCATTTCGTGGAGGGGGGATTATGGTGAGGGGTTGTTTTTGAGTGGTTGGGCTTGGCCCCTTAGTTCCAGTGAAGGGAACACTTACAGGCGTCAGCATACCAAGACATTTTGGACAATTTCATGCTCCCAACTTTGTGGGAAGAGTTTGGTCATGGCCCCTTCCTGTTCCAACATTACCGAGCACCAGTGTACAAAGCAAGGTCCATAAAGACATGGATGAGCGAGTTTGAGGTGGAGGAACTTGACTGGCCTGCACAGAGCCCTGACCTCAACCTCAATAGAACACCTTTGGGATGAACTAGAGCAGAGACTGCAAGCCAGGCCTTCTCTTCCACATCAGTGCCTGACTTCACAAGTGAGCTTCTGGAAGAATGGTCAAACATTCCCAAAGACAGACTCCTAAATCTCGTGGACAGTCTTCCCAGAAATGTTGAAGCTTTTATAGCTGCAAAGGGTGGGCCAACTCAATATTAAACCTTACAGACTAATGCCCCGTACACATGAGCGGATTTTCTGTCGGAAAAAACTTGGATGGTTTTTTGGACGGAATTCCGCTCAAGCTTGCCTTGCATACACATGGTCACACAAAAGTTCTCTCAACTTTCGACCGTCAAGAATGTGGGGATGTACAACACTACGACGAGCCGAGAAAATGAAGTTTAATGCTTCCGAGCATGCGTCGAATTGTTTCCGAGCAGGCGTAGGAATTTTGCGTCTTGGAATTTGTACAGACGATCGCATTTTCGGATAGGAACTTTTCCCGACCGAAAAATATGCTCTCAGTCTTTTGCTGGCTGGAATTCCGCCAACAAAAGTCCGATGGAGCATACACACCGTCGCATTTTCCGACAAAAAGCTCTCATTTGAGTTTTGCTGGCAGAATTTCTGATCGTGTGTACGCTGCATTAGACTGGTATGCCATTAAAATGTAAGTGCGTGTAAAGGCAGGTGTCCCAATACTTTTGGTAATATAGTGTATCTACAAAGCTTTGGAACCTTCTTGTGATGGAGCTTGTCCACTTCTTGCCATTGTACACACATTCCCATTGGCCAAGGAGGCACCTTTTTAAAGTGACGGGCAATAGAAATGTGTAGGGGGGTAGGACGGAGTGTGACACTACATAAAATGATCAAAGCTTTACCCATGTAGACATGCCCAGCATTCTGCCATAGCAGATATGAATACGAGCCCCTGCAGTTATAAACAGGTACCTCTAGTTACCTGAGATAAGCTTTATATCCACTAGCAGCTCTCTCATTTTTTGACAGAGTCTCTTTGAGATGTATTTGAGTTTTGCATTCTTTGATGCTGCTTCTGAGCTGCTTGTAAGCTTTTATGAGCTTCTTTTGCATTCCTGTTGACTTGTAATGAAAGTCATACAGCACAAAAGCAAACAAATACCCATGCATAAAAGCCCTTAGGTTAAAAAAAGATACACGTCCATTGAGTTAAACATGTGAAAAAAAACACAGTCTTACTGGCACGAATTTAAGTTTTCTGCGGAATATAAATCTATTTTGGAAGAGACCAATGCCCCTCCGGAGGAGGGGGCGGGACGTTGAGTGGAGGAGGTTTATCTCATTTACCCCATTTCCTACCCCTATATAAACTCTTCTTTTCTCTTCCCCCCCCCCCCCAATATTGTTTTTTCGGGTGTCCTGACGTTGTTTGGGACTATCCGGTTGGGTTGCTCAGCATAGTTGTTGGTTCTTGCTGGCTTCCCATCCTTATAATACTTACAATAAAAGGTTAGGGGAGTTACAGTCCACTAATTGTGTGACCATTCCTTGGGGTGGGTTCTTCTGGGCTACGCTAGGCACTTTGTACAGGGTGCCTTTACTTGAGCCACGCTCATGACTCGGACAGATGACTAAACATGAAAGAACTCTAGTAAACTCTAGTAAACACCAGCACGGTCGCTTGTGCATTTAGGAGGGACGTGCAGAGCCAATCCTCTCTCCATCTGTCCAGTGTATCACTACTTTCTCACTTCCAGTGAAAACTAAAGATCTATAAAGGGGAATCAGGACCTCCTTCCTTCTGCTTGTGACCCCTTGCAAAATAACTAAAGATCATAGGCGTGCAAACAGGGTGTGTTGGGTGTGCCTGGGCACACCCTGATCGCCCCATTCGCTCACCTCCCAACTGTCTTTGGATTGGACGAATCCAAAGACATTTGAATTAAATCCTGATAAATCCCAGAAGAAACTGCACCGCATCAGCGTGAAAGCACCCTACTGGGGGGAGGGAAGACCAAAAGCATATTTTATGGGAACAGGAAGGCTTTTTTTCATTTAATCACACCCCTTTAAGGCCCACCATTCGCCGTGGCTTTGGGCTTTGAACTTTGGGGTGCACACCCTAATGCAATAGGCTGTGCACACCTATGCTAAAGATCTAATAGGGAAATGAGGACCTGCTTCCTACTACTCGGAATTCCTCTAGTAATAACTAAAGACCTATATAGATGAATCAGGATCTTCTTCCTCCTGCTAGTGAGAAGAGCCCAAACTTTTTACAGAGATCTATAGTGGTAGGCCAGCCAGCCCATTGGCTGTTGATTCCCCCCCCCAAGACATCAGCTTTTTATCTGTCGGACAGCTGTCATAGGTTCCCCTCAGCAACCACAGCTACCAGAAAATCGCGTCAGGGACAGACGTGTTCAACAGTAAAGAGAAACCAGGGGAGAGCCCGGAAAGAACCTTAAAGCGGAGTTCCACCCATTTAAAAGTCAACAGCTACAAAAATTGTAGCTGCTGACTTTTAATAATCAGGTACTCACCTGTCCCATGGTCCAGCGATGTGGGCGCACGAAGCCTCGCTCCTCTCCCCCTCCTCTCCACGGCGCCAGCACTCTAATGCCCCGTACACACGATAGGATTTTCCAATGACAAATGTTCGATAGAAGCTTGTTGTCGGAAATTTTGACTGTGTGTAGGCTCCATCGGACATTTTCCTTCGGAAATTCCGACAAACAAAATTTGAGATCTGGATCTCAAATTTTCCGACAACAAAATCCGTTGTCGGAAATTCCGATTGTGTGTACACAATTCCGATGCACAAAATTCCACGCATGCTCGGAATCAAGCAGAAGGAGCCGCACTGGCTATTGAACTTCATTTTTCTCGGCTCGTCACCACGTTCTTGGCGATCGGAATTTCCGACAACATTTGTGTGACCGTGTGTATGCAAGACAAGTTTGAGCCAACATCCGTCGGAAAAAAAAATCCACAGTTTTGTTGTCGGAAAATCCTATCGTGTGTACAGGGCATAACTGTGGGCGCCCGGCTGTGACTTCACAGCCGGGCGCGCACTGCGCATGCACGAGCCGTGCTGCGTGCTGTGAATGGCCGGGCAATCTTCTGGGACCTGTGACATGTCCCAGAAGATTGCAGGGAGGGAGAGGGGGAGAGGTGAACTTCATTCCCGCCCCGCAGAGCCAGAAAAGGAAGTGGGAGCTGGGTGCCCTTAAAAACTGGGTACCCGCCCCCCCCCAAAAAAAAAAAATTAAATGTCAAATATGGCATGTCAGGGGGTCACCATCACTTAAAGCGGAAGTTCCATTTTTGAGTGGAACTCCTCTTTAATATTTATTTAGGTTTAGGTAAAAAAAAACAAAACACTCAATAACAGTATAAGCCCCCATTCACACTTGTAGGGCATTTTGAAGTTATTTTTTGCATTTTAGTGCCATACAGGAGCTTCTTTAGGGCATGATAGCACGTTTTTGGCTCCATAAACTTCTATTATTGGAGTGCCTGAAAAAATGCACATAATGCGCATGTTTGTACAATCTTGTTGAAGCCAATGATGCCAAAAATGTTCCCTTCTCCTTCAAAAGTAGCTCCTGTAACCTTTGGAGCTTCAGACGTTGAGAATCAGTCACCTAAACCTTCAATTGTGAACAACGATAATTTAAAAGCATGTGATTTGTCTTGTTGAACATTTTGGAGCTTTGGGCCTTAAGCTACAAAACAGTCAGGTGTGAATAAGGGACTAAAAGGAAGGAGAGGAGGATATTTGGGCGACAAACCCATGAGGGCACTTTATTAGCTCTGTGTCCCAAGTATTTTCCAAATCCAAGTCTATGAAAGAAAGTGTAAACCCTAGCTAAGGCCAGCACCTCTATTTTTCCTCTCGTCTAGTTTTTCGTGAACCCGTCTTGTATACCTCTTACGCTAGATTTATTTTATAAAGGTGCAACTACATCTCTGCTAAGTGCATATGAGGTTATTCTGTCCACACCCAAAGTACAACACTAATACAACTGAAAAAATACACCAGGCCCTGCTCCGTACCGGGTGGACGGTATTAAAAACACATGCTATGTTGACATAGAATGGATTTTTTGGTGAGCTCATTAATGTACTTCTAAAAAGTGGCAGCGCAGGTTTTTCCTGTACTGAGGAGCATCACAAGAAATGTCCCTGAAAATTGAACACCATGAGAACGAGACGTCAGTGAGCCAGGGGCCGCAATGGGATTGGTTCAGAGCGGTGAGAGCAGACATTGCCTTTGGCAAAGAATTACACAATGAGAGCGTTAAGACGGACAAAGAAAATTACCAAGTATTTTGACAGAAAACAGACAACGAATTAAGTAGATCCCCTTGCTTTTTCTAATGTCACCGTGGCATGTTTCATCTGTCTGGTGAGAAATGTTCAGAGCTGGCTTAGTAACTGTCAGGTGTGCACGTGTGCTGTGACAGTTAATGTGCTCATAGGCAATAGATGACAGTGTCCTGATCGGCATTCTGTCTATAGGAAGCCCCTAAGTAGAGGAGCTGGTTTTGCAACAGCCAACGTGATCGGAATCAACGTCTGCAGTTGTTTCCCTCTAGACTACCCTGTGCTTGGGCTGTATCCATCCTCTCACTCCTCTGTTGCTTGAAGGCAAAGTCTAATGCCGTGTACACACAGCCGGACTCTTCAACCAAACTTGTCCGACGGAACGAATCCGTCGGACAATTCGACCGTGTGTGGGCTTCATCGGACTTGCAGCGGACCTTTTTTTGTCGAAAATGTGACGGACTTTAGATTTAGAACATGTTTTAAATCTTTCCGACGGACTCGAGTCCGGTCGAAAAATTTGTTCGTCTGTATGCTAGTCCGATGGATGAAAACCGACGCTATTGGCTACTGGTTATGAACTTCCTTATTCTAGTCCGGTCGTACGTCATCACGGTCCAATCCCTCGAACTTTGTTGTGATTGTGTGTAGACAAGTCCAATTCGACGGAAGTCGGTCGAAAGTCCGTCAAAAAGTCCGGCGTGATTCAGCCCGTCAAAAAGTCCGACGTGATTCAGCACGTTGAAAGTCCGGTCGTGTGTACACAGCATAAGTCCACCTTTTACAAAAATAAATAAATGCACATATGTTTGCAGGAAAAAATTAGCATTTACTATTTTTTTTTTGCAAATCAACCTGCAAAGCATTGCAACCGTGATCAATGGATCACAAATGTAATGTCAGGCTCCTACAGACTCCTGATGACTCCTCCTCCAGCTCTCTGTCTGTACCATGTGATGTGGTTGTGCACACTGTCATGCGGAAGGGGTGATTGGAGGGGGGCGGGTTCCATTTGCACCAAGTTACACCCTAAATACTAGTGTAACACTTGACATAGTGCAAAAGTAGGATTTGGCCTTTAAACAGAAACATCTCTGCAACCAGGACATTGGGTCAGAAGCTAGAACAAATGTCATTCTGAGACCTTTTTGATCGTGGAAGCGTGTGAATGGGAACAAAAGTCAGCTGGCAATTCAGAAACATAATCCCAACTGACTGTGTAACTTTTGCAGACTGAATAAGGCAGAGACTTGGACTGCTATGCAAAAATGAAAGAGAAGTTGTGTACATGGGAAAAGGGGAAGAGGGGCTTACAACAATGGTGGAGTGAAAGGCTTCAACACTGTTGAGAGTTAAAACTTGCATATTGCATTAAATGCCAGATTTCAGGATTGACAGCACCAACCAATAAATGAGGAAGTGGTTTAAAGGTTACCCTACTAATCTTTAATATGTGTATAGGGGTTTGAGTTTTGAATGTAACAAGTACACTTTAACCTAAACTCAACCACAACCCTTAGGTTACGTTCAGACGCGGAGCTGTTATTGCTGCACCTCTGAAATGTGATCTGCAGTGTTTCGATTTCCAGAGGCGTTGGACAGGTGGTGAGGAGGTGATATGTCGCCTCGTCACCTTCTGTTTAAACCCTGTACATGCTATCCTGTCATGCTGCAATAGCGCACATTGTATGCAGTTGTGGGTCAGTGTGCCTCCATTTGATGGGCCAGATATGTACATCAGACAATGGTGCCCATCTGTACAATGCACTAAAGCATTTACAAGGAAAAAATACCATTTAAATTGCTGATAAATTACATTTTCCAGCTGCTTCATTCTGTCTGTACAATACTAGACCCTTATTTTACATGAGAATCTGGTGTAAATTTGAAGGGGAACCATACAAAAAAAAAAACCAGAAAAGACACCAAAAATGTGTGCTTCCCCAGAATTGTTACCAAACCCTTGGTGCCTGGTATAGATTTTATTTTATTTTATTTTATTACACCACACAAAATAAATGAAAAAAAAGCATTGGGTCCCCTCATGATCCACACTAGACCCTTATCCAAGCATACCAGACCTCATGCGCTCAACATGGGGGGGATGCCATATGGGTGGGGACAAGGGCCTCTTTCCCACATTCCTGTCTGCTTGGGGGGCTTGATCTGGAAGTCCTCTTTAAAAAAGGCCCCCCAGATATCTGACCCCCATATGAATGAGTAAGGGATAGTTACTGCATTCCTCTTGCTTTGGTAGGATTCCACTATGCAGTGTGGCAAGTCCCTCGCAACCACTTCTCTTCAAAGTACCAGCAGTCACACATAAAGCTGGCTTATCTAGTTACATAGTTAGTCAGGTCAAAAAAAAGACTCTAGTCCATCTAATTCAAACAATTATAAAAAAAAATAACAAGAACACAGACAGAAAACCTCCATTTTGTACACTATCCGATACCTATAGCTGATCCGGAGGAAGGCAAAAAAAAAAACCCAATAAAGGATGTTTTTTTTATAAATATTACTTTTTAAGAACATTTGTTCGATTTTCTAACAGCTAGGTGTTAAGAATATTTTTCTCGAATGAACAAGTTTCTAACATTGTAAGTGGTTTTTGTCTGGGAAATGACATGCATGCCCAAATCAAATGTTAAAAGCAAGCAAAAAGGACTTTCAAACAATTCATCAAATATACAAAGAATTTTCATCCGAATGCTCGTACAATAATGAATCTGTGTATAGCCAGATTTACACAAGACCAGCAGTCTTGCATTGTGTGTGAAGACAGGGAGGGCCTACCCACAACCAGGAGAGAAAGAGGAGAGCACCGGAAGCCTTCCAGAATGAGGAATAAGGTAAGTATTACCTCTTTTTCATCTACCCCTAGATCTGGCGAACATTTAACCTTTGCAGTACAGCGGCCCCAAAGGGGTACTTTTTTAGGAAACCCTAGAATTCATCTTTAAGTTCATTCAGACTTAACTATTTGGAATCTTGCTAATTCCAAATCACGTTAAAGTCACAGCAAAATGCGCGATATGTGTTTGGGTGCTATTTGGTGTAATTTTGCTGCGTGTAACAAAGCACGCAAGTAAAAATGCACCAAGCTCAGGGCCAAAATCTTTGCCGTAACAAACACGCATAGGGCATCCCATTGAACTGAATGGGCTTCCCTATGTAAGCCACACGGATAATACGTGGTAATCGCTCAAAAAAAAAAATAAAGGAGAAAAAGGAGATTGAGAAAAAGGGGAAAATTGCAATGATCAAATCAATTACATATCTTTTGTGGTTTTAGGAGCTTCTTACAATTATTACAAATACCAAGTGTTTTTTAAAATTTTATATATATATATATATATATATATATATATATATATATATATATATACAGTATCTCACAAAAGTGAGTACACCCCTCACATTTTTGTAAATATTTTAATATATCTTTCATGTGACAACACTGAAGAAATGACACTTTGCTACAATGTAAAGTAGTGAGTGTACAGCTTGTATAACAGTGTAAATTTGCTGTCCCCTCAAAATAACTCAACGCACAGCCATTAATGTCTAAACCACTGGCAACAAAAGTGAGTACACACCAGCGTGAAAATGTCCAAATTGGGCCCAATTAACCATTTTCCCTCATCGGTGTCATGTGACTCGTTAGTGTTACAAGGTCTCAGGTGTGAATGGGGATCATTTGATGTTATCACTCTCAGTCTCTCATACTGGTCACTGGAAGTTCAACATGGCACCTCATGGCAAAGAACTCTCTGACAATCTGAAAAAAAGAATTGCTGCTCTACATAAAGATGGCCTAGGCTATAAGAAGACTACCAAGACCCTAAAACTAAACTGCAGCATGGTGGCCAAGACCATACAGCGGTTTAACAGGACAGGTTCCACTCAGAACAGGCCTTGCCATGGTCAATGGACCAAAGAAGTTGAGTGCACGTGCTCAGCGTCATATCCAGAGGTTGTCTTTGGGAAATAGATGTATGAGTGCTACCAGCATTACTTCAGAGGTTGAAGGGGTGGGGGGTCAGCCTGTCAGTGCACAGACCATACGCCGCACACTGCATCAAGTTGGTCTGCATGGCTGTTGTCCCAGAAGGAAGCCTCTTCTAAAGATGATGCACAAGAAAGCCTGCAAACAGTTTGCTGAAGACAAGCAGACTAAGTACATGGAATACTGGAACCATGTCCTGTGGTCTGATGAAACCAAGGTAAACTTATTTGGTTCAGATGGTGTCAAGCGTGTGTGGCGGCAACCAGGTGAGGAGTACAAAGACAAGTGTGTCCTGCCTACAGTAAGGCATGGTGGTGGGAGTGTCATGGTCTGGGGCTGCATGAGTGCTGCCGGCACTGGGGAGCTACAGTTCATTGAGGGGACCATGAATGCCAACATGTACTGTGACATACTGAAGCAGAGCATGATCCCCTCCCTTCGGAAACTGGGTCGCAGGGCAGTATTCCAACATGATAACGACCCCAAACACACCTCTAAGATGACCACTGCCTTGCTAAAGAAGCTGAGGGTAAAGGTGATGGACTGGCCAAGCATGTCTCCAGATCTAAACCCTATTGAGCATTCTCAAATGGAAGGTGGAGGAGTGCAAGGTCTCTAACATCCACCAGCTCCGTGATGTCGTCATGGAGGAGTGGAGGAGGACTCCAGTGGCAACCTGTGAAGCTCTGGTGAACTTCATACCCAAGAGGATTAAGGCAGCGCTGGAAAATAATGGTGGCCACACAAAATATTGACACTTTGGGCCCAATTTGGACATTTCCACTTAGGGGTGTACTCACTTTTGTTGCCAGCGGTTTAGACATTAATGGCTGTGTGTTGAGTTATTTTGAGGGGACAGCAAATTTACACTGTTATACAAGCTGTACACTCACTACTTTACATTGTAGCAAAGTGACATTTCTTTAGTGTTGTCACATGAAAAGATATAATAAAATATTTACAAAAATGTGAGGGGTGTACTCACTTTTGTGAGATACTGTATTTATATATATACATATTGACATGAAATTTTCAAAACATGTCAGTAACAACCCATGCAATCCACACATACAAATAAACCAAAATAAATAAGTTCAGAAATGAAGTTATGTGTAATAAAATAGAATGACACAGGGAAAAAGTATTGAATACGCTGGCTGAAATGTATTTAATACTTAGTACAAAATCTTTTGTTGGTAATGACAGCTTCAAGATGCCTCCTGTATGGAGAAACTAATCGCACGCATTGCTCAGGTGTGATTTTGGCCCATTCTTCCACACAAACAAGAAGAAAGTAAAAAAAACACTGTGCTATAAAAGGTCAAAACAGATAGAGATAAAAGATAAAACAAAACAAAAAATTGAGCAGCGATTCTCCTAAACTACAACAGTAGCAAAACTATATTATTATTATATAGTAAACTAGAGCGTAGCAATAATATAAAATAATAGAATTGCGCTAATATCCAGATAAAAATGGAATCAGTTCATTATATAAAAAACATAAACAGTCCATATGCACCACCAGTGATTCAAGCAGTGAGTCTTGGTTATCCCTGATGATAAATCCACCATCAATCACCTTATGTGAACAGTGCCACCACCAATAATGAGATTAGCTGCTTACCAGCTCCAATTGATCCCCCATTACAGGGGATCAAATAGTGCCTATGGCTTATACCCAGCCCAGGCCTTTCTCCTGCTGATATGGTTCTTCTATACCCGGGACATCACCCGGGGCACCTGGACTACGCCATCTCTGACGAATTGCGTAGGGCGAAGAGACGCACTGACGTCCCCTCATGTCCCCTCATGTCCCAGAAGGACAGGTTTGTTTGCGTATATATATATATATATATATATACACACACACACATAGATTTATATACAGTGCATCCAGAAAGTATTCACAGAGCTTCACTTTTTCCATATTTTGTTATGTTATAGCCTTATTCCAAAATGGATTAAATTCCTCAAAATTCTACAAACAATACCCCATAATAACAACCTGAAAGAAGTTTGTTTGAAATCTTTGCAAATTTACTTAAAATAAAAAACAAATAAAATCACATGTACATGAGTATTTGAGCCTTTGCCATGGCACTCAAAATTAAGCTCAGGTGCATCGTGTTTCCACTGATCATTATTAAGATATAACTTGATTGGAGTCCACCTGTGGAAAATTAAGTTGATTGGACATGATTTTGAAAGGCACACACCTGTCTGTATAAGGTCCCACAGTTAACAGTGCATGTCAGAGCACAAACCAAGCCATGAATTCCAAGGAATTGTCTGTAGACCTCCGAGACAGGATTGTATAGAGGCACAGATCTGGGGAAGGGTACAGAAAAATTACTGCAGTATTGAAGGTCCCAATGAGCACAGTGGCCTCCATCATCTGTAAATGGAAGAAGTTTGGAATCACCAGGACTCTTCCTAGAGTGGGCCGCCCAGCCAAACTGAGTGATTGGGGGAGAAGGGCCTTAGTTAGGGAGGTGACCAAGAACCTGATGGTCACTCTGACAGAGCTTCAGCGTTTCTCTGTGGAGAAAGGAGAACCTTCCAGAAGAACAACCATCTCTGCAGCACTCCACCAATAAGGCCTGTATGGTAGAGTGGCCAGACGGAAGCCACTCCTCACTAAAAGGCACATGACAGCCCGCCTGGAGTTTGCCAAAAGGCACCTGAAAGACTCTCAGACCATGAGAAACAAAATTCTCTGGTCTGATGAAACAAAGATTGAACATTTTGACCTGAATGGCAAGCGTCATGTCTGGAGGAAACCAGGCAACACTCACCTGGCCAATACCATCCCTACAGTGAAGCATGGTGGTGTCAGCATCATGTTGTGGGGATGTTTTTTGGCAGCAGGAACTGGGATACTAGTCAGGATCAAGGGAAAGATGAATGAAACAATGTACAGAGACATCCTTGATAAAAACCTGCTCGAGAGCGCTCTGGTCCTTAGACTGGGGCGAAGGTTCATCTTCCAACAGGACAACGATCCTTGGCACACAGCCAAGATAACAAAGGAGTGGCTACGGGACAACTCTGTGAATGTCCTTGAGTGGCCCAGCCAGAGACCAGTCTGGAACCCTCTCTCTTTCTGGAGAGATCTTAAAATGGTTGTGCACCAACGCTCCCCATCCAACTTGATGGAGCTGGAGAGGTCCGGCAAAGAAGAATGGGAGAAACTGCCCAAAAAAGGGGTGTGCCAAGCTTGTAGCATCATACTCAAAAAGTCTTGAGGCTGTAATTGGTGCCAAAGGTGCTTCATCTAAGTATTGAGCAAAGGCGGTGAATACATATGTACATGGGATTTTTTTTCTTTTTTCTTTTTAATAAATTTAAAAAGATTTCAAACAAACTTCTTTCACATTGTCATTATGGGGAATTGTTTGTAGAATTTGGAGGAAAATAATTGAATTGAATCCATTTTGGAATAAGGTCGTAACATAACAAAATGTGGAAAAAGTGAAGTGCTGTGAATACTTTCGGAATGCACTGTATAGATAGATAGATAGATAGATAGATAGATAGATAGATAGATAGATAGATAGATAGATAGATAGATAGATAGAGATATATGCACTAATATAACAAGTAAGTTTGAAAACCTAAAAATACAACTGAAATTGACTTAGAACTGTTGTAGTTCCCCTTTAAAGTTATAAGAATACCGGATCAAATTCTAAAGTCAAAGTCATCTTAAAGCTGAAATCTGACACTGTTGAAACAAATGTGCAGACGTTTGGTTAAAGGTAATTCTGGTTTGGCCCAGTTCCCTCATACCTCATCCACTTTGGATTTAAACCTTGGCACTTACAAGATAAAGCAAGGGTATTTCCACTTGGAAAAGGGATTAAATTGAGATCAAACAAGTTGGTTTTGTTTGCTGCATGCCGACAGTGTCTGTGAATTAGCAGGAACTGGCTCAACCGCCTCTACTACAGGCTGGAAGTGTTTTAATATGATAATCAACATCAATGCATAGACTAACTAATAGCATGTAGAACATAAGACTGGTGAAATGCAGGTCATCATACACACATAAATAGACGAAGAACCAACAGTAAGATTACATTTGCGATATAGACAAAGTGGACATGTGGGACACACCCAGATCACATGAATTAACAAAGGTGCTGGGATGGCATTGCCGTTGCTTCCATGCACCCCCCACCATTACTCAGTCTAAACTGATGACCTGTACGGGCTTTTAAAGTGTCGCTTATGGAAAAGTTAGGGTATTGTTTGTCACTGTTTCACGGGCACACAGATTTTTAAGGCTTGACATGTTTGGTATCTATTTACTTGGTGCAACCTCATCTTTTATATTTTGCCAAATATGGGGTAATATATTGGGTTTGTGTGCCCTTAAATTTTACTGTAGTGTATTTTTTACTGAAAAACTGTGCTTGATAAACACAAATATTGTACAACATAAAAAAATAGAAGTATCACTATTTTATTATCCCAGGGTTTAACCACTTGCTTATTGGGCACTTAAACCCCCCTCCTATCCAGACCAATTTTGAGCTTTCAGTGCTGACGCACTTTGAATGATAATTAAGCGGACATACAACACTGTACCCAAATGAAATTTTTATCATTTTTTTTCCCACATATAGAGCTTTCTTTTGGTGGTATTTGATCACCTTTGCGGTTTTTATTTTTTGTTAAAAAAATGTAAAAATTCCTAATTTTAAAAAAAAAAATATATATATATATATATATTTTAATATTTTGTTATAACATTTTAAAAAAGGTAATTTTTCTCCTTCATTGATGTATGCTGATGAGGCAGCACTGATGGGCACCGATAGGTGGCAGTGATGGGTAGTGATGGGTGGCAGTGATGGGCACTGATGGGTGGCAATAATAGACACTGATTGGTTACACTGATAGGCAGCACTGCTAGGTGGCACTGATTGGCACCACTGGTGAGCATTGATAGGTGGCACTTGTGGGCATTGATAGGTGGCACTTGTAGGCATTGATAGGTGACACTGGTGGGCACTGTGGGCACTCTCAGGTGGCAATGGCAGGTGGCACTGGCAGGGGGTACTGGTGGCATATATAAGGCATTATTGCCTCTTCCTGTTCGGGACCGATGTACTTTGCTGATGAGCTGGTGATCGGCTTTTTTTTTGATCATGTGAACAGCTGTCATGTGATCAGCTGTCATTGGCTGGCAGCTGATCACATGGTAAGGGGCTGGGACTGGCCCTTTACTCGGATCGGTGATCACCCGAGTCTCAGTGACTCGGTGATCACAGCGCACTCCACGCGTGCCCTGTAGGGCGCATGCACTGGGAAGGCCGTCATATGACGGCCTCCCGGAATTCAGGTCCGCACCGTAGCCGTCATTTGGCAAGTGGTTAAACTAATCTTCAGAGCTAAAATTATTTTTTGAACATGCGTGCAAAAATGCAAAAAAAAGGCTGTGGCAACCAAAGGGTGAAATCTCAGTGCAAGGACTTTGAGAGTTGACATAAGGATGGCCAAAGAGACCAATCACAATGTAGAATTTTCAAATAGAACTATTGGCAAAATAAAAAATAAAGCTAGTGACCGTGTCATATGTGTAACACAGCAATTTCAAATTTTTGGAGTCCCCCCTGTAATTTAGTTAATAATACCTGTTGATCCTGACAGTGGTTCCCTTATTTTTCTACTTCCTTTTCCAGGGTGACAATGCTTTTCGTTATGAAGTAAATGTGCACAGCGTTGTTGTCAGCCCGTGGACATGATCATGGATAGAAGTGTAGCTTTGAAAGTATATGTAATCACTAACTATGAACTTCTTCCTTGTTCTAGGGTTACAACTCTGCTCCTCGATAGATAATACTTTATTGCCATTGTATACATACAACAAAATGTACCAAGATACTCTTTAAAACAGAAATAAAAAAAAATATTTCTCAACACAACCACACATACATACTCCTAGCACATGCCCACATAGATGCAGTAGAATGAATGAGCACACCCCTAGGACAGGAAGTGTGTTACTGGCAGGGTAAGCAAGTTAAATTAAAGGGAAAAAAAGCCAGAAAAAAAAAGAGAAGTAATTCAGCCACCACATTTAAGGACCATTAAAGGATTAGTTCACTTTTTAAAAATAATATATTAAATGCACATTTGTTTACAGAGGGCTGTGAATGAGTGACCCGCGTGTACGAGGCACACAAAAGCCCTGATGAAGGGGCACTTCTGAAACCCCTGAAACACGTGAAATGAAAGTGAAATGACAGACCAATGACATTACCATGCGACTAAAGAATCGTGTCAACAATTAAATTACCCAGCACACACATTGTCCTCACAAAAATGGCCACACCCTGGTAGATACATTTTATTATCATCAGTGTCTAATTCCCAACCTCACAAGCTTCCCTCAATAGTGTGCAACTCTCTGCACCACTGGGTTGTACCACTCCGCTAGTGTCTATGACAGCTGCTGTTGAAAATCTCCTTTAATGTCTACAGGTGGCCACCAGCAGATGGTTTCAGGGTGTAGTGGTCATCACATCTGCTTTGCACGGAGCATGTCCTGGGTTCAATCCCCAGAGGAGCCACTCTTTGGTTTTACTGCAACAGCAGGCTTCTGATCTGGGTGGCCACCTATGTATAGGTGACGTTGCCTTCCACTGCTAAGCCCAAAGATCTTAAAGCTACAAGATTGGTAGTAGGGTTGACATTTGTGTTCGGGAGGATGCAGGGTTCATCCTGAGCTGTTTGCATTTTCGTGAACAGGATAACTAAATGTTTTTTGTTCAACTGGCTGTGCAAAGTAATTCATTAGTGACGGTATCACTAATGCCACTACTGAAAGCCACTAATGAATGACAGCTTACATCTCAGGGTTGTAGTTGCTAAGATGTTGTTTTTCGATGGCATTCTGGCAACCAATTGCACATCACCAGCCCCATTCAGCTGAATGCAAACAGTGAAGTGGGGGATGTTGGCTGATGTCACTGACCAAATATGGCCATGTGGCCAAACTCAGTCAATGACGTCAGCCGGCATCCCTGGCCCCTTAGTTTACCTGCTGGCCAGGCATGTGTGATTTGTTGCTAGGACGCCCGTGAATGACAGCATCAAAGCTTTACTAAGCAAAGAAATTTATGTATGGTTTTTTTGCTAGATATCTAAGGAGACCCTTATTTTAAAGGGGATTTCCAGATTCTGATAAGTCCATCCACAGACCCCAACATCCACTGAGCTAGGGGTGTGGGGATTAGGCATTTGTCCACATCAACATGAGGACAGGGTGCTTTTTACCTCTGGCAAGGTACCATCTTAATGTTGAAGGCATTTGGGCCTTTTATGCTTCAGGAAGAGGAAAGCCACATGCTCGCTTTACCCCGTCATCTCCTGGCCAGCCAGGCTGCATGCTCGGTTAAAGGTTTGACACGAATTATGGGGCGTGGGTTATGGGGGGGGGGGGGTCTGATCCCACACTGGTTTTTTTTATCATTTTTTTGAGTGAGGAATCCCGTTAAAGTCCATACTAAACCCAAAGGGGCTGGTATACATATTTGACTAGGGGACCCTACAAACTTTGTTTGTTCTTGTGGGATCTTCCTACAGTCGATACCATACTCTTATCCTGAATAAGGGTCTACTAGTATAGATGTTGAAGGGAATCCCCAGCCACTTGTTTACAAAGGGAACAAAGCAGCCTGGAGCTATCATTTACTGCCAATTTGCATGGCATTTTGTTTTTCTTTGTAAAGGTCCCTTTTGCTTTAGTGCAGGGATCTCCAAACTATGGCCCTCCAGCTGTTGTGGAACTACATGTCCCATGAGGCTTTGTAAAACTCTGACATTCACATACATGACTAGGCATGATGGAAAATGTAGTTCCTGAACAACTGGAGGGCCATAGTTTAGATTCGTCCTTTCCTATTTCTCTCAAAAATCAGCAACATTTATTTGCAAGATTCACCCCTACAGTCTTTTTTTCTAACTGCTTGGTAAACAAGCCCTCAAACCGAGTCTAGGCACATATGGCTCATCATTAAATGGTAGGAAAAAAATATAGTGCCAACTGTATTTAACAATACAGATAAAATATATTCATTGTAGGAATGCTCAATATTCCAACGGGAACCTGTGTATTGATGGTTTTATCTTACACAGATAAATCTATTGAAGATGCAAGATTGGTAGAAAAAACAGAGAGCCCCTAGATGAAGTTGACACTCTAGAATAGGCTAATGTTGGGGGGGTGGGGGGTCCGATTTGCAGGAGATTTGCTGATCGCTGGTGCAATGCTTTACAGGCTCCTGCAACAAAAAATAATAAACACATATTTTTATACCTGCAAAAATATGTGCATTATTATTATTATTATTTTAATGTTTTTTAAGTGAACTTATCGTTTAATGGTACTTAAATGTGGTGGCTGAATAACTTCTCTTTTTTTTCCCTTTAATTTAATTTGCTTACCCTGCCAGTAACACACTTCCTGCCCTAGGGGGATGGTGCTTATTCATTCTACTGCATCTATGTGCATATATGTGTGCTAGGAGTATATAATGTGTGGTTGTGTTGAGAAATGTTTTTTTTTAAATTGCTGTTGTAAAGAGTATCTTGATAAATTTTGCTGTATGTATACAATGGCAATAAAGTATTATCTATCTATGGAGAAGCAGAGTTTTCACCCTAGGACAGGATTGCAGAGCCCCTCCCCTTATTATTATTATTATTTACGGTACTTATATAGCGCCGCCAATTTTACGCAGCGCTTTACATATACATTGTACATTCACATTGGTCCCTACCCTCAAGGAGCTTACAATCTAAGGTCCCTAACTCACATTCATATACTAGGGCCAATTTAGACAGAAGCCAATTAACCTACCAGCATGTCTTTGGAGTGTGGGAGAAAACCGGAGTACCCGGAGGAAACCTGCGCAGGCACAGGGAGAACATGCAAACTCCAGGCAGGTAGTGTCGTGGTTGGGATTCCAACCAGCGACCCTTTTTACTGCTTTTCTCCTCTTCTTCATAGTATAAGTGAGAGGTGTGCAGTAGTACTAAGAAATGGCTGGAATTTTTTTTTTGAAACAGAAAAGGCCGGAAACAATTTTAATTGATAATTGTCAGCACAGGCAGGGAGTTATGAGTTGACACAATTTCTGTCAGGATCAAAAGGTATTTGTTTGCACTTATCAAGCAAATATAACAAATTGCTTTCAATGGTGTATTAAACAGACTTGAGGGCAGCAAATAAAAGAAGTTCATAGTTTGTGATTACATATACTTTCAAAGCTACACTTCTATCCATGATCATGTCCACGGGGTGACAACAACGCTGTGCACATTTACTGCATAATGAAAAGCATTGTCACCCTGGAAAAGGAAGTAGAAAAATAAGGGAACCACTGTCAGGATCAACAGGTATAAAAACTAAATTTCAGGGGGGACTCAAAAAAATAAAATTTGCTAAAGCTGGTAACTGTGTCATACGTATATTTTTTTATTTTGCTATTTTAAAATTCTACATTGTGATTGGTCTCTTTGGCCATCCTTATGTAAACTCTCAAAGTCCTTGCACTGAGATTTTACCCTTTGGCTGCCGCAGCCTTTTTTTGCATTTTTGCACGCATGTTCAAAAAGTAATTTTAGGTCTGAAGATTAGTTTAACCACTTGCTGAACCAGCCACTGTAGATATACGGCGGCAGGTCGGCTGGATAGCGCAAACCGCTGTACCCGTACTGCGGTCCATGCATGTAACACTGTGGGCGCGCGTGTGCGCCTGCTGCACATCGATGTCCGCCGGCGATCACGGTACACAGAGGCAGAACGGGGATCTGCCTATGTAAATAAGGCGGATCCCCATTCTGACAGGAGACATCATGGAGATCTGCTTTTCCCAGTGAACGGGAACAGCGTTCTCTGTGATGTTCCAGTGAGCCCAGCCCCCACAAAGTTAGAACACACCCAGGGAACACTAGTGTTAATCCCTTCCCTGCCAGTGTCATTTATACATTGATCAGTGCATTATTTTAGCACTGGTCAATGTAATAATGTCACTGGTCCCCAAAAAGTGTCACTTAGGATCAGATTTATCCGCCGCACTGTCACAGTCCCGCTAAAAATCTCATATCGCCGCCATTACCAGTAAAAACATAAAAAATTAAATAAAAGTCCATAATTCTTTCCCATAGTTTGTAGATGCTATAACTTTTGTGCAAACCAATCAATATACATGTATTGCGATTTTTTTTACCAAAAATATGTAGAAGAATATATATTGACCTAAACTGATGATTACATTTTTTTTGGATATGTATTATAGCAGAAAGTAAAAATTATTATTTTTTTTTCAAATTGTCTGTATTTTTTTGTTTATAGCGCAAAAAATAAAAACCGCAGAGGTGATCAAATACCACCAAAAGAAAGCTCTATTTGTGGGAAAGAAAGGACGTCAATTTTGTTTGGATACAGCGTAATTGTCAGTTAAAGCGACGCGGTGCCGAATCGTAAAAAATGGCCTGGTCATTAAGGAGGTAAAACCTTCCGGGGCTGAAGTAGTTAAACCCTGGGATAATAAAATAGGGATACTTCTCATTTTTTTATGTTGTGCAATATTTGTATTTATCAAGCGCAATTTTTCAGTAAAAAATACACTAGTTAATTTTAGGGCACAAAATCCCAATATATTACCCAGAATTTGTAAAATATAAAAAATGAGGTTGCACCAAGTAAATAGATAACAAACATACCAAGCCTTAAAATTTTGTTTGGTGACAATCTTCGATACACTATATTTTTCATAGGCCACGCTTTAAAAGCCCATACAGGCAGTGGTGTATCTACCGCGAGGCAAACAATGCATTTGCCTTGGGTGGCATTTTTCAGGGAGGCAGCTTCAGGCACCACCCCGTATCGTTTTTTAGCCGCTCGATTGCTATTACAAGCAGCGGGAGGGGATTCCCCCCTCCCCTTCCTGCCGCCTTCTGCGGCTCTCTCAGGCTCTCCCACCCCACCGAGAGACCCAAGCCACAAGCCGCTTTCCATCCGCGCTATAGCCGAATGACGGTTACAGTGCAGACCTACATTGACGGAAATTTCATTTGGGTACAGTGTTGTATAACCGCGCAATTGTCGTTCAAAGAGTGACAGCACCAGACCTCCTCTGTAAATCGAAAGTGGTAACCTGTAAGGGCTTTTAAAGCGTTGCCTATGGAAAGTAAAATTTACCTCATTTGTAGCCGTTGTACGGGTGTGTGCAATTTTAAAGCGGCTGGGATGGGAAAAATTTGGATGGGGGTGGTGGGCACCCTATTTTATTCTTGCCTAGGGCAGCACAAAATTAAAGTAGACCACTGTGTACAGGTCACCAGTTTAGAGTAATGGTGGAGGGTGCATAGAATGGATGGCAACGCCATCCCAGCACCTGTTTTGATTTTAATTCATGTGATCTGGGTGTGTCTTACATGTCCACTTTGTCTATATCGCAAATGTAATCAGGGCCGGTACAAGGCAGGGGCGGAAGGGGCAGATGCCCTGGGCGATACACTTTACTGCAGGGAGGGGGGCGCAGGTGAAGTGGGCTTCTAAAAACTGGCTGTGTGTGCGATTGTACATACCAGCCGCTAATAGCTGTAGTTACAACGATGTGCCGAGTGCGCTCCTGCACCCGGCACAAGCTAACATGTCAGCCCTTCATTGCCTTCCCTGTCAGTGGAGATACTCCGACCCCCCCCGACAGGCGCTTCGTGGTTCCGGCCGGCCCGGCGTGATGTCACTCACTGAGAGGCCGGGTGTCTTGTCCCCCATCGGATAGTACCTGCCCTGTACTGCGCAGGCGCAGCGCAGTACGTAGGACAAAGGAGACGCCGACAGTCTCCGAAGATTAACAGCTGTTCATCAGCTCTACACGGAGACTTTCGGCGTCTCCTTTGTCCTACGTACTGCGCAAGCGCTGCGCCTGCGCAGTACAGGGCAGATACTATCCGATGGGGGGGCCCTTTCTTGTCAGAACCCCGGCGATGATGGGAGGCGGGATTGTAGGACTCACAGGAGCATCATACAGTGCTGCTGAGGCTGTGACCAAGAGGAACCGAGGAGGAGGAACTAAACACTGAGTGACTGCAGTGTGTATTGCACAAGTAGGCAAAGCAGATGATTGCAGCTTAATTAACTCTGTAGATTTAGGGGGGGGGGGGGGGGGGGGATGGAGGTGGCTGCTGAGGGGAGGCCAATTACCAATCATTTTACATTTCAGTAATGTACAGCATGGAGGGGGGTTAATGTATTGCCATTGGTCACTGATCTATTAGTGAACAGTAGCAGTTAATTAACCCCTTTGTGCTGCATTGGTGGCACCAGTATCAGTGTTATACTGCAGCACAAATGGGGTTAATTAACTGTTACTGGTCACTAATAGATCAGTGACCAGTGGCAATACATTAACCCCCCTCCATGCTGTACATTACAAATTGGGTCAAACACAAGTAATAAGAACGAAGTCCCAATTACTCGATTGCATGGACCTCCTATCACATGGAATCACATTAGGATCAAAACAAGCTGGCTGGCTAATCACAGCTACCCGTCCTTCTGGGATTCGAGAAGCGCAGTGACGTCAGGTGATGGAGCGAATCCCGGAAGGACAGGTAGCTGCGATTATCCAGCCGGCTTGTTTTGATCCTTATGCGATTACATGTTTTTGCTGTAAAAGCAAAATGTTATACTTTCAATGAAGTTTTTAAATATTTTTACAGTATGGCTAGCAAGCCTTTTTGTATTTTGGGGACCATCTGTGATATTGTTTCCTGGATGGTGGGTCCACTTGCCATAAGGGGTTCCTTGGATGGTTAAAGGACCTGGCTGGGTTTAGAGCCACAAGTGTCACTGACCTTCCCTGATAGGAGGTTTGTGCAATCTGGTAAGCAAGCACTTTATCTATGGTAGAGGATCACTCAATTGAAGGTGCGGATGTTGCCAAAGAACTTTTTTTATCACATTGGGACTTTGTTTTTATCACTGGTGCTTGACTCAATATTAATTAGCGCAACTCCGTTGATGAATTTATGATTTGGGACTGTGTTATATCTCACAGTAGAGTTTGCGGCTACTTTAGATGTTTGTATTTTAGAATAATTAGCGCCATTTTTTGCTTTATTTGATGCATATTACAAATGCCATTGGTAATTAACTACTTGCCGACCCATCACAGTACATTTACTGCTATTGGGTGGCAGCTACAGGCGTATGATGCTGCCTGTTTCAGGGTGTCGGGCGCATGCTCCCACCCACCTACTCACCTGTGATTTGACACATCAGGACTGTCAGCAGATCCCAGCCAATGATTCATGGCTGGGACATGCTGATCAGCTGTGTCAAATCACAGCCCAGAACTTGACAATCAATACAGGGGCTCTTTACAGAGGGAATGATCACTTTTTTTTTCTTTTCCCTGCAAAGCACTGACTCTTTGTTTACACGGGGGGGGGGGGGGGGGGGGGAGGCGCAGTTTGCCATCTTCGCCCTGGGCACCAAATGACCTTGTCCCGGCACTGAATGTAATCTTACTGTTGATTCTTCGTCTGTTTATGTGTGTATGATGACCTGCATTTCACCAGTCTTATGTTCTGCATCAGGGTTATTGAATTAAAATTCATGGAGGTCTGACCAGTAAAATTTTCTTTCACTAGAGGTCCGAACCAAATTTTTTTCAGCCCTCTCTTTCTATATGACAATTCTTTAATCCGGTGTCCTCAGTTCCCCCCACACATCACATTCCCCCACTTCACATCAGTTTCCCCTTCTCAATAGTGTTCTTAGACGCCCAGCACCCCCCCCACCCCTTTACAATAGTGTACTGAACCCCTTCACATCACAAACCCCCTTTATTCACAGCAGTCCTCAACCCTCCTTCAAATCATCACCCCCGCCACACAGTACTGTCCTTTGCCCCTTCACATCTCCCCCACAAAACTTCCCCCCATATATCTTCCCTCCCCACAACATTGCCCCCCCCTTTACATCCCCCCCAGCACTGACCCCCTCTCACATCATCTCATCCACCCCCCACAATAGTATGCTCTGCCCTCCTCATATTAACACCCCCAACAGCATAGTCCTCCTTTACATCACCCCGAAAGCACTATTCCCTCCCTTTACAATTACACCTCCCCCTCACAGCACTCCCTCTCTTCACATTTTACTGCCCCAGCACTGCCCTCCCTTTTGCATCACCCCCCCTCAGCACTGCCCCTCTTCACACCCCCCCCCACAGCACTGCCCCTCTCCACTTTTTACCCCCCACCCACTTCACATTATTCCTCCCACACAGAGCCAGAGTAGTATCCTCTGACCCCCTTCAATCTCCTACCTTAGACAGAAGAGCGGGAGGCAGAGCATTTCTGGACTGAGTGTTGGAGGCTTAGTACAGCATTGAATGGAGTGCAGGAGAAGCGGGAGTTAGAGCATTTCTCAACCAAGTTTTGGATGCACTGCATTGAATAGAGTGCGGGAGTAGGAGCTGCCAGGGTTAACTTTTCGAGTTAACCAGTGGGTGATTGGATGCAGGTCGGTCCTAGCAGTCAATCACCTGCTCATTAATACAAAAAGTTAACCCCAGCAGCTCCACACTTGGTACAGAAATGCTCTGCCTCCCACTCCTCTCGCACTCCGTTCAATGCTGTACTAAGCCTCCCACACACAGTCCAGAAATGCTTTGCCTCCTGCTCTCCGCTCTGTCTAAGGTAGCAGAGTGAAGGGGCCGAGGACACTACTTTGGCAGTATGTGGGGGATAATGATGTGAAGAGGGACAGTAACGGAGACTGGTGGCTCCTAAATGGCGTGACTGCAGGTCTGGATAGAACACTGGCTTGGTCCGCATCCAGACCGTGGTCCACCATTTAGTGATGCCTACTCTAGATCAACCTTTCTCAACCTTTCCAACACAGAGGAACCCTTAAAGTAACTTTCCAGTTTTAGGAAACCCCAGCTAAGAAATGACTATGTCTATATAACTATACTATAACTCATAATACATTAGTATGACAGTCATTGCAAAGAATCCCCCCTTACAGATAGCTAAAAAGAACTATAACTCATCTGGGAACTATCTGAAAGGCATAAATTGCTAATTTCTGAAGGAACATCTAGCAAGTTCTGGATGGTTGAGAAACCCTGGTCTAGATAAAAATGCGTACCTCTAAGAAATAAACTGCCATACCAAAAAACTCACCAAGACCAAGATTCTAGTAGGTAAAGGAACTAGGAATGAATGCCAAAGGAATGTACATGTGCTTCATTAGATTTGTTGTTTTTTTTAAATTGTAAAAAAGACAGTTTCCCACCATATTGTTCCCTTAGCAGCATGCACATCCTTGCACACTCTCTGCATCTCTGTGTTAAACCTCTCTACCAGTGTTTGTACTAGCTGGGAGACCAGTCAAGTTGGTTTCATAGTGTAGTGGTTATCATATCTGCTTTACATGTAGAAGGTCCTGGGTTAGATCCCCAGTGAAACCAATGTTTGTCATTTTACTGTTTCGGCTATCAATAGAAAACACTGTCAAATCACGTGGCAAGATACATAACACACGTTTGGGTGTCCTTCAATTCAAGTGAATGGGCTGCCCTATGTGTGACACACAGAAACGCGTGTGAATCGTGCTATAAAAATTGTATGCATGAATGGGACCTTAAAGAATAATTCTGGGTATGAATATTTTATACATACTGTAGGTATATTGGTCTAGCATGGACTAATGGAACTTCCGCATTTATCGGCGTATAACACGCCGATAAATACGGTAGTAACACGCACCACGGGAAAATCGTGGGTGCGTGTTATACGCCGAACCACTGCCTCGGAGGGGAAGGAAGGAACGAGCGGTGCCGAAATAGACAGAGCCGAGCATACTGTGTACTTGGCTCCGCTTGCAGTCACGCCCAATCCCGCCGCCTAGCATTTACGTCCTGCCATTGGACCGGTGTTGTGTCCATCATAGGAGCCGAGCCAAGGAGCAGGACTGCGAGAGGAGCCGAGAGGAGCTTAGAGGGCAAGGCTGCAGATGGACACTGAGCATTCTGCAATGATGGGCAAGGCTGCAGATGGACACTGATAAGGCTGCATTGATGGGCATTTAAAATGTAAGTTTTTTCCTTAAACTTCCCTCCTAAAAGTTTTTTTCCTTAAACTTCCCTCCTAAACTTGGGGTGCGTGTTATACGCCGGCGCATGATATACGCCGATGAATACGGTATTTACATGCCATATTTGGCTGATGGCCCTGAAAAATGAAAATTGCTGAGATAGACACTGCTACTCCAGTGATCTCTACTTCTGGGTCCTTTTTTTAGTTGCTTTTAGTTAGGACCCCCTTGCATTTGGAATTCAGGCTCCCAGAGGAAATTGGGTCCAGAAATTGGTCTTCGCATTGTCTTTGTTGTATTGTACAAATTTGTTTTACTTTGTGACTGTTATTATTATTATTATTATATAGGCCGTGCCGGAACAAGATCATCCAGTGCCCAGGGCAAAAATGCTAAATTGTGCCCCCATCCTTTATTATGTGGGAACTTATGAGGAGGGGGGGAGAGAGCACAGCCCACTCCTCCTCCTGTCTCTATCCACCTCTCCTGGCCCTTTCCAGCGCTGGGTTGACAGAAGTAGTGATGCCGTTGTCATTACTCCTGTCACCTTTTTATAAGAAGGAACTTTTAGTGTCCACATCCCTACAATACATGCTGCGCCCAGGGCAGCTGACCCTTCTGCCCACCCCCTGTCCCGGCCCTGTATACAGGATTTACAGTGGGGACAGAAAGTATTCAGACCCCCTTAAATTTTTCACTCTTTGTTATATTGCAGCCATTTGCTAAAATAATTTAAGTTCATTTTTTTCCTCATTAATGTACACACAGCACCCCATATTGACAGAAAAACACAGAATTGTTAACATTTTTGCAGATTTATTAAAAAAGAAAAACTGAAATATCACATGGTTCTAAGTATTCAGACCCTTTGCTGTGACACTCATATATTTAATGCAGGTGCTGTCCGTTTCTTCTGATCATCCTTGAGATGGTTCTACACCTTCATTTGAGTCCAGCTGTGTTTGATTATACTGATTGGACTTGATTAAGAAAGCCACACACCTGTTTATATGAGACCTTACAGCTCACAGTGCATGTCAGAGCAAATGAGAATCATGAGGCCAAAGGAACTGCCTGAAGAGCTCAGAGACAACCTTATGGCAAGGCACAGATCTGGCCAAGGTTACATAAAAATTTCTGCTGCACTTAAGTTTCCTAAGAGCACAGTGGCCTGCATAATCCTTAAATGGAAGACGTTTAGGACGACCAGAACCCTTCCTAGAGCTGGCCGTCCGACCAAACTGGGCTATCGGGGGAGAAGAGCCTTGGTGAGAGAGGTAAAAAAGAACCCAAAGATCACTGTGGCTGAGCTCCAGAGATGCAGTCGGGAGATGGGAGAAAGTTGTAGAAAGTCAACCTTCACTGCAGCCCTCCACCAGTCGGGGCTTTATGGCAGAGTGGCCCGACGGAAGCCTCTCCTCAGTGCAAGACACATGAAAGCCCGCATGGAGTTTGCTAAAAAACACCTGAAGGACTTCAAGATGGTGAGAAATACGATTTTTTGGTCTGATGAGACCAAGATAGAACTTTTTCGCCTTAATTCCAAGCGGTATGTGTGGAGAAAACCAGGCACTGCTCATCACTTGTCCAATACAGTCCCAACATGTGAAGCATGGTGGTGGCAGCATCATGCTGTGGGGGTGTTTTTCAACTGCAGGGACAGGACGACTGGTTGCAATCGAGGGAAAGATGAATGTGGCCAAGTACAGGGATATCCTGGACGAAAACCTTCTCCAGAGTGCTCAGGACCTCAGACTGGGCCGAAGGTTTACCTTCCAACAAGACAATGATCCTAAGCACACAGCTAAAATAACGAAGCAGTGGCTTCACATAAAACTCTGTGTCTGTTCTTGAATGGCCCAGTCAGAGCCCTGACTTAAACCCAATTGAGGATCTCTGGAGAGACCTAAAAATGGCTGTCCACCAACGTTTACCATCCAACCTGACAGAACTGGAGAGGATCTGCAAGGAGGAATGGCAGAGGATCCCCAAATCCAGGTGTGAAAAACTTGTGGCATCTTTCCCAAAAAGACTCATGGCTGTATTAGATCAAAAGGGTGCTTCTACTAAATACTGAGCAAAGGGTCTGAATACTTAGGACCATGTGATATTTCAGTTTTTCTTTTTTAATAAATCTGCAAAAATGTCAACAATTCTGTGTTTTTCTGTCAATATGGGGTGCTGTGTGTACATTAATGAGGAAAAAAACGAACTTAAATGAATTTAGCAAATGGCTGCAATATAACAAAGAGTGAAAAATTTAAGGGGGTCTGAATACTTCCCGTCCCCACTGTATATAGCGTCAACAGTTTGTGCAGTGCTTTACAGCTGGGGGGCAGACAGTACGATTTCAATACAATTCAATGACTGTTACTGTTTTTTGTTGTTGCCTCAGTGGGAGTGTAGCTCCAATAAATCCTCCTTCTTCGGCCTTATGCCCCATACACACGGTCGGATTTTCCAACGGAAAATGTTCGATGGGGGCTTTTTGTCGGAAATTCCGACCGCGTGTAGGCTTCATCGCACATTTTCCATCGGAATTTCTGTCACACAAAATTTGAGATCTGGATCTCAATTTTCCGGCAACAAAATCCGTTGTCATAAATTCCGATCCTGTGTACACAATTCCGACGCACAAAGTGCCACGCATGCTCGGAATCAAGCAGAAGAGCCGCACTGGCTATTGAACGTCCTTTTTCTCGGCTCGTCGTACGTGTTGTACGTCACAGCGTTCTTGACGTTCGGAAATTTCCGACAAGATTTGTGTGACCGTGTGTATGCAAGACAAGTTTGAGTCAACATCCGTCGGAAAAAAAAACATGGATTTTGTTGTTGGAATGTCCGATCGTGTGTACGCGACATTGGTGTGTCAGAAAGTGTGGCTTTGCCAGAAGGGTCATTGTCATCCTGAACTAGAGGACCCATACTTCAGGGGGTAAACACTACATGCACTTACACCAGTACAACCTGGACCAATTTAAGCATGCTTTAAAGCTTAGTTTTAAGTGATGAAGTTTACATCTACTTTAAATGTGACTTAGCAGCGACACATTTCCCAGAAGAAAAGTATTCCCAGTGCCCTGGTCTCCTATGAACAATTGTTGGATTCATCCCATCCACCTGCACTGCAGCAGAATACATTTGAATGCTGTATACATGTGTATTTCAATGTTCGCCTCTTGGCAGATTCTTTGCGGATCAGCTGAGAACATTGGCTCGGCGATGTGTGGGAATCCTGCACAGGCTTTTATAATCCACACCTGCATAGCAACAAAAGGTCAACTCCAGAGACAAAAAACTTCCATCCTTGCTGGCTCCAGTGATGTCATGATGAATGCTGGAGTTGCCACGTGACACTTCCCAGCTCTTCTTCTTTTATTAAGATGGCATAAGTGGGCTGCTGAGTGACATCACAGCATCCTGCCTGATTAGACCCCATGTAGATGAGCTGCACCTTTCACCCTGGGGGTTATCATAGGAAAGATTCCCGTGAGGGATGGTGTCACTGAGAACCAGCTCATTCACAGCTCTATCTGTGGCCAGACACTGTGCTTTATCAGGATGTAAGCCAGCTGGTCTTAGATTACTGTTTAGTAATGAATTCATAATTGGCTCCTGACATCTTCATACAAGCTTACTGAAAGTCTGCTCAGCTTAGTTTCTCTCCTAGTTAATAGAGTATGACAATCAGGAACCAACTATGTTAATAAGCTGCACCCGGATAAAGCATATCTAAACCCAAAACAAAAAAAATGTATATATTGATGCTTACCAGTCCTTGATATGGTAGCTGCATTAGTCTTTTTTTTTTCAAACTTTTTTTGCCTTATTTTCACCCGGTAATCCTGTGAAAAATACACTTCATGTCCCTATTTGGCTATGTCACTCTTCCACCGAATCTATGGAGGGGGTATGGTTGTGAACATAGGTTGCTTCCCAGAGGCGGCTCTAGGCTTTGTGAGGCCTTAGGCAAAACTTACACATGAGGCCCCACAGACTGGGACGCTCCGTGATGAGGCCGCTATTCCTCAGGCTGCGGGCAGTATCTGATTTGTCCATCAGCTCCCAAGCCACAGAGTCCCAGTGGGGGTAGGCGGAGCCGCCGGCGTCAACTTCAGTGATTGAGAACAGGCAAATTAGGAGGCCGCGAGGCCCCTGTGAGTGCGAGGCCTTAGGCGACGGCCTAATTTGCCTAATTAGAGAGCCGCCTCTGTTGCTTCCTTAAATGGATTGCAAACATGCCCTTATCTTCCATCTCCATTACATGTGGGGCAATAGGGGCTATATCACCCCTCTATTGCATCTATGGAGGGAGCCATGGTTGCGACCCTAGGTTACTCCCTTAATAACGATTACCAACATGTCCTCATGTTTTCTTCTCCATTACATAGGGTATAATAGGGGCTATATCACCCCTCCAGCGTATCTATGGAGGGAGCCATGGTTGTGACCTGTGATATGGGCTACAAACATGTCCTTATTTTTTCTTCTCCATTGCAATAGGTAGTTTACAGCAGATGGTAAGAACTAAGAAGGTAGATAATATTCAGAGTAGATCACAAGAAATGAGAAGGATATTTTTCTTGTATAAGAACAGGTATTTTCTTTACTTCCTGAAAATGTTCTTAAACTAAAAAAAGAAAAACGAACGCAGCCGCCACATCTAAGAACTGTAAACTGCAATATGTTTTTACTTGGGTTTAGATATCCTTTAAGTTCTCCTTTTAATATACTATTATTTCAGCTTAATGCAATCCATAGAAGCCATATTCCAGAATATTTGTAAAGGGACTTGGGACACCGGTGGGATAAGACTTTCATTGGTGGTCAATAAAGGTGCCCTATCTAACTTGCATCTGTTTTGTCTCCTATGGCA
The DNA here is from genome assembly GCA_037952835.1 of Lithobates septentrionalis. NCBI lineage: Eukaryota > Metazoa > Chordata > Amphibia > Anura > Ranidae > Lithobates > Lithobates septentrionalis. The sequence goes on from JBBDGP010001332.1 coordinate 1,023,291, forward strand.
GTGAGACTGGCAGTATCTCCTTTGCCAACCATATCATGGTGCCGGGGCAGACAATATATTTGGTGGTACATGCAAGAACACCCTATCATATTTTGGACCACTGGTGGCCATGGGTTGGGTTTTGGTTGCACAGGACTGAAGCAATTTAGGGTAATTAAGCAGGTTTCTTCCCAGGAGAATTCTTAGGTCAAAGTGGCCATCCATTTATGTCTTTGTCAGGAGTGCCAGTTACCGTTTTACATGTTGTATTCTGAAACTTTAGGTAAGGAAAGTTACTGGCCAGCTATGGATCAAGTAGAAACAAGGCACGGGATTCAAATAATCAATGGATCAATCAGACAGCAGCAAAGTACAATGGCCCTGGTAGGCTGACCTCAGCAAAAGAGGGGTGTTCCTAAAACAGGGGGCCTAGATTTGAACATTTGAAGTCTTATGACCAACGTCGACACAACTGATTTTTGCACCCACTGCAGAGTAGCAAGGAGGTGTGAGGGAGAGCATGTAAGGTGAACATATTGGGGGTCACTAATACCTCCCCACTGCATGGGCAAAGTGAAAGTAATTCTTTAATAATCTTTAATAATCTATAACTTTTATGTTCCAGGGTACAAGAATGACTTCTTCCCCAACATGACTAATTTGACTAGAGAAGTGAGTTCATGTATGCTGATCCCATAGCTTCTCCCATTTTAAGGAAGTAAGGTGGCCCCTGTTGACATGCGAGGACTCATCTAGACAATGGATGCTCTATAATGTCAGCCTTCCAAATTCCCCCAATTAATCCTAAAAACAAGAAGGACAAACAATACACCCTATTATGGAATTGGTAAAACAATGCTATGGATTTTTATTTGCATATAAAATCACTGCAGATAAGCAGAATCTCAACCCAAATTGGAGAATCCCCAGTGATAGCAGGAAAGGAGTCACATAAAAACCTTTTTGTCTAATCAGATCTGGCAGAAGTTGAGTTAAAGGAGCAACAATAGTATCACCGTTGTCTTGTACTTCCTAATTCGGATGAAATTAACCTCAATATCTGTTTGTGCCAAAACCTTCCTTTTAGGTGACCGACAAAGCCTGGAGAAGCAAGTTTTCCCGTTCTAGAAGAGGGACTGTGGATAAAATACACAATAGGCTTGTATTTGTTAAAGCAAGTCCTAGGAATAAAATTAAATCCTGGTTCTCATTTTTTGGATGCTCTGATAATATCTTTAGGTCCAAGACATCATAGTCACACAATGTACTGATCAATGAGACCACCTGTGTAACCAATCACAAAGGTTCCTGCAGCTTGAAAGAGCTCTTTAGTAGATTGTAGCCTTGTTACTTGTGTAACTTTATAACATTAATGGCTCATTCACACTAGCAGCAAGGACCGCTGCTCCTTTTACCAATGATCCACGCTCAGATCGCTTTTCAGAGGAGTTTGACAGGTGGTGACAAAAAGTTGGGAGGGGAAGAGAAGCGCAACAACCATAGTGTAGCACGTAATGTGTAATTTTAATAGAAACTATAAAAAAGCACTCACAAAGATAAAATAGAGCTCAGCATGACAGTCAAGGTGGCCTCTAGGACAGAGATCAGACACGCAACCAGGATGCCTTGCCTTGGCCACCAGCAAGGGAGTAGAGGTGGATTGGAAGCAGGGAACTGCTGTCACTGGACACCCAAATCCATGGATGGAACACAGGGCCCAGGGTGTGAAGCCACCTTATGTAGTAGGAAAATGCTGGAGCTGGAACTCATTTCAAAGCAACCTTGCTTCTTCTTCAGCCTATGAAGAAGGCTGAAGAAGAAGCAAGGTTGCTTGGAAACAAGTTGAAAACACTCTGCAGCTTGCATGTCAATATGGCTGCTTGGCTTGCAGTTGAAGTGAATTAGTCCCAAAAAATATGCGAAATTGCTGTTCAGCAAAAAATGCAAAGAAATAAAAACAAAACAAAAAAAACAGGAATTCAGAAGGCTGCAGGATTGCCTCCTGAATGCCTGATATTGAGTGCTTAGCCGCAAGTGATCCACCACAGATCCCTTTTCAGAGAAAGAACAAGTTTAAAATTAGCTATAGGGAGCCCATCTATGACGAATAGTGGATATCTCAAGGTGACTCCGTACCACGGCCTGCATTTTGTGGACCATTCATAAAATGGAGCCCGTGGTGTCCTATGGAATTTTCTTTGCTGAAAGTGACCCCGTCACCAATGTGAAAAATTGAAGCTAAAAGCACAATGTTTTCATTTACTTGCAATATGCCTTTAAACTTGCTAGAAAATGTGACTACTCCAGGAAGAGTCAATTCCCTCGCAATCTCACTAATCTCTGTGTTGGCCCAGCTCCTCTACTCCTCTCTAAATCACCATTATGTAGCTGCCAGTGGGAGGAGTGAAGGGTATTACTATAGAGTGTCACTTGGGTGATGGCTCTAAGTCTACTGGGGTTGCTGACATCACATCCAAGCAGTCTCAGGGCTTTTTGATAGAAAGTGAAATCAAAGGGATTTTTATTGGGGCAATGGACTTCAATAGAACCTGAGCGTAGAGAAGATCATTTTTACTATCTTGAAAGTAACTATCTTTTACTATCTTCACAAACAGAAAACACTGAAATTAATTAAAATACATTTTAAAGCTGTACACAAATGACAATCAAATAATAATATAAAAAAAAAAAGAAACTAAAATACAAACAACATGTGAAATTAATTGAACTACCCTAAAAAAAAAACACACACAAAAAGTAGATTTTGTTTATACAAATTTCATCAAAGCAGTTCAATGGTAAAAGTGAGAGTTTCCTAATAGCGGCAAAATCAATTTTATCAAAATCACTGTTGATTTTGTCACTAAATTATCCATGAATCCTTCTTGGTAGGGCATATACTGTATAATTATACGCTGACAATACTTTTTAAGTATTATATTCCTTCACTGTGCTCTCTGTACTATGGAAAACTTGACCCCAACTTACAGTATCTCACAAAAGTGAGTATATGTTTTTGCAAATATTTTAATATATCTTATCATGGGACAACACTGAAGAAATGACACTTTGCTACAATGTAAAGTAGTGAGTGTACAGCTTGTATAACAGTGTAAATTTGCTGTACCCTCAAAATAACTCAACACACAGCCATTAATGTCTAAACCGCTGGCAACAAAAGTGAGTACACCCCTAAGTGAAAATGTCCAAATTGGGCCCAATTAGCCATTTTCTCTCCCCGGTGTCATGTGACTCATTAGTGTTACAAGGTCTCAGGTGTGAATGGGGAGCAGGTGTATTAAAATTGGTGTTATCGCTCTCACTCTTTCATATTGGTCTCTGGAAGTTCAACATGGTACCTCATGGAAAAGAACTCTCTGAGGATCTGAAAAAAAGAATTGTTGCTCTACATAAAGATGGCCTAGGCTATAAGAAGATTGCCAAGACCCTGAAACTAAACTGCAGTACGGTGGCCAAGACCATAGAGCGGTTTAACAGGACTGGTCCACTCAGAAGAGGCCTCGCCATAGTCCAAAGAAGTTGAGTGCATGTGCTCAGCGTCATATCCAGAGGTTGTCTTTGGGAAATAGACATATGAGTGCTGCCAGCATTGCTGCAGAGGTTGAAGGGGTGGGGGGTCAACCTGTCAGTGCTCAGACCATACGCCGCACACTGCATCAAATTGGTCTGCATGGCTGTCGTCCCAGAAGAAAGCCTCTTCTAAAGATGATGCACAAGAAAGCCTGCAAAAAGTTTGCTGAAGACAAGCAGACTAAAGAAATTAATTACTGGAACCGTGTCCTGTGGTCTGATAAAACCAAGATAAACTTTTTTGGTTCAGATGGTGTCAAGCGTGTGTGAGGTGAGGAGTACAAGGTGTGTCTTGTCTACAGTCAAGCATGGTGGTGGGAGTGTCATGGTCTGGAGCTACAGTTCATTGAGGGAACCATGAATGCAAGCATGTACTGTGACATACTAAAGCAGAGCATGATCCCCTCCCTTCAGAGACTGGGCCGTAGGGGAGTATTCCAACATGATAATGACCCCAAACACACCTATGAGACGACATCTGCCTTGCTAAAGAAGCTGAGGGTAAAGGTGATGGAGTGGCCAAGCATGTCTCCAGACCTAAACCCTATTGAGCATCTGTGAGGCACCCTCAAATGGAAGTCGGAGGAGCGCAAGGTCTCTAACATCCACCAGCTCCGTGGTGTCATCATGGAGGAGTGGAAGAGGACTCCAGTGGCAACCTGTGAAGCTCTGGTGAACTCCATGCCAAAGAGGGTCAAGGCAGTGCTGGAAAATAATGGTGGCCACGCAAAATATTGACACTTTGGGCCCAATTTGGACATTTTCACTTAGGGGTGTACTCACTTTTGTTGCCAGTGGTTTGGACATTAATGGCTGTGTGTTGAGTTATTTTGAAGGGACAGCAAATTGACACTGTTATACAAGCTGTACACTCACTACTTTACATTGTAGCAAAGTGTCATTTCTTCAGTGTTGTCACATGAAAAGATATAATAAAATATTTACAAAAATGTGAGGGGTGTACTTACTTTTGTGAGATACTGTATGTATGTGTAAAAAGTAAGAAAAAAAAATCAGCATTGCAGGAAAGCAGGTCCTATCATTACTATGCGAAATGCTTGTCCCTCCGGAAAGAAAAAAAGCTAAGTTTTCTATTTTTGTGTTTGTTTTACTCGTCTTTCTGCATTTCCTAGCAGAGTATCATGGGAAAACAGATTAAAGGTAAAATAATCTGTGAGAGGTGAGGCTGTCTGTGAGCGTATTCTGCCGGCCGTGTTCTGTGATACCCCTGAGAAGGCCACATTGCACTGCAGGCATCATCGCAGAGAGGAAACGTCAGTTGCCGTGGTAATAGACTCTGACTTTGGCCCAGAGGTACAAAAGGCCTAATTTCGGACAAAAAAAGCTGAGTAATGTATTCTTTTTATATTCGGCGCATCCCACACCCTGATATACAATCCATATTTGGTTAGGATTTTATGACTTATGAAATGAAATCCTTTTTTATAATGTAAGAAGCTTGGGGTGGTTCTTGCATGAAACATAACTAAAATAAAAGATAAATATGCCAGAAAAGTTACATACAATTATTTAGAGTTTTTTGGGCTAAAATATAATAGCATAGCAACAACCAGGCCTTTTTTTTCAGCACTGAATGTATATTATGCCAAGGGATGCTGGAGGTTTGCTGGAGCATCTATTAATGCTTGCTGCTGGGGGCTCTATTGTCGGTGGGGGATCTATCGTTGCTGGGGAGATCTGTTACTAATGGTGGGGGAGATCTATTGTTTCTGGGCGGGGGGGGGTCAACTGTGGGAGAGATCTACTGTTGGGGGGGGGATGTCTATTGTTGCTGGCTGCTGGAGCGTCTATTAATGCTGGATACTGGGAGGTCTATTGTTTCTGGGATGGGTCTATTGTTGCTGGGGGTACTTTGCTAAGGGGAATCTATTGTTGCTAGGAAGGATCTATTGTTGCTGGGGAAATTTATTGTTACTGAATGGATCTAATGTTGGTGGTGGGTCTATTGTTGCTGTGGGGGGTCTATTGTTGCTGGGGAGATCTACAGTATTATAGCTGGGTGGGTCTATTGTTGCTGTGGGAATCTATAGGTGCTGGGGTGGATCTATTGTTGCTGGGGAGATCTATTGTTGCTGAGGGGGTCTAATGTTGCTGGGGGGTCTAATGTTGCTGCCTGCAGGGGACATATTTTACTACCTTTCATTAGTAAATTCAATACAAACTACTTAGCTTCAAAAATGATGCTTGGTTCTGTATTCTCTAGGTAGGGGGTGGAACTAAGGGATGGTGCTCAGAGGTGGGTAGGGGGCAGAACAAAGGGACGGTGCTCAGAGGTGGGTAGGGGGTGGAACCAAGGGACGGTGCTCAGAGGTGGGTAGGGGGTGGAACCAAGGGACGGTGCTCAGAAGTGGGTAGGGGGTGGAACCAAGTAATGGTGCTCAGAGGTTGGTAGGGGGTGGAACCAAGGGACGGTGCTCAGAGGTGGGTAGGGGGTGGAACCAAGGGACAGTGCTCAGAGGTGGGTAGGGGGTGGAAGCAAGGGATGGTGCTCAGAGGTGGGTAGGGGGTGGAACCAAGGGACGGTGCTCAGAGGTGGGTAGGGGGTGGAACCAAGGGATGGTGCTCAGAGGTGGGTAGGTGGTAGAACCAAGGGAAGGTGCTCAGAGGTGGGTAGGGGGTGGAACCAAGGGACGGTGCTCAGAGGTGGGTAGAGGGTGGAACCAAGGGACGGTGCTCAGAGGTGGGTAGGGGGTGGAACCAAGGGACGGTGCTCTGAGGTGGGTAGGGGGTGGAACCAAGGGACGGTGCTCAGAGGTGGGTAGGGGGTGGTTCCAAGGGATGGTGCTCAGAGGTGGGTAGGGGTTGGAACCAAGGGACGGTGCTCAGAGGTGGGTAGGGGGTGGAACCAAGGGACAGTGCTCAGAGGTGAGTAGGGGATGGAACCAAGGGACGGTGCTCAGAGGTGGGTAGGGGGCGGAGACAAGGTGTGACTCAATAAAGGGGGAGTACCTGCACCTATTGTCTAAAAAAAGCCCTAACAACTACTAAAACAGTAACATCAACAAAAACAAAGATAACCATATTAAAGAAACACTGTATGGTAGAAAGAAATATGGCTGAAGATTTGTGGACACCACTCCAAATGAATAAGTTCAGGTGTTTCTACTGAAGGGTACCGTTAATGCTACAGCATACAACATTCCAGAAAATTGTTCTCTTCCCCAACCTTTTCAAGAATCTCAGCCCCTATGATACACCAGGATAACTGTGCAAACATTCAATATCACAGGAATTCACTGGAAGTAATACTTAGTACCCAGTCCTAATGCAATATCAAAGAAAACAGGCAGCAAATGCGGTAGTAAAGGAAAACTTAATATGTTCTCACGCAATATGGTTGGTAACTAGGTAAGCATAAAATAGATTAACAATGGTGATAACACAATTTAGCATACAAAGTGATTAATTGTAGGGATGATATTTGGCATTCAGATCACATAAACAGTATAAACAGTAGGAAAGCCAAATCAAGTGCAGCAGTAAGCAGTAGTAAAGTTTACTCTACCTCCTTTATGGTGCTGATGCTAGTCCTAGACCGACTTTGTATGCACTATCTGAAAGAAAATAGGATGGTAGCAGAGGGGGCAGGGGAAGGGGGCTTGCAGAATAATTATTATGGATGGGGATTGTTCTTCTGCCGGCTATTGTTGGGACTCTTTAACCACTTGCCTACTGGGAACTTTTACCCCCTTCCTGCCCAGGCCAATTTTCAGCTTTCAGTGCTGTCAAACTTTGAATGACTTTTGCAACACTGTACCCAAACCAATTTTTTATCATTTTTTGAGACAGATAGAGCTTTTTTTTGGTGGTATTTAATCGCCACTATTTTTTTTTTTTTTTTTTACTAAACATACGAAAAAAGACTGAAAATTTGGAAAACATAAAAAAGTTTTTCTTAGTTTCTGTTATAAAATTTTGTGAATTATGCCGCGTACACACAGGCGGACTTTTCGACCGGCCTGCTCTGACGGACTTTCCGACAGACTTTCTGACAGACTTTCGAACGAACGGACTTGCCTACACACGATCAACCAAAGTCCGACAGATTCGTACGTGATGACGTATGACCAGACTAAAATAAGGAAGTTGATAGCCAGTAGCCAATAACTGCCCTAGCGTCGGTTTTTGTCCGTCGGACTAGCATACAGATGAGCGGATTTTGCGACCGGACTCGAGTCCGTCGGAAAGATTTGAAACATGTTTTATTTCTAGGTCCATCGAACTTTTGGGAAAAAAAAGTCCGCTGGAGCCCACACACGATCGAATTGTCCGACGGAGTCCGGTCTGCCGGACCAACTCTGCCGGAAAGTCCGCTCGTGTGTTTGCGGCATAAGTAATTCTTTTCCTTCACTGATGTGTGTTAATAAGGCTGCACTGATAAGCTGCACTGATGGCCACTGTTGAGGCGGCACTGATGGGAACTGATAGGCGGCACTGATGGACAGCAATGATAGACACTAACAGGCAGCACTGTTGGGTCACTGATTGGCAGCACTGATTGGCACTGGTTGGCAGCACTGGTGGGCACTGATTTGCAGCACTGGTGGGCACTGATTGGCAGCACTGGTTGGCAGCACTGGTGGGCACTGTTTAGTGCCCTGAATATCAGTGTAGATGTCCCTTGTGTGGATTTGCCAGTTATCGGCTCTCCTCACGCGCTGTCAGCATAAAGAGAGGAATGCCCATAGCCAGCAAATCTTGTTTAGCTGCGATTGGACACAGCTGATAATGTGGTAAAGAGCCTCTGTGATTGGCTCTTACCATGATCTGTAATTAGCTGTGTCTCAAGGAGACAGCGATCACAGATGCCTGTGGATGCGCGCTGCAGGGTACACGAGAGCAGCACAATCACGGGAGAATACCTTATGATGACCTCCCGGCAATGTGCGCCTGAGCTGTAGCCATTATTTAGCTATAGCGCAGTCGTGAAGAGGTTAAATATGTTGGTACACTTAAGACAGTTAACCTACATGCAGTATAGGTACAGTAAAGGTATAGTCCCGGCACGAGTGCTAGGTAGATGTGGTTCAGGTGCAGTAAAATCTTGGTATCTGCAGTATAGGGTTGATATAGGTGCAGTCTAGGGGGGTTGCAATAAAAGAATTATAGAGTGCAGTACTATATGGGTGTGGTATGGATTGGGTACACTTGGTGTCCTGATCTCAGTGGCTCAGCCCCTGAAAGCAGTTCCAGTAACAGGCCTATTGGGGTCTGTAGTGTAAAAAGTTTACTTGTCCCATTATATGGCTGCCATCTCAAATTGCAACTCCCAGGATTATCAGCACTCTGCATAGAAGTGTTTGGGTTTGTTTGGCTTTAGCTCTCCCCCTTCTGGCTGGAGGAGAATAGTGCAGCATAACATCAGTATCTCAGTAGAGGGAGAGAAGAATAAAAGGCTATGTCTCCTTCTCCATATTGCTGTAGCCCAGCATTTGGCTACACAACCTTGTGGTAACAGTTTTGGGGCGATCACTTTTCTGTTCCAGCATTACTGTGCATAGGGCCCTTTAAGGGCGGTCCCATTTTTTAAATATAACTTATTTAATTAAATGCTTTTTAATACATACAAAAAAAAGGTAAAATTATCAACCTTCGCAGTCCAGGTGATAGTTATCGAAGCGTATATGATAGTGCAGACATCCCAACCTGCAAAAACTAATTTCAGGGAGGTGGCAAACTCTTTTAACACAACTAGAGGAGGATTAAATGAAATGGAATCAGTATACAGAGGTTTACTTCTTCTGAGAGATATTAAAGGAACACTCTAACCACCATGACCAGTTCAGAGATTTGAAGTGGTCATGGTGGTAGGAGTCAGTATGTGCATTGTATCTGCTTGAAACAGGTGGGGGGGGGGGGGCTGATAGAGAGAGAGAGAGAGAGAAGTGGGGCTGAGAGAGGGGGGAGACTGACAGAGAGATGGGAGGCTGAGAGAGAGAGAGAGGGTGGTGGATAGAGAGGGGGGCTCAGAGAGAGAGGAGGGAGATGAGAGAGAGGGGGAGATGAGAGAGAGAGGAGGGCTGACAGAGAGAGGGGAGAAATGAGAGAGAGACCCCTAGCCTTGTCCCTATCTGCAGTCCCTCCTCTGCCCCCCCCATCCTAGTCTGTATCTGCAGGTAGGTCTGTGTCAATGTATGATGCAGGAGGGCACAGCACAGGGGGAGGGTAAGTGGACACAGTACAGGGGGCAGGGAGTACAGTATAAGGGGAGCAGGAGGGCACAGCACAAGGGGAGGGTGAGTTGGCACAGTACAGGGGGCAGGAGGGTACAGCACAGGGGGAGCATAAATGGGCACAGCTCAGAGGGAGGGTAAGTGGGCACAGTACAGGGGGGAGCAGGAGGGCGGAAGGAAGGAAGGATGCCCCCCTTACATCAGAGTACTCCCTATGAGGCAGGAGAGACTGCATGGATGGATGGATCAGGCTTCAGGGTTGGGCTGGGCTTCATACTTACCACCCACAAATCCCTGTCTGTTAGGCAGAACACACTGTCGGGGAGTGTGGGTGGGGCAGACACAGGAGGAAAGGACGGGAGCAGGAGGAGTAGAAGCAGCTCTCTCTCCTCTCCTGTCTAGCTGTGCGAGCAGCAGTGGGGAGGGAGGAATTTCAGAGCATCTCTCCCTGGATCGGCCCTGCAGCTGGGATATCGCGCGGCACTTACGGGTGTCAGGGAGCCACAACCGAAATGTGGGAGACTCGCGCACCTCGTGGGAGACTTAGGATGTCTGTATAGTGGATGTTGTGTTATGTATTAAAAGTAGGACAGAAACATACATACAACATTACAAGTATAAACCGAGATATAAATAACCATGAAGGGAATATAAGAATCCCTAAAAATACTAAACGTTGAATTACAGGGCCTAAGGTCATTGCGTTCTTGGATAAATTATTGCAATTTGAAGGGGAAAGAAAGGAAGTGAGAGAAGAAACAGTAGGGAAGGTAAGAATAAGGTATGGAGGAGAAAAGAATGGGATTCCCCCATGTCAGTCTCCCTGACTGGAACGTTAAAATATATAAAGATGTGGGTGGTGGGACAGGCAGGGAGATGCAGCAGACACATCCCTGAAGGAACTCCCATCAGGATGGAAAAAAAGTAAAAGGGATCAGAACAAGGTCCCATGTTAGAAAGTTAAGCTACGTTATGGAGGAAGTCAAGCCTAGCGTGGAGCCCCTTAAGCCTGTACAGAGCCCTGACGTCAACTCTACTGAAAACCTTTGAAAATGATTATGAGCCAGGTCTTCACATCCAACATCAGAACCTGACCTCAAAAATACTCTTTTTTTTCTGAATGGGCACAAATTCCCCAAGACACACTCTAAAATCTTGTGGAAAGCTTTCCCAGAAGAGTGGAGGCTGCTTATAGTCACACAGTTGGAGGACAACTCTACATTAATGGCCACAGTTTTGAAATGGAATGTCCAACAAGGTCATAAATTACAGGTGTTTGGTTTTTCACAAACTTTTGGTAATATTGTGTATGTTATGGGTTAAATATAATATTAAAAAACTACAAAAATAACATAAAAAAAAAGCAAAATATGCCCATATTTGGCCGAACAATTAGTTTTTTGCGGCTTTCTAAAAATCTTGACTGCTTGAAAAAGGGACAGATGGTACATGATAATACAGCTTCCATCTCTGTGGTATAACACTAACTGAGACCTAATTTAATAAAGCTCTAAGCAAGACTTGTTCAGGAAAGGAGCTTCTGTGGAAATTGTGGTTGTTTCTCATAGTAACTCATAATGTTATTATTCTGTTTTTTGGAAATATTTAATAAAGAAGGACAGCTAGGGTTGCTGCTCATTTGATTTTGAATTTGGTAGTCTGTTTCTCAATAACGGTGGTTAAACTGCTATACAGGGCGTATAGTCTGGCCATTCTGCTTGGCTTACTGGACTAACCCTGGTCACTGTGCTGTGTTTCAGGAGTGCTGTCAGCTGCTCCTGTGTGAATGAAGCTTGCAATCAATATTTGCATTCCGTTCATAATTACATTAAGTAAATAACAATGTGGTTACAATGTACTTTGTTTAGTGTGTACACATGCCTTTTGATCTGAACATAAGATCAGCTCAAGCAAACCAGCAAATGGAAAAAAATATAATGTATATAAAAGTTATTCCAGTTTAACTTATTAAACCCTTATGCCTCGTACACACAATCGGACTTTCCGCCAACAAAACCGTGGAAATTTGTCCGAAGGGTGTTGGCTCAAACTTGTCTTGCATACACACGGTCACACTGATGTTGGCCAACAATTCCGAACGTAGTGACGTACTAGACGTACTACGTGGTTTTTCAGCTCTTTAGCGCCACCCTTTGGGCTCCTTCTGCTAATTTTGTGTTAGTAGAAATTTGGTGAATGTTGATTCGCGCTTTTCTTTTCGCGTTTTTCATTTAGCGATTTTTAGTTTGCGCTTTTCATTTCCTGCTTTTCAGTTCGTTTCTGAACGGCCGTTCGTCAACCAGCCATGTTGCGGAATCGGAGGAGATAACGTGTTATTTATTATTGGCCTTGGAGTTATTGCTGTGACATAATAATGATTTGATTTGGTATATTTTCTATATTTTTGGATGCATAGAATGCACTTTTTGGTTAAGTTCTATTGGCAGATAGCATGTCAATTTTTTTTTTTTTTAATGCACAATAAAAAAAAATGTGGAGAATTATATTTGGCTATGTGTTTTACTTCAAATGACAGTTTGGGAGTAGGCAGTAGGGATGAGCTTCGTGTTCGAGTCGAACCCATGTTCGACTCGAACATCGGCTGTTCGGTCGTTCGCCGAATTGCGAACGATATGGGCCGTTCGCGCCAAATTCGTGTGGCGCGTCACGGCCCATAATTCACTGCGGCATCGCAGTGCATTGCTGGCTGATGATTGGCCAAGCATGCACTATGACCCGCATGCTTGGCCAATCACAGCGCCGTCAGTAGAGAGAGCTGTAATTGGCCAAAGCCAGGGTGGCTTTGGCCAATTATGGCTCAGGGGATTTAGTACACACCCCACACTATATAAGGCCGCCTGCACGGCGGCCCTGTGTAGTGTGTGTTCCGGTGTGCTGAGAGATAGAGAGAGAGAGAGACAGTGTCATTTGATTTGAGTTAGATAGATTAGGCAGAACAGTCAGTCAGTTAGCTGCACTTACAGTGTATTGTGTATATATATGCATCCCAGGTGTTGCATATATATATATACACTGTATTCAGTTTAGCTAGATCCGTTCCTGTTATCTTCTATCTAGACTATTTACATTTAGTGCAGTGTGTCCTGCTCACAGTGTTCAGCTAGATCCGTTCCTGCTATTTACATTCAGTGCAGTGCGTCCTGCTCACAGTGTTCAGCTAGATCCGTTCCTGGTATTTACATTTAGTGCAGTGCGTCCTGCTCACAGTGTTCAGCTAGATCCGTTCCTGCTATTTACATTCAGTGCAGTGCGTCCTGCTCACAGTGTTCAGCTAGATCCGTTCCTGGTATTTACATTTAGTGCAGTGCGTCCTGCTCACAGTGTTCAGCTACATCCGTTCCTGCTATTTACATTCAGTGCAGTGCGTCCTGCTCACAGTGTTCAGCTAGATCCGTTCCTGCTATTTACATTCAGTGCAGTGCGTCCTGCTCACAGTGTTCAGCTAGATCCGTTCCTGCTATTTACATTCAGTGCAGTGCGTCCTGCTCACAGTGTTCAGCTAGATCCGTTCCTGGTATTTACATTTAGTGCAGTGCGTCCTGCTCACAGTGTTCAGCTACATCCGTTCCTGCTATTTACATTCAGTGCAGTGCGTCCTGCTCACAGTGTTCAGCTAGATCCGTTCCTGCTATTTACATTCAGTGCAGTGCGTCCTGCTCACAGTGTTCAGCTAGATCCGTTCCTGCTATTTACATTCAGTGCAGTGCGTCCTGCTCACAGTGTTCAGCTAGATCCGTTCCTGCTATATACATTTAGTGCAGTACGTCCTGCTCACAGTGTTCAGCTAGATCCGTTCCTGTTATCTTCCTACTGACAGGCAGGCTTGTCTGGTTACAGTATATAAAGCTACCTGAAGAAAATTACAGGTGTTCTTTTTGATCCTATTAGTACCACGGTCAGGCAGCTAGACTATTTACATTTAGTACAGTGTGTCCTGCTCACAGTGTTCAGCTAGATCCGTTCCTGTTATCTTCCTACTGACAGGCAGGCTTGTCTGGTTACAGTATATAAAGCTACCTTAAGAAAATTACAGGTGTTCTTTTTGATCCTATTAGTACCACGGTCAGGCAGCTAGACTATTTACATTTAGTACAGTGCGTCCTGCTCACAGTGTTCAGCTAGATCCGTTCCTGTTATCTTCCTACTGACAGGCAGGCTTGTCTGGTTACAGTATATAAAGCTACCTGAAGAAAATTACAGGTGTTCTTTTTGATCCTATTAGTACCACGGTCAGGCAGCTAGACTATTTACATTTAGTACAGTGTGTCCTGCTCACAGTGTTCAGCTAGATCCGTTCCTGTTATCTTCCTACTGACAGGCAGGCTTGTCTGGTTACAGTATATAAAGCTACCTGAAGAAAATTACAGGTGTTCTTTTTGATCCTATTAGTACCACGGTCAGGCAGCTAGACTATTTACATTTAGTACAGTGTGTCCTGCTCACAGTGTTCAGCTAGATCCGTTCCTGTTATCTTCCTACTGACAGGCAGGCTTGTCTGGTTACAGTATATAAAGCTACCTTAAGAAAATTACAGGTGTTCTTTTTGATCCTATTAGTACCACGGTCAGGCAGCTAGACTATTTACATTTAGTACAGTGCGTCCTGCTCACAGTGTTCAGCTAGATCCGTTCCTGCTATATACATTTAGTGCAGTACGTCCTGCTCACAGTGTTCAGCTAGATCCGTTCCTGTTATCTTCCTACTGACAGGCAGGCTTGTCTGGTTACAGTATATAAAGCTACCTGAAGAAAATTACAGGTGTTCTATCCCAGCTTAGTGCAGCTACAGGCCATTAGTATGTCTGGAAGGCCAAGAAGGAGAGGCAGACAGTCACAAGCCAATAAGAGAGGGCAAGCAGGCTCTGTGTCTAGTGCTGGTCGTGGAGACGGTGCATCCTCATCAGCACGTGGCCATGGGACACGCTTGGCCTTTTTTTCGGCAGCTGGCCGTGTTGAGCCGCAACATGCGGAAGACTTGGTCGAGTGGATGACCAAGCCATCCTCATCCTCCTCATCCTCTCTCACCCATGCCCAGGGTGCTTTGTCTGGCAAAGCAGCGGCCTCTTCCCTCAGCTCAATGTCATCAGTGACTCCTTCCCTAGCTCCACCATGTCCTCATGAGGATTCCCTCGAACTGTTTGACCACAGTGTTGGGTACATGCTCCAGGAGGATGCCCAGCGTTTGGAAGGCTCTGATGATGATACTGAGCTCAATGAAGGCAGTAACATGAGCACGGACAGAGGGGGTGCCCAAGAAGGACAGCAATCTGGCAGTCATGCTCCCCCTGCTGCAGCATACTGCCAGGTTTGCTCCAGTGATGAGGAGGGAGGGGATGATGAGGTCACTGACTCAACGTGGGTGCCTGATAGGAGAGAGGAGGAGGAGGAGGAGGAGGAGGAGGTGGCACATCACCAACTAGGCAGGATGCCCTCCAGGGGCCAGCCTAAGGGCAGCACATTGACTGCATCACACCCCAAAGCTCCACATGTGCAGGGCGCTGCAGTCTCTGCGCGTTATTCAAAAAGTTCTTTGGTGTGGGCCTTTTTTGAGACGAGTGCATCAGATCGCACCGCTGCTATTTGCAACATATGTCTCAAGCGTATCTCGCGTGGCCAAAACATCTCCCGCTTGGGTACCACATGCTTGACCAGACATATGTTGACCTGCCATGCAGTTCGTTGGCAAGCGTATCTAAAAGACCCACACCAAAGAACAAAGACGATCTCTCCTTGCTCCTCATCAGCTGAGATTTCCAACCCCACTAGACCTTCAGTCCTCTCTGAGACCTGCAGTGAGAGGAATGAAGGTGTAGAATTAGGTGTGTCACAGCCAAGTACTTGTGGGCAATCTGCTTTTGGTACACCGACGTCAGATTGTACCAGGCAAATTTCCCTGCCCCAGCTGCTGCACCGCCGAAAGAAGTTTGCTCCCAGCCATCCACATGCCCAGCGGTTGAATGCTAGCTTGGCAAAATTGCTAGCACTTCAACTGCTGCCTTTTCAGTTGGTAGACTCTGCCCCCTTCCGTGAGTTTGTGGAATGTGCGGTTCCTCAGTGGCAGGTACCCAAACGCCACTTTTTCTCACGGAAGGCGATTCCGGCTCTCTACCGGCATGTGGAAGGCAATGTCCATGCCTCGCTGGACAGGGCGGTCAGCGGTAAGGTGCATATTACCGCTGACTCATGGTCCAGCAGGCATGGACAGGGACGTTACTTAAGTTTCACGGCGCATTGGGTGACTCTGCTGGCAGCTGGGAAGGATGCAGGACAAGGTGCAGTAGTGTTGGAGGTTGTTCCGCCACCACGCCTCCAAAATGCTGATTGTGACACACCTCTCTCCTCCACCCCCTCCTCTTCTTCTTCCTCCATGGCCTCTTCCTCGGAACCAGCGGTGCTCCGTAGGCGTTCAAGGGGCTACGCAAGTACGCAGGCCAAAAGATGCCATGCGGTGCTTGAGCTGGTGTGCTTGGGGGACAGGAGCCACACTGGGGCAGAGGTTCTGTCAGCTCTGCAGGGGCAGGTTCAGAGGTGGTTGACGCCACGCCAACTTAAGGCAGGAATGGTGGTTTGCGACAATGGCACCAACCTCCTCTCTGCCCTCCGACAGGGACAACTGACCCATGTGCCCTGTTTGGCTCACGTCCTTAACTTGGTGGTGCAGCGGTTCTTGGGCAGGTACCCGGGCTTACAGGATGTCCTGAGGCAGGCCAGGAAAGTCTCTGTGCATTTCCGCCGGTCATATAATGCCAGTGCTCGGCTGACGGACCTCCAAAAGGAGTTTAACCTGCCCAAGAACCGCCTAATCTGTGACATGCCCACCAGGTGGAACTCGATGTTGGCCATGCTGCAGCGGCTGCACACGCAGCAGAGGGCCATCAATGAGTACCTGTGCGACTATGGCACCAGGACAGGGTCAGGGGACCTTGGTTTTTTTCCCCACGCCAGTGGGCCATGATCAGGGATGCATGCACTGTCCTGTCACCATTCGAGGAGGCCACGAGGATGGTGAGCACTGACAGTGCATGCATCAGTGACACTGTCCCCCTTGTCCACCTGTTGGAGCACACGCTGCGTGGAATAATGGACAGGGCACTTGAGGCAGAACAGAGGCAGGAAGAGGAGGACTTCCTTAGCTCTCAAGGCCCCCTTTATCCAGACAGTGTTCCTGCGTGCCCGCCGATCACACAGGAAGAGGACGAGGAGGAGGAGGAGGAGGAGGAGGAAGATTGTGTCAGTATGGAGGTGGAGCCTGGCACTCAGCATCAGCAGTCTTTAAGGGATCAGTCCCAAGGAACACATGGACTTGTACGTGGCTGGGAGGAGGTGGCTGCGGACGTTGTTGTCCTTAGTGACCCAGAGGACTCTGGACCGAATGCCTCAGCAAACCTACGCTGCATGGCCTCCCTGATCCTGCAAAGCCTGCGTAAGGATCCTCGTATTCGTGGTATCAAGGAGAAGGATCAATACTGGCTGGCAACCCTCCTTGATCCACGTTACAAGGGTAAGGTTGCGGACCTTATCTTGCCATCGCAGAGGGAGCAGAGGATGAAACATCTTCGGGAGGCCTTGCAGAAAGGTCTGTGCAACGCGTTCCCAGAGACTGGGAGGTTACAAACTCCTGTTTCTGGACAACGTGTTGCTGAGGCTTCGGTCAGTCAAAGAAGGAGCGGTGGTGAAGGTGGCCGTCTGACCGATGCGTTCAGACAATTTTTTGGTCCGCAGCCCCAAGGTATGATCGGTTCCAGCAACCATCGCCAGCGTCTGTTTTACATGGTGCAGGAATACCTAGGGGCAAGATCAGACTTGGACACCTTTCCCACCGAAAATCCTCTGGGTTACTGGGTCTTGAGGATGGATCACTGGCCAGAGCTTGCACAGTATGCAATTGAGCTACTGGCCTGTCCTGCATCCAGCGTTCTTTCGGAACGCACATTCAGTGCTGCTGGAGGCGTGGTAACCGATCACAGGGTGCGTCTGTCCACCGACTCGGTCGATCGGCTGACCTTCATAAAAATGAATCAGTCTTGGATCACCACCAGCTACCAAGCACCTGATGCAGATGTAACCGAATAATTTTTTTTGAAATCTCAGATCCCTTCAAAGACTGCCTATGCTGATGCTGAGTGACTATCCCTGAGTAATTATCCTCTTCCTCCTCAATCATCACGCTGATAGCTTGTAAGAACATTTTTGGTTCTGGGCGCCACCACCAGTGCCTAAGGCACAATTTTTCAGCCCGTTTAACAGGGGCGTGTAATTACAATTTTTGATGCAATACTTTGCAGCAGGGCTTGTTCCTGCGTTTCAACTAGAGTGTCTGTGAGGGGTTGCAGTGTTGTGGCACCAGCACCAGTGCCTAAGACCCAATTTTTCTGCCCCTGTCTAACAGGGGCGTGTAATTACAATTTTTGATGCAATACTTTGCAGCAGGGCTCGTTCCTGCGTTCCAACTAGAGTGTCTGTGAGGGGTTGCAGTGTTGTGGCACCAGCACCAGTGCCTAAGGCCCAATTTTTCTGCCCCTGTCTAACAGGGGCGTGTAATTACAATTTTTGATGCAATACTTTGCAGCAGGGCTCGTTCCTGCGTTCCAACTAGAGTGTCTGTGAGGGGTTGCAGTGTTGTGGCACCAGCACCAGTGCCTAAGGCCCAATTTTTCTGCCCCTGTCTAACAGGGGCGTGTAATTACAATTTTTGATGCAATACTTTGCAGCAGGGCTCGTTCCTGCGTTCCAACTAGAGTGTCTGTGAGGGGTTGCAGTGTTGTGGCACCAGCACCAGTGCCTAAGGCCTAATTTTTCAGCTCCTGTTCAACAGGGGCATGTAATTACAATTCTTGATCTAATATTTCACAGCAGGGCCCTGTGAGGGCTTACAGTGTTTTGGCCACAGCAACACCTAAGGCCCAAATTTCTGCTGAGTATATAGGGCAGGACCCTACCTTCAAACATCTAACTTACAAACGACTCCTACTTGCAAACGGTAGGAGACAACAGGAAGTGAGATGAAATCTACCCCTAAGGAAGGGAAATTCTCTCCTGTAAGAGTTAATATGGGAAAACAATTTCTCCTTTCCACTGATGCTTTCCAATCCTTGTTCCACAAAAAAACCCAAATTTTCAAAAAACATTTTTCATTGGGACAAAAAAGTGAGGTGAAATCTTCTGAAGAGGAGGAAAGACGCAAAACAAATGTCACAGGGGTGATAACCCTTCCCTATGTTTTCCAAAAAGCTTAGAAAAGATTTTTTGGCTGGAGCTAAACACATTAAAAATGTTCAAAATTACAAACAGATTCTACTTAACAACAAACCTACAGTCCCTGTCTTGTTTGCACCGCCTGTATACTGCTGTTCAGAGTATATAGGGCCTTTCCTTATTTTAATTTGGGTGCGGGGTTCCCCTTAATATCCATACAAGACCCAAAGGGCCTGGTAATGGACTGGGGGGTATCCATGCCGTTTGTCTCACTGATTTTCATCCATATTGCCATGACCCGACATGACATTAAACCCGCAAGCAGTTTTAAATGAGATTTTTTCCTTTAAAAATGACATTTGGTGCAGGGACTGTTCTAAACATGGGAAACACGCGTCACTTTACAGGCATACTATAGACACCCCCCAGGTACGATATTTAAAGGAATATTTCACTTTTTTTTTTTTACTTTAAGCATCATTAAAATCACTGCTCCCGAAAAAACGGCCGTTTTTAAAAGTTTTTTTTGCATTGATACATGTCCCCTGGGGTAGGACCCGGGTCCCCAAACCCTTTTTAGGACAATACCATGCAAATTAGCCTTTAAAATGAGCACTTTTGATTTCGAACGTTCGAGTCCCATAGACGTCAATGGGGTTCTAACGTTCGTGCGAACTTGCGGTCCGTTCGCGGGTTCTGGTGCGAACCGAACCGGGGGGTGTTCGGCTCATCCCTAGTAGGCAGTTACATTTTAAAAAATACAATGTAAAATTGACAAGGGACACCAATATAGTTGTATCTTTGATCTTATAAACTAGGGGATAATGGTGTTGTGGTAACTTGCCTAAATAAAATAAAAAAAAGCATAATAACATTATGTAAAATAATTTTATATATAAAAAGCCTTTGAAAATGTGTTTGCAATAACTCCATCAGTATCACCAGCAAAGCAGCTTCATTATTATCCCATTAAAGAAGAAGAGAATTGTGCGCTGCATTTGGAGATTTCATAATTTGTCGCGTCATGAATGTTAATTCTCCATTACAAACGCTAGTTTACAAGACCGACCGCTTCTGCTTCCGAGCATGCGTGTTTGTACTTTGGACTTTTGTCCGACGGACTTGTGTACACACAATCGGAAAATCTGACAACAGACATTTGTTCGCGGAAAATTTGAAAACATGCTAGCCAAGTCCGACAACAATTGTCCGATGGAGCATACACACGGTCGGATTTTCCACCTGACATCCAACATTTCCCGTTGGAAAGTCTGATCGTGTGTACAGGGCATTAGGCCCTGTTCACACTACGTATAGCAGGAATAAGCGTTCCCCTTCATGATTTTCAAAGTAAAAATGAGCTGCCCTATGCGTGTTTGCTGTCCAAAATAAGCTCCTGCTCTTTTTTGGGTGACAAGCTTCATTCAATATTTAGAGCCATGCTTTGCCGTGGGATTCAGTCGAGCGACAATCGTGGCAAAACCGCTCTGTGTTTGGGTTGCCATTTAAAATGAATGCCACCCAAACACGTCACGTGTTTTGCAGTGATTGTCGTGCAAATTAAGAATCACAGGCAGAATTGCTGTGATTCTGCTGCAATTCCAAATTGTGAAGTGTGTATGGGGCCTAACTACAGTCATGGTCAAATATATTGGCACCCCTGCATTTCTGTCAGATAATGCACCACTTCACCCAAAAGTGTTGCAATTACAAATGTTTGAGCATTCTTATGTTTATTTCTTTTGTTTGTATTGGTATGACACAAAAAAGTGAGAAACAAAAAGCCAAATCTAACACATTCCACGCAAAACTCCAAAAATGTACTGGACAAAATTATTGGCACCCTCAAATTAATAGTTGGTAGCACACCCCCTGGAAAAAAAACCTGAAATCAATCGCTTCCTGTAAACATCAATGAGTTTCTTACACCTCTTTACTGAAATTTTGGACCACTCTTCTTTAACCAACTGCTCCAGGTCTCTCAGATTGGAAGGGTTCCTTCTCCCAACTGCTGTTTTGAGATCTCTCCACAGGTGCTCTATGAGATTTAGATCTGGACTCATTGCTGGCCAGTTCAGTACTCTCCAGCACTTTGTCTTAAACCATTTCTGGGTGCTTTGTGATGTGTGCTTTAGGTCATTGTCCTGCTGTAAGACTCATGACCTCTGACAGAGACCCAACTTTCTGACACTGGGCCCTACACTGCACCCCAGAATTCTTTGGTAGTCTTCAGATTTCATAATGCCACGCACACGGTCAAGACATTCAGTGCCTGCAGCAGCAAAGCAACCCCAAAACATCAGCGAACCCCATGTTTTACTGTAGGGACTGTATTCTTTTCTTTGAAGGCCTCATTTTTTCCTGAAAACACTAGACTGACAGGCTTTACCAAAAAGCTGTAAATTTTGTTTCATCTGTCCACATACTCCCAAAAAATTTTATCTTCCTCAGTTAAGCTTTGGCAAACTCTAAATTTGCCTTTTTTTTGTTTCTGTGTAGCAGTGGGGTCTTCCTGGGTCTCCTACCATACTTTCCCTTTTCATTCAGATGGAGACGTATAGTGCGAGCTGACACAGTTGTACCCTTTCCAGAATTTGTCTGGAAAGTGGTCAAGGTTCTTTATCCACCATTCGAACAATCCTTTGTTGCAATCTTTGATCAATTTTTCTCTTTCGTCCACATCCAGGGAGATTAGCTACAGTGCCATGGGCTGTAAACTTTTTCACAATGGTGCGCCCAGTGGACACAGGAACATTAGGATCTCCGGAGATGGACTTTTTACCTTGAGATTGTCCCTGCTTTTCTGCATTTTTTGATCTCAAATCCTCAAGACAATTCTTTGCTGCTCTTTCTCTTCTCCATTCTTCATTTGGCACACAGAGACACACAACAGAAAGGTTGAATGAATTTTTCACCATTTTAACTGGTTGCCGGTGTGATTTCTATATTGTCAGCACGTGTTACCTGATACAGGTAACTTTGATTACAAATTACAGGAGCATCACAAACTTGGAATGCAATTATTTCTTACAACTTTGCGAAGGTGCCAATAATTTTGTCCAGTCCATTTTGGAGTTTTGCCTGGAATGTGTCAGATTTGGCTTTTTGCTTTTCCACTTTTTTTGTGTCATACCAATACAAACAAAATAAATAAACATGAGAATGCCTAAACATTTGTAATTGCAACAATTTTCTGGTGCATTATCTGAAAGAAATGCAGGAGTGCCAATATTTTTGGCCATGACTGTAACACCTTCCTGCCATTATGTTTTTTGTTTTATTATTGATCTGCACATAACATCATTTCCAGCAAACTAGAAAATGTAAAAAAAAAAAAAAAAAATTTAAATAAAAGTCCCAATTTAACTTCAGCCTTATAAACACCATCCTCCCCTTTTGTATTTTTGCTTTTTTGTTTTCTTATAAACTATTCATTCATTTTTGTAGTGCTAGAAAAAAAAAAATCAATTCAACTTATTAACCCTAATTAAGCCTTACTAACATCACCCTCCATTTAAATATTTTTTGATTTTTTTTTTGCTTCCTTATAAATTATTCATACTTTTTTTAGCATTGCAAAAAATTATTTTATTTTGTAAATATATTCACTATGCTTTGTAACAGAAAAAACTTTTTTTTCTATCATTGACATGCTAATTTACTGATTTTTTTTTTTTTTGCTTTCTTATAGTTCGTTTATTTTATAGAGTTGCAAAAATTATTTTATTTTAAATATTTTTGCTATGCTTTGTACCCCAAATGCAACTTTAGTGTTGTTGACAGGATAATTCACAGAATAAAATGTTCACCTTCGCAAGAGGGGAGAGGGAAGTTATATGAAGAAGAAATGTTGTTAATTATAAATGTTAATGAAAGCCTAGCTTTATTTTACTGTGCTGATTATATCAAAGTCAGACTGATTTAACCACTTCTTGAGAGCCTTACCCACTTTGAGCAAGCCACACCTACTTTTTTGTTGCAGTCGAAAAAATCCAGCGCGCTGGAGCCTGCCAGAGCAGGGTGTAAGGTAAGTCATGAAGCTCCTTCAGATCCCCCTAGACCTAATGAGCATTGCATCATAGCAGTGCAGGGGGTCCCACTACAAGGGTAGAGTTTGTCAGTTTCCCCGAGTTGGGCTTTGATTCTTCGTCCTTCTTGTAGTTTAGCAGCATCTCCCAGGGGATGAAAGGACAAGCAGGATCTCAAACTTCATGTTGTAATGTTTAGTCTTGCCTTGTCCACAGTTTTTGAATGTCTTCCAGAAAAGCTTTTAAGCCTGATAATGCCGTGGCGCTCTTGTCTTCTTGACAATAGGAGATCTTGGAATGACAGGTTTGCTGGCATTAATGTTACCTGAGTTTTCAGATGTCAAACATTCAAATAATATACTTGCATTCCCTGCAATCCAAGGAATGGACCTGTAGAGATGTCAACATAGGTCTGAGCCTAGGGTATCAGAATGTCAGGTGGTTTCATTCCCTTATCAGTAAGTCTACAAGGACAGGGCAATAAAGACCCTAAATGTTTAGCATTTTCATAAACCCTATCTATCACAATCTCCATTTATACCTTCCTTGCTTTACCTTTTAAATTTTCATAATAAAGCTGCCAAAGTTAAAGTAACAAGAGAATCTTTGTTTTGGTGCCCTGCCCACCTTTGAAGTCTCATGAGACTTTAGAAAAATTGAGATTTGTGCCATAGACCAGGGTTGGGATGGACAGAGACTCCTGATTTCAGATGCTACATAACCAGCAGACCAGGATCACTGCAAGAACTGGGATGACTTAACATTTTGGCAGTCTTCAAATGCCAAAATGATTTTGTGGGTTATAAATGAAGCCAAGTTATGTTTAAATTATAAACTTGGATATCACATTTATCTATTATTACATTTATCTAACTATTTATCTATCTGTCTGTCTATCCATCCATCTATCATATACAGTATGAGGACCTAGTGGCTCCATTGAGAAATTTTCTCTTTCTTTCTTTCTTTCTTTCTTTCTTTCTTTCTTTCTTTCTTTCTTTCTTTCTTTCTTTCTTTCTTTCTTTCTTTCTTTCTTTCTTTCTTTCTTTCTTCATACATTATTAGCACATTATGAAATACTTACCTTAGAACAAAGCCCTTCCTTCTTGGTTCGCGTCCTCCAACCGTCTGATTGGCACGCGGGAGTCACGGACCGCGGCACGGAGCTCTGAAGTGACAGCATGGGTATGCCGTCCCTTCAGA